>JACYXH010000473.1:4404690-4499690 GCA_026745465.1 Lota lota | reverse complement strand
TATGATGAGCATGTGTGTGTGTGTGTGTGTGTGTGTGTGTGTGTGTGAGGCCTTTTATCTGGCTGTATGCGTGTGTGTGTGTGTGTGTGTGTGTGTCTATGTGTGTGTGCCTGTACACAGCGCCTAATTGAAATGTGCTTATCTCTGATTTAAGGCAGTCTAATGATACATATATATTTATATATAATCAGATATATATGATTAATAATAATCTGTTAAATTACTAGATTGCGAGGTTATTCCTGCTGCGCTCAGGCATGAAAGGCTTTTATTGTGACGGGTCGAAAACACGCCGTTAGGCTTATGAATATTCATAGGTACCAAAACAAAATACCCTTTCTCTGACCCCTCTTTGTGGAGACAATGCACACTATAAACTGTTTTTTAAAGTCCTTTCTTGGCTTGCGTTGACATCAGTACACTTGACTGTGGTGGCAACGTTAATATCTTAATATCTTAATCTCTGGTAAACCAGAGAAAATGCCTTCAGTTATAGCATAACAATACTGGTAGATTGTTGAGGTGATAAATGTTATTTATCACCTCAACCCACTCACATATTTATATCCAGAAGTATATATACTGCAATATAACTTCACACGAATCACTGAATTGAAAAGGCAGCGGACCAAAACACATTTGTCCATTTATTAACGTTCCTCTTCACATTTCACGAGCAACACAAACAGTGCGGGGCACGTAAACCACGCAAATTTACCGTTGTTACGAGGAACACCTTTGCGATGCAGAGGGAAGCGACGGGGATGCTAGGCCAATGATGGTTTTTACGGGATCAGAGGGAGAATGTGTCTCTATGCCACCTCAGCATGTAAGACTCTGCTTTATTGGTTGGGTTGTTATGGGTTACGAGTCAACGACCTGAAGCAGTGAAATTGGTGCTGTAACATATGGCATCATGCTACACACTAGACAGGTTTATATTTCATACTATAGTTCAAATTTCTTCTTATTAAAAAACTACAAAACTATCAATTCTGTATTTATTACTGAATTAATAGAACATGGATACCTTATTATAAGATATCTCATCATACAGTTTATGATTTTCGGGATACATTAAGCAACAGACAAGAGCAAATCTAATTCAGACACATTAACCCAGAGTTATAATACAATACTCTAATACAACCTAGTGGACAATGAGTTGTACTTGAGACAGCAGACTCTAACATCGGCACTAAAGTATCCGCTAAAGTATCCACTAAAGTATCCGACTAATTACATTTCCACATTGTTGTTGCTTTGAGAATCAATACGGTATTAAAAGACATAGAAACGACGATTTCCGAGCATATAAAAAATATTACGCACACACACACACCCATTCACTGCCACACTCTCACCCCCCCCCCCCCCCCCCCCACACACACACACACACACACACCCCTCCCTCTCTCGACGCATGCCATTCACGCCGTTTTTGACTGCCACACCCTCGCGTCGACCGATGGCGACACTTTTTGGCTGCCAATCACATCCACCGACCATCCCCCCCCACACCCCCTACACCCCACACTCAGACTCCCTCACCTCCTTTCCTGGTGGAGAGAGAGAGAGAGAGAGAGAGAGAGAGAGAGAGAGAGAGAGAGAGAGAGAGAGAGAGAGAGAGAGAGAGAGAGAGAGAGAGAGAGAGAGAGAGAGAGAGAGTGGTGCCACTTAGACTGGGCCAGACACGGTGCTGAGAGCTCCAATCCTCCGGCAGCATTAATCACAGGCCGGCTGTCCGCCGCTGATTGCCTCCCATCAATATCAATCTTAGTTTGCCAAGCCCCCCCCCCCCCCCCCCCCCCCCGCCACACCACACCACCCCCACCCACCGCCCCCCACCCCAACACTCACACACATAAACCCCACCACCCATCCACCACCCCCACTCTTCCACCTCCCCCCCATCTCCCCCCCCCCCCCCCCCAACAACACCAGAAAGCCCTCACAGAATATCTGATTAAAAATGTAAGTGACTCATAAGGACACGCAGGCGCGCCAGGCCTCTGAGTCGATATTGGGTAATAGTCGTACGGTCTGAGTGGGATTTATCTACTTGTCACAAATAGGCCACTCACCTGCTAAAGTAAAGATATGGTCCTAATCTCAACCTGGGATCCTTGTGTGTGTGTCTGTGTGTGAGTGCGTGTTCCATGTGTGTTTGTGTGTGAGGGGTGGGGCATCTCTGCACATGAGCGATGTTGAGGTGCATGCATTTGCATGCATGTACGTGCATTTGTTGGTAAGTATGCACACGTTTGTATAGATTGTCAGTTTGTGAATGTTGTATGGCTGCATGCATGCATTTGTCAGCGCATGTGCTTGCATGTATGTGTATGAATATATTGTGTGCTTATTTTGTGTGTCAGTTACGGTGTGACTGTATGTGTGTGAATCCGGGACTATCTGTGTGTGTGTGTTTGTGTGCATGTGCATGTGTATGTGTGTGCGTTTGATCGCATGTGCTTGTGTTTGTGTGTGTGTGTGTGTGTGTGCATGTGTGCGTGGATGTGTATGTGTGCATCCAGCAAGCATGTGTGCACGGAACTCATTTGCAGCGGCAGACAGGCAGGGGAGTGACTGTGAGAGTGTCTGAAAGGCAAATCCTGCCTGCAATTAACGTGGAATCAGAGAGAGATCTGTGCTGCCTTGATAATGAGCCTCATCTGAATTATTAACTAGGGCTGCATCCCCTGGACCTGCATCTCCCATCAGGCCTTGCAACACAACAACAGGCGCCGGAGATTGCACACGCACGCACACACACGCACGTGTATGCGTGCGCAAAATGATATGGAAAGCCCTCTGTTATGAATTTAAAGTGTTATTTTAGTGAGCAGTCTTAGTTGCTGTTGCCCTGCTAGATCTGCTACACAGAGTTTTCCAGGACGGCATGGATATAAGATAATATTTTATAGCTTTTTATTTTATAGTTACAGTTATTATTAGTACTAAATGTTTAATGGCGAGTCAAGGGTCAAAATGCTGCATTTTAAAATTAATTGGACGGTTCATAGAGCAACTACAGCACATATAGTGGTGATGCTTGTGATAGATACTTTGTTGTTGTACAATCCTGGAAAGATAAAAGGTAAAACTATTGCTGGAATAATTGAGAACCGCATTTCCCACCAATGTGTAGAGACTTAGCAGGTTTGTAGGTGGCTTCCTGAGTCACAGACAGGTCAAAAATAGGACCTAAGCCCTTGGGTTCCTACTTTTACTCCAACCATCATCATCATTTATCAACATCATCGTCAACATCATCACCTCTATCATCATTATCATCATCATCATCAAGCACTATCAAAACACCAGTACAATGTTAAACCCAGATGATCTGTGTGTGTGTGTCTGTATGCATGTGTGTGTGTGTTGTTGAGAGCTCCAGGGTCTGAGGTTCTTCTTCCCTCTTCTTCTTCTTCTGCAGACTAATTCAAGTGCACCACCAACCCCCCCCCCCCCCACACACACACACACACCACAACGTAAAGCTCCCCATCACACACACACACACACACACACAAACACACACACACACACACACACACCACAATGCAACAAGCCCCCCCACTCCTCCTCCTCCTTTTGTTTATTTGCAGCCCTTCAGAAACTTTGAAAGATGTGATTTGTAGACAGAATGGAAAACAAAACAAAACACACACAACACCGCACCAGGCCCTTCCCTCCTCAACCTTCTTTCACTCCTTTTTACCCACTCACCCATCCGCCTATACGCACACACACACACACACACACACACACACACAGCCTTGTGCCAAGTGGTCTTTGTGACAATCAGAACAGTGTGGCAACACCAGAGAAAAGGGGAGGGGGGGAAGAGGGAGGGGTGGTTTTATTTTGGGGTTTTGTTTACAATCGAGCCTGCGCTTTGACATGCTGCCCACGCTGCGTGCCGAGGACACCCCCCCCCCCCCCCCCCCACCCATCCACCCACCCACCCACCCACCCAAACCCACCCAACTCACTAAAGTGTCACAGGGCTGTATGGCCCTCAATGTGTTCGGCAGCTGGGGTGCACCACCACAACCGCCATCACTCTCTTTCTGTCTCACTGTTTCTTTATCTCTCTCTCGCTCTCCCTCTCCCTCTCTCTCTCTTCCTGTCTCCCATCTTCCAATCCTCCACCGACCCCCCCCCCCCCCCCCCCCCAACACACACACACACACACACACACACACACACACACATTTGTCCATAAACTCTGAATTATATTTCTAAAAGGGGTCACATTGACAGGAAAGATATTTGCTAGATATTCTGTCTATCTCCTTGCTCCCTCCCTTCTCACTTCACAAACTCCCATTTTCTTGTTCTTTCTCTCTCTCTTCTCTCTCTCTCTCTATCTTGTGATGACCTCTGGCATTTCATGCATGCAAGGGTCTGGGCAAAGATCACGCATGCCTTCTTTCTCTGTCAATTGGTATCAAATGACCTCAGTAGTGGAGGAGCAGGAGGTGGAGGAGGGGGAGGAGCAGGAGAAGGAGGAGGAGGAGAATGGGGAGGAGGAGGAGGAGGAGGAGGAGGAGGAGGAGGAGGAGGAGGAGGAGGAGGAGCAGAAGGAGGCGGAAGACCAGGAGGAGGAGGAGGAGCAGCAGGAGGAGGAGGAGGTGGTTGTTCAGCTTCTACATGAACCGGAAGGCAACATCACTTCCTGTGTGTTTTCTGATTGGACAAGATCTGTAGATGGAGATGCCTACTACTACTACTACTACTGCTTTGCCAGTGGAAATATAATACACACACACACACACACACACACACACACACACTGTCAACGATGTTTCAACATAGCGAGCAGGCTGTCACTCTATGTACCTTATATGTGTGTGTGTGTGTGTGTGTGTGTGTGTGTGCATTGTGTGTGCATGCATTACTGTGTGCACACTAGTGGATAGTCTACACTGTGTGTGGTGACACATGTTTTTGATAAATTTTGCATGTGTGTTCGTTTGTGTGTGTGTGTGTGTGTATTTATCAATGTGTTTCTGTATGTGTACATATGTAAGTGAGTGTGTGTGTGTGTGTGTGTGTGTGTGTGTGTGTGTGTGTGTGTGTGTGTGTGTGTGTGTGTGTGTGTGTGTGTGTGTGTGTGTGTATGGCTGGGCCCATCTTAACAACCCCGGAGCACACGATGCATCGGACGCTATAACGGGAGACACCCGGTGCCAGTAAACCCAGCGACCCTGCTGGCCGAGACAAGTCCTCCACCACCACCCCTCTACCCACTCCCACCAGTCCTCCTCCACCACCACCACTACCACCCCCACTAGCCCTCGTCCTATATCACCACCGCCACCACAACCCCTCTACCATCACCACCAGCACCAGCACCATCACCACCACCACCACCCCTCTACCAGCACCACCACCATCAGTCCTCCTCTACTACCACCACCAGTCCTCCTCCACCCCCAGTCCTCCTCCACCACCACCACTACCACCCCCACTAGCCCTCGTCCTATATCACCACCGCCACCACAACCCCTCTACCATCACCACCAGCACCAGCACCATCACCACCACCACCACCCCTCTACCAGCACCACCACCATCAGTCCTCCTCTACTACCACCACCAGTCCTCCTCCACCACCAGTCCTCCTCCACCACCACCACCAGTCTTCCTCCTCCTCCACCACCACCATCAATCCTCCTCCACCACCTCCACCACCAGCCCTCTGATGGGATTACATGAGCTCTACTGAAGACTAAGTCTCTTTTAATAGCCCCGGTCTAACTGTATCTTATTTCTGCACTCCCCCCAGCCCTCTCCTCACCAACCAGACTCTAGTGTTTCTGTCTATCAAGACTAACCTTACTTCATCATACACACACACACACACATACACACACACACACACACACACACATTACTGAATCTATTAGCGCCAACCCTCGTCTCGATATAAACAGCATCACATGTTGAGGGATTGTTTTGTGTTAACATTATGTGTGTGTGTGTATGTGTGTGTGTGTGTGTGTGTGTGTGTGTGTGTGTGTGTGTGTGTGTGTGTGTGAAAGGGGGTTCATTTGTTTGCCTCTGTGCGTGCATATGTGTGTGAGAGACCATGTTTAATTCCGTGCCAGTATGTTTAGAATCTCATTAAAATTGTTGCCAACTGTGACAGTTTAGCATGTGTGCGTCTAAAAGTGTGTGTGTGTGTGTGTGTGTGTGTGTGTGTGTATGTGTGTGTGTATGTGTTCACATTCGTGGATGGGGTTTATATGTGCTTGTGTGTGTGTATTTGTAAGTGTGTGTGTGTATGTGTGTGCCTGAATGCACACAGTGGCGTGTGTGTGTGAGTGTGTGTGTGTGCGTGCGCCCATGTGTGCATTAGTGTGTGTGTGCATCTGTGTATGTGTGAGTGTATTTGTGTCTGTGTTTGGAACGTGTTTTTATGATTGAGTCAAGTTGTTTTTGCCGTACTCTGAGGCTCAATGCACCAATCAGCTCTCTGCCAAACCAGCCAATCAAACGCACCCAAACAGAAAGCCCTCTGCTGGGATCTGAGCAGGCATCAGCCTGGGCATCCCTGGGCAGCACAAACAAGGAAATGGGAGCCCCCTACCCCCTCCCCAACACACACACACACACACACACATCCTCCCATACAATCCCTCGCTTCCAGTCCAATCTTTAAACCTCCCCATGGAAATTGGAGTATTGTTATTTCCAAGTACTTACGCCTCAATGAAATAGTAATTTTATTAAGAGTAAAAATATGTTTCCCCCGCCGTACTCAATAGGAACCTCTTCCTTATTATAGAATGTTTTGAGGTTAGCTACGGCAGGGAAAGCTATGGGACCGGTAATCCCTGTTAATGTGTGTGTGCGTGTGCGTTTGCGTGTGTGCGTGTGTTTGTGCATGTGTGTGCATGTGTACAGATCCAGAGAGAGGATAGCAACAGATGTAGGCGTGGGGACCTCGAACGCAACTCTGCGTTAAAAACACTATGGAATAGAAGCGAAGCATTAGGGATTTCACTAACCCAGCTGCAACTCTTAAGTTGTTTTGGTTTCTACGTGTCTTGTTGTTGTCGAACCCCCTTTCTCACGTCCATACAAAACCCTTCACTACAACCTCTTTATTTGTATTCACGGGGCAAAGCACTTCTCTCCTTCTCCATAGGTTCCTAGTGGTTCACAGAGCAGCAAAAAAAAACGAAAGAAATACGTCAACCATCATTGTGGAGTAGCTGTCAAGCTGCCATGGTAGTGGGACCAAAATTCATAACGCCACGCCTCAAAATGACAAACTTTGTTCTCTTTGCCAAGGCGCTATCAGTCACTCCACGGTGGTGTGTGTGGAGACAGAGTGATTGTTCATCTGAGCTCAGGGCTGCTTTGAGAGTCGTATACCAATGAGTATGAACTCTTAAGACGTGCCGTCCGGTCTGTCAGGCAGCTACTCAGGAAAAAGTTTAGTCCGATATATGATATGTCTGTTTGTGTGTGTGTGTGTGTGTCTGTCTGCGTGTGTGTGTGTATGAATGTGTGTACGCGTATGTATCTGTGTCTACGTATGTGTGTGTGTTTGTTTGTGTTTGTGTGCGTACGTTTGTGTGTGTGTGTGCGCATGTGTGTCTGTCTGCGTGTGTGTGTATGAATGTGTGCAGGCGTATGTATGTGTGTTTACGTATGTGCGTGTGTGTGTGCTTGTTTGTGTGTTTGTGTGCATACGCTTGCTTGCGTGTGTGTGTGTGTGTGTGTGTGTGTGTGTGTGTGTGTGTGTGTGTGTGTGTGTGTGTGTGTGTGTGTGTGTGTGTGTGTGTGTGTGTGTGTGTGTGTGTGTGTGTGTGTGTGAAAAGGCCCTAAGTGGAGTGACTGGTTTGTATTGTAATTCTGTATCCAAGTTTCAGTGCAGATTAAAAGATAGATACGAAGAAGAAAAAAAACATGATATATGTTTGAAATACAATGTTGCATCCTCCAGGTCATAGACACACAGACAAGATGGAATTCAACTCTTGGATATGTACACCTATGATTACGGCCTTATCTAGACACAATCCTCTCATTATTCCCTGGCACTCTGTTTTTTTCTTCCCATTGCTAGTCTGTGCCAGGAGTCTGAGTTAAGCTCTGCCAGAAAATATAGAAAACCGTAGGATTGTTACTCTGTCAAACTGAATGTTTTTAAGTGTGTATACATACATACATACATACATACATACATACATACATACATACATACATACATACATACATACATACATATATACATACATACATACATACATACATACATACATACATACATACATACATACATACTATACTAATATTTGACAAAGGAATACATAGACTTTTGTAAAACAAATTATTTCCATGGACTTGTGTGTGGTGTTTTTACAGGGCTTGGAAACAAAAGACTAAATTAAACTGGGTGGTCAATTTAAGTAGATTACAACAAAACCAATCTATTAGATTAAGCTCATATTAATTTGAGTTTGAGGGATAATCTGGTGGTTTCATCTGTTCGGTGTGACATAGTATGTCATCATCTGTTATTATTCTCTCCTCTAAAACCCCCTTGCTTTGCACTGTCCAATTGCACAGCTCGTGCGTAATTCTACGCGGGCGCAAAGTACCGCTACCCCGCCCCCCTGCTTATAGGCCTATCCTCACACGCGCGCAGGCTCGAAACGGTTAAATCCCGAGCGCTGAAACAGCGTGTGCGACGCTCGAGCCGAATAATTCAAAACTGACCAGGAAAGACCCTGTGACCGGCTTATGCCACCCACACTGTGTGCGCATGCTGAACTCAAACACGAAAATACAGGCTACACCAGTGCCTGGATAAAAGGCGCTACAGCGCGTAAAACTAGAGTATCAGTGGGAGCTGGGGGGTGGTTGTATTGTTGTGTGCTTTTTGGGGATTTTCCCTAACATAGGCTGCGATCCAAAATACTGTGAACCCAATGAACCCTTTCCAACCCTGTTCACCGCCCCGTTCTACACACGCGGTACTGGGAGTGATGTGGAGACCCATAAATATTTGCTAAGTTAGACGTAAATGATGGGTCTTGGATACATAGTGTCACAGACATAGTTGAGCATATAGACTGTCTATTTTGAGTGAGAGAGAGAGAAACACACACACACACACACACACACACACACACACACACACACACACACACACACTCCACGCGGGTATCTTACCTTCCATCCCGCGGAACTGTTACTGTCGCCTTTATCCTTAAAATAAGGAACAAAGCGAACCATCCAATCGTAAATCTGTGACAACGTGAGTCTCTTCTCGGGGGTACTTTCGATCGCGCGCGTGATGAGGTCCGCGTACGACTGATTCCCCCACGCGTTCCGCCGGGAGGACTTGGCTTTGCGCAGCTGGCCGGCGACGTCGAGCGCCGCCCCAGACATGCACGCCGGAGCGGCGACCATCGGGGCAGCCTGGGCGCCGGCCGGGTGCTTTATCTCCGTCGGCGGCGCGCCACCTTTCCTCTCGCCCCGGCACGCAGACACGTTGTACTGTTCCACTTTCACAGACGCCAAGGGTAGACCCCGGTTCGCCGACGCTTCCTTGGCTGTCCCCCCCTGCCCAGGAAAATCCTCACGACACGGCAGCGGCCAGGTGCACGTCCTTGGCCGACCGTGTGCTTCAAATTCTGAGTCGATATCAACCTGATGCGCGTCCATTCCGTTGTTCTCCATCATCAACATGATTCCCCCTCCTCAGTCAGAAGAACGATGCCAGAAACCCGGCAAGGTCACTCGCAAGAAGGAGGGGAAAAAATCCCACGTACAGTATTATCTTCTTTACCTAAAAGTCGAAATGCCAGAACACCGCCTTATTCTCTGAAACGCGAACGCTGTTTTGTTTCACACACGAGGATTGTAAAGCAAGAATAAAAAGCCGGAAGTGGTGGGAAATATGGTCATTCTCCTCGAACAACGTTGTAACATCACATCGGGGCGAGAGGGAGGTGTATTCGACACATAAACAACAATATCAGTCCCTCTTCCATGTTACGAGGACCAAAAACATTGAGGAGGAGACACACTGTCGCGGAGGCTGCAAGGGAGAGGAAGTAGTAGTCAAAAATCCATGCTCAAACCGTGCCCACTTGCTTCCCACAGACTTCAAATGTCTTTATTATGGCTCCTCCACCGTCGCAGCAACAGTTGATCGTGGTGACGGAAGCCCGTCAAGACGGCACACAGAGCAGGTTCAAGTATACGGGGCTATCAACTCTCAAAATTAATAGACTTCCCCCGCCTCACTGTTCCTCCTTCTGGGGTCTCTCTCTCTCTCTCTCTCTCTCTCTCTCTCTCTCTCTCTCTCTCTCTCTCTCTCTCTCTCTCTCTCTCTCTCTCTCTCTCTCTCTCTCTCTCTTCGGCTCTTCTTCTCTGCAGTTTGTGACCGGCTTTCTCACACGCAGCCGCTCACACACTCATAACTGGGGAACTCTCAATGCGAGCGCAATTACTGCCTTAAAATAGGGTCTCATGAATCATTTATAAAGCCGCAGAATTTCCAGACGAAAAAAGAAAAAAAGAAAAACAGCTCATGGCTTTGTAGCATCCTGTGCATCCCCCTGCCATGCCGAAGACGGCTGTCACAGAAAATATTATTTTCAGCCTTTGTCCCGTTCTTCAGAAATGTCACAGTGCAATCTCTTCCACATTGGCTGCGCGCACGCCAGTGTCTCACGGCACGAAGCCACTAAAGTGTAGCGTGGAATAAGCGCTGCTTGCACATAATTGGACGCTGGTCGGATCAAGTCACTCCCTCTGGAACAGGTTTACAGACATCACCATCTCACACAATGCCGTTGTATGGGCGAAGCGTTGATGCACGTTCGTTTCTCTCCCTCCATTCATTTACGTAGGCTACCTTTAGCATTTATTTTAACGATAGCGTTTGTTTTTTATTTTATTATTTTATTACCATTTGACAAAAACATCCTTGCCAATTAGAGAGCATATGGCTACTTACAAATGGCAAAGACTTTGCAAAGGCACGACGAAAACATAGTAGACTTTTATTGGCCTAACTTATAAATGTTTGAAAACTCCGATCTTTGAAGGACGGTTAAATAAGCGTGCTAAATTAAGGCTACCATATAAACCAAAAATATGTAATAATCTTTAATCAACCAAAGACACGATACGCACGCAAGTGTGCGGTCAATTCATTAGAATTCATAAAAATAAAAACATTTCAAAAAGCGGTGGCTTAATATAAGCCAGAGTTAGTTGGTAACCACAGTAATGCCACGGGGAAGAGAAGAACCGTGGTGAATGTCACACTCAATCGAACCCTAAAAGGGGATTGGTGGGAATTCCGCATCGAACCGCAGCGCATCACTGGCCCATGATATCTGTGTAGCGCGCGGGTCAAAGAACCCCCCTAGAATCCTACTCTTTTGTCCAAATAAATCGAGTCTGGTGGTGGTGGTGGTGGTGGTGGTGGTGGTGGTGGGGGTGGTGGTGGGGGGGGGGGGGGGGGGGGGGGGGGGGGGTTGTGTCTGTCTATAAACCCGGCCTATATCAATGGATGCTTTGTCTCTGTAGTATATGGATGCATCTGTCAGATGAACCCCAACAACAACCCCCCCCCCCCCAACCTCCATCCCTTTCCGCCCCACCATCCACAGATCAACAGAGGCAGCCACGCGCTGACAGTCTGTTGTCAGTGACAACCGTAACCTCAAATGCACCTAAATGGAATGGCGCTTTCACGAGGACAAAATGGGTATAGAGTGAAGCCCACCAAGAAACCATCAGTGTGTGTAAGTGAGAAAGAAAGAGCGAGAGAGATGGAGAGGGGGGAGGGGGGGGTTGCAAAATGGGGAGATGCTGTAAATGAGAAGAAACGGGCAAAATTCAAAACACATGGCGCTGCGGTTTGGAAGGGATATCTTTTTTTTTTTTTATTCACCACAGCGAACTTGTAAGAGGAATGCAGTGTGACTGCGATGGAGAGGAATGAAACGGGCCAGGACGGTGCGTGCGAGTGTGCGTGCATAGGTAGGCCTATGCCTTGCGCCCCAATGCGTGCGAGGCCTCCCTTGTCATCAGACCACAGTAACGTCAACAGTCACATGCTGGCAGTTGGCCAGATAATAATCTATTAGTCTGTATGAGAACAAGTAGCTTATTGGTATAATTGTGTTGGTTGCAAGGTGGTTTCCAAGAATTGTCAAGGTGTGTGTGACATATTCTATATGGTAGAAATTCTAACCACAAATGGTTTAAACAATAATTCCTGCAGGCAGGGGAGAACCTCAGCCTATAGACACAAACAAACAAACACACACACACACATACACACAAACACACACACAAAGACAAACACACACACGTGTGTATGCATGTATGTGTGTGTCCTTGTTCATCACCTGAGAGTACACACACCTGCAACCTTGCCCGGGTCGTTAGAGCACCTGTCATACTGCTAGGGGCCCCCCTTCCTTATCTGAGTCAACACTAATTGGACACGCCCACTTTGTTTCCCGGAGCACACCTTGCCTTTGTCTTAATGCATCAAGGCCGTGCAGATAGACAGACATACAGTCAGATTGACAGGCAGTCAAACAGACAGTTAAACGTTCAGACAGAGAAGCAGTCAGACAGACAGGCAGATAGTAAAGACAGAAAACACATTCAAACAGTGGGCCTAAAACAGAGAGACAAACATAGATGGCAGACCTGACGAAATTATTAATGTGTTTGCTAGTAGCGGTTACCCCCCCCCCCCCCATACACACACACACACACACATGCATACACACACACACCACTCCCTCTCGGTAGGAAAGCCCTGCGGCCGTCTCAACGGTTGAGAAACACGTCTTCCCCGTCAGGAACGTCGGGCCGCGCAGCTCCTCAAGCTAGAGCATGTTCTACCGCGGGAAGCGGCACGGCTAGAGTCAGGCAGCCATGGCTAGCATTCAATACGCCTCATACTACTACTTTTCTTTCTTTACTTTTTCTCTCTCTCTTTCTCCCTCTCTTTTTTGGAAGGGAGTTTTTCGAAAGACTGAGTAGGAGTGAGTTGGGGTTATGCCGGGATGCTGTTAGCACTTGGCTCCCGCGCTAAACAGCTTTTGGCTAGCTCCGGTGCTCTGGGCCGCGCGGGGTAAAGCGGTTCAGTCAGTCAGCTGCTGACCCCCCCCCCCCCCCCCCCCCCACACACACACACACACACACACACACACCATGTATCTCTCTGTCAATCTATAGACTTTATCCCTCCCTCCCTACAGGCCTCAGACTTCTTCATAGGCAACCTCAGTTACCTAATAGACAGTGTTCTGTTGTGTTATTGGGCTCTGCTGTGTGTCTGTGTGTGTGTGTTTGTGCGTCTCTCTCTCTCTGCAAGTGTGTGTATTTGTGAGCTCACATGAGTCTTTTTATTGTCCATCTGTATTTGTATGTGCGTGTCTGTTTTACTCTGTGTGTGTGTGTATTCGTGTATGTGTGTGTGCAGGCGTCTGTCTTCATCTGCGTTACTGTGCATGTGCATGTGGTCATGCGTGTGTGTGTGCTTGCGTGCGTGCATTCGTGCGTGCGCGTTTGACAAGTGCGTGGATCTGCAAACGGCATTGGTAATGGATGGGTTGGGCACCTCAGCCTGCTCCACAGCCGACGGCCATCCCAGGAATGTGTCTCTTCCTGGGGCCTGGGCCTTCTCTGCAACCATGTGGCCTTCCACTGTCACCGCGCAGCGCATGCAGAGAGAGAGAGACAGACACGCCAAGCACGGGGGCGAGAGACACCAACGCTCCCTCTCCCCCTCTCTCTACCCCCCCCCCCCCCCCCCACACACACACACACACACACTCACACACACACACACACCAGCTCTTCTCTGGCAGACCTCGGAACACGACCTACTCACTCACTATTTCACCTTCCTCTATGGGTCGTACATGTTAAGGCACTGAAAGCAGTCCAGCAAACAAATGCTTTTCTCTGCATGCCCTTTTTATTTTTAATCTTTTAAATAGGTGGAAACAACACTTTCTTCTTAATACATAGCATTGTGCCAGCGCCTCTCACAGTCCTTCTGACGAATGCAGCGGCGTCTGTAAAATCCGAGGAATGTTGTGCCTGCAGTGCGCTACGTGGTTATGGGTGTAGACAGACGCAGTGACAGCCTCCTATCCACCGCCATACCTGCTGGCACAAAGAGCTTTAGCTAACACAACCCGACACCTACTGCTAATCCTATTTCAAATTGCACTCCC
Source organism: Lota lota (assembly GCA_026745465.1). Lineage (NCBI taxonomy): Eukaryota > Metazoa > Chordata > Actinopteri > Gadiformes > Lotidae > Lota > Lota lota. The sequence goes on along the minus strand of JACYXH010000473.1, from coordinate 4,485,444 downwards.
AACCATGAAATCCACTCACAAGCAGAAGAAGAAGAAGGACAAAATTAAAGTATATACACACAAGGAAGAAAGAAAAAAAAAGACGAAGTACAGAGGTGCCACGAAAATAATCCTCCTCCCCCTATTCCTCCTCCTCCCCCCCCCCCCTTCCTCCTCCTCCCCCCTCTTATGTCTTTTTTTAATGTTGATTCCAAAGGAAACAAAAGCCAAACTGTACTATTAAAGACTTTGGATGGATTCCACCATGGAGAAGAAAATGAATAGGCCACTAAGTGAGGGTTTGTACGATTAGGGTTGTGCATGCATGGGGGGAAACAACAGTATGCCAGCCATGTGTTCGTAATGGGCAGTTTGGAAAACACATGGCTGGAGTTGTATCCCAACAATGTTTGTTGCAAAGAAGTGAACCTGGTTCGGAGAAAGGAGAAACTTCCTGATGGTCTCTTGTGCTTGAACACACACACACACACACACACACACACACACACACACAGTCCACTCTCACGATCGCCACGAGATGACCCCTATGGTCCATTGCATGACCTGGTTCTGATACCCAAGCACCCAAGCAGCACCCATCTGGGGTCCTGCGGTCCGACATGGCATGTGACCTTCAACACCACCGCAAGACACAACAAGACTCCAAAAAGCAGAGGGAGGAGCCAGCTGACACAAACGGTGACTGTCAAGTAAATTCCCCGACAGCGCTTCACCTCTGAAACGCAGGGGTAAAGACGCCAAACTTCAACTTTCCGATGGTTGGTGAAGGCGTGTGAGTAGAGTTAGTTAGTTGGCGCGGTGGACGCTGACAGGGAGTTGCCGTAGAGAAAGGGCAGGAGACAGTAGGGCCCTGTGGCTGTGTGACAGGGTGCCATAGTGTGTGTCACCCAGGTACGCTTTCCCCTGCCCCTACCCCACCCCACCCACCCATCTCCACTTGTCTCCTAAAGTTCCGCCTGGCTGCCTTTGCCAAAAGCGACTGGCCTGATCGGAGGCGACAGACTCTCTGCTCCCTACCTTCCGTCAACTGTCAAAAGAGGTCACCTGCCCTTCCACTTGTACCTGGCAGGAGGGGGGCGGGGTGGGGGATGGGATGGTGATAAGGCGGCTTTCAGAGTCACGTAAGCGGCGTGCAACAAATACATGCCCCACACTAAAGCCATTTCGGCTCCTGTGATTTCTTTTGGAGTTCAGGGGGGGGAGGCTGGGGGGGCTGGGGGTTCTTAATTTTGGTTGTCTGTCCGTTTCGCCCACGTTCCGATACGACACAGCTGAGAGGCTTTAGAGGAAATAATGTGGTTTTGAATCTAATTTATCTTTCATTTTTATTATCTCAATGGTCATGGGTTAACACTGAAGAATGAAAATGAAGGAATAAAAAAAGAAACTTGGAATGAAGTGGGGGAAAAATAGGGGAGTTCAGCGGGTCGTATATCATTAAGCAATTGAGGAAGTTAATTAGGCAGCTCTGATAATTATTGCCATGGCAACCTGAGCTTGCTCATGCAGATTTGATTAACGAGGTGCCATTTATCTGTACTGGCTCTACAGAGGGAAAAAACTGAAGAACCCGAGAGCCCCCTACAGGTGGAACACATGTACTGTGTCTTCGTTCAAGCCTAACGAACGAAGACTACTTCCAAAAAATCGTATAAAATACAGAGAACATAAAAGAGATTAAATAAATAAGCCTCTATGATACAATACAAATAATTCAATCACTTGATATGCTAGTTTAATAAAAGTATGCATGTTAAAATATATTAGTAAACAAGGTTTTCGATTTTGTGGTCGTCTTTGTGGGCCTTATTATGACAGACAATTAAATCAAAACCTTCTAACGACTGAAAATTGCGAGCAGATGGCAAATCTATTCACTACTTTGATGCAAAATTAATTGTTCTCAAAAGTACTTCCATGTGAATTAGAATACAGGTCTTTGTCACAGAAGTCTAAATGCAGGCGTATCTCATGACCCCCATACTTAACATAATACGCTACACCTGTTTTCGCTCCTCTGCGACAACTCGGTGAGGAAGGCCGGTTGCGTGGAAATAAAGCTATTTGTGAGTACACATGTTGCCCTCTGGTGGAAAAAAACAAACAAAGTTCTAGCTCGACTTACCGGTGTAAAGCTGCTTTGGTTATGTTAAACAGCAGATGATTGAAGCATAACAGACAGCCCATAATAAAATAGCTACAATTGCTGACGACCATTAGAGAATACACATATTCATACCCCCCAAATAATTTGAAATGTAATATTGGATCTGAAAAGCAATAACTTTTTTCTAAACAATGACTGCCACACCAATTAAGGGGAACTCATTCAAACGCAAGACCGAGAAAGGGAGAGGCATTGAAATTTGAGAAAGGAAATTTTTCATCGCCACGTGAAGTAGGTGAAGTGACACATTTCGAGTGTGCTTAGAACATGCTTTCAAAATCAGTTTATGGGAAGAAAAAGGCACCACTTTATTATAACTCTTGAGTTATTTTTTTTATAACTGGGGGATGTCACTATTATTGGCAGCTCAAAAGTGAACACATGAAGGTAAAAGTGAGCTCACAGTGGGAGATTTCTCCTGGGACCGGCCAATCCTCTAGCACATCGCTTCACACGCAGCAAAGTGAGAGGTATGTGGATTAGTTTATTGTACAAATATCAAACGCAGACAATGTCTAATATCAGCCCATCCTCTCCTATTATTCCCAAGAAAATAAAAAAAACTGCTCCTCCGATGCAGCCTTAAGTAGCTGACAATGGCTTCTGCTTTAAATGTCACATTGTCTTCTAAAAATAGAAACCAAAGCATCAATTTGAGTGTGTAACAAATGCCAGTTTCTTTATTGTTCTTCTTTTGAAGTCCCCAGACCCCAGAGTTCATAGCCCTATCTTAGTCGATTACTGAAACTTCTGGTTAGTTCTTGGCTTTGGACGTTTTAGTTTTGGAAGAAAGAAGAATATTGGTCCGACATATTGTGACCAAGGCAGAATTCATCAATCCTGAAAAACAGAAACAAAATGTAACATAGCACGAGCTCCATTTGAAGAAAGGATACAAAATTAAATGATGTGAAATAGTTACAAAATGTTTGACTTGCTTTCGAAGAGCAATGATAAAAAGGAAAAGCTTTGAATTGAATGCAAGGTACAAGATAAGATGCTCTTCCTTTTACATGGAATTACATATTTTATTTGGGTTTTTTCTTATAACCGTCTTAAAATCAAAGTCATGAATCTACCTCTGCCTCTGTAAACGTAACTTTCACAGCTTGTCGTTCCCAGCTTCTGTGTCTTCCACCAGTCGCAAGCTTAACCTGAAACAAAGCCGGCGTCCAGGAAAGGAAAGGCTACATAAGGAGCGAGGGAGTTGGCTTCTTCCCAGGCCACGCCTCTTTGGCGTATTTCTTTTTGCGCGGCTCGTTGAGCGCTTCTGCAGCGTAAGGGCCGGGTGTCTGCGCGTGGACGGACGCGGGCGCAGGTGTGTTCAGCGTGATGGGAGGGTGTGCAGAGGCGGGGGTCAGATCCACCTCAGGGGCCAGGTTGGGGACGCTGCCCAGACCTGTGGCCCCTCCCAGTGCCAGGGCCAGGGCTGCGGGGTTGAGGGCCTCGTTGCTGGTTGGGGGGAGGTCCCCGTACAGACCCCCAGCGCCCCGGGGGGAGAAGGGGCGTGTCCTGTGGCCAACGGCATCCTCTGGGCCCGGTGGGTCCACTGGGTCACTCAGCCTTTTCTTCTTTGAGGCGTGAAGGTTAGTCACACAAAGAAAAGAAACAAAGAAATATAGTGTCCATTAAAACACTTTTGTTGTTTTACTGTGATAAAGCCATGAAGGTGAGAAGAATGTATAGGCTATACATTACCTTGATGGGGACAACAGCCGTCTGTATCATGTTCCGGAAGCGTCCAACACTGGGGTCCACATCCTCTATGGTAGGGAACAGAGAGGGAGAGAAATTCCCATTACACCCCGTTCTAGCACACATGTGCCCTAATTATATTACAAAAAATCCACCATGTAGAGGAAACAAGATTCTGAGTGTGTGTGCGTGCATGCATGTGTGTGTTTGTACCTGGGTTAATGACCTCGTCGTCCTCGCTGAAGGAGACACGGGAGCTCCTCCTCCTCCTCTTGGGTCGGGGTATGTCCCGGTTGCCCTCCTCAATGCTCAGCGTGGAGATGCGCTTGTTGTGGGCTGTGTTGAACTCTGTCAGATTCTGCTCCCAGGAGAATCAGCAGCATGAGACTAGCTGGGTCACTTCTCAAGACAAAGTTATTCGGCTCATTGGAAAAACATGAAAACTATTTTTAAAGTCATGGTTCTTACCTGGTTTCTTTCTTTCTGTCTGTCTGTCTGTCTGTCTGTCTGTCTGTCTGTCTGTCTGTCTGTCTGTCTGTCTGTTCACCTCTAGCTCGGTCTCCTCTTGAGGCAAGCCCAGCAGTCCTTTCAGCACCTCCTCCTGCTGCTGCTTCTCCTCCTCTCCTCCTTCTCCAGCCTTGGCCTCGCTGCCCGGCCCGCTGGCTGGCTGGCTCTGGGGCTTCTCCCTGAGGGTGTAGGCACGCGTGGACGCCCCGAACGACACGGTGGCGTCGATGGGCACCTGCTGGGGCTTGTGGGGCTCCAGGCGGATGTGACCCAAAAAGGTGCCGTGCGCTGTGGGGACAAACAGAGCGAGAGAGACCTGTGCTAGCTTATTGCTAGCTTGTTTGTTGTTGTTGTTGTTGTTGGCATAGGCTGTATAGAGATGTATGGGATGTGGTCAGCGTATCTAGTGGCACTGATCACTACACTGAAATTAATATATTACATCTTTCCTAATTTCTTCTTGATTTACGTGTGTAATTGTCTGTTTTGTGTGGAACTGTCATGCATACATACAGTTACTATCCTTATTCTTACTTTAGAAAAATATCAAAATATTTAGTCACAAAACAAGAAAACAATAAGAAGATTATGGTCTGTAGCAATGAAGGTCAACCTGGAGTTTGAATATTTAATTAATTTATGTATTTCTTTGCATATACCGATCACAGGAGCAGTGTGTTTGTACACTGCTATGGTTTGATTATACCTGATACTGGCATTCCAACGCTTTAATCAGGATTTATTTAAAGATCCAGCTTGCAGGCCTAAATAGTATATCCTCGGTCTTATCCTCTTACATTGTAATTGAAAGATAACGGTAATGTTTTAACAAAACACATCTCTTTTATTCGCAATGCCAGTAAATGCTCTTAACAACATTCATGTAATGGGGATGGATTCCAAATCCAATTCTACTGGCAGAGAATTAAAAAACGTAATACTCGCAAATTGAGATAAACCCAAGAGCTGAAGTACTGAGCACCTTCAAATTAAGTGTAATCACAAAGTTGTCAGCGCACGGCTTGTGAGAGAAACCGATGTACTGGATTTTCCTTTTGTTGGTGTAGTAAAAAGAGGCACATTCAACAGCCCGATAGGTGTTGGATGATTTTATTCTGTTAAAGCCTCAGAAGGTGCTTAATGTTAGTGTTTCAATTATTCCTGCTATTAAAATACCTGTGGTGTCAGAGTAAGCCTGAGAGAAAATCTATTTTACACTGATATAGCTGCTCCCAATATGTCTGTTCACAAAAGGTAATTTGTTGCCAATGTCGATTCCAATCGTTCACTCAAAATGAGCAAAAACACGAAGTCATCCATTGCATAGTCATGGTGCTCCCAGTTAACAATGCATTTGAAGACATTGAACACATTTGGTTTTAGTTGTTCTACATAATCTTATGAAGACCATAGTAACACACTCTGATGCCTACAATTCATAAAAGCAGCCTATCAACATAAAATGCTAGAATCAATTAAATATGCCTCTGATTAAACCCCCATCACATATAAGTGTAGACCACTACACTACAATGCCATGCCCAGCTCTGTTTAATCCAAATGCCTGTAAAATACTGGTTTGTTTTGTGTCTGTCAATTTGCGATTATTTATAATATCATATAATTGCATCTGTCATCGATGTCGATGGCAGATCCTTATTTCCTTTAAGAACACCAGCTTGTGTGTTGCTCACTGTCCCTGAGGCATCAATAGGCTAAGGCTGAGTGCAGTGCAATATGTATAGTATGTTGTCTAGGAATGAATGAATGAATGAATGAATGAATGGTGTGCCCTCACTGCTGTTGAGGTCTATGAGGAAGACCCTCTTCAGATGGCGGTGGTAGACCAGTGCAGAGTGGACCCGCGAGCAGGACTGGTGGTCTGTGGTGAAGTCACACAAGTCTGTGTTCCTCCCAAATAAGTAGAACTTCTTCTCGTCGATAATCAGCTTCTGGGCAGAGGTTCGAAAACCAGGTGGACACACTGTCAGATATAATTAGGTTTTTCCAGTATATAAATATATAAAAAGAACTGATATAAAGACAATACACATGTAGTAAAGAGCATGTGAAGTAACGTGGTTAAAACAAGCTCCGATCGGTATATGTTCATAAAATTCAGAGTGGAGTAAAATATCAGCTAGTCGCTAGCATAAATGTAATTAAAACAAGGGTATCGTAATCTGTCAACACCTAAATCAGCATGTGAAAATGTGCTAATTAATCTCGTTTTCTCCAATATGATCCACATTGTGATAACAGCTCATTCTGAGAGGCAGTGTGCAGTCATAACAGGGGCATTGCATGGAAATGAGACAGAATGCGCGTGTGTGTGTGTGTGTGTGTGTGTGTGTGTGTGTGTGTGTGTGTGTGTGTGTGTGTGTGTGTGTGTGTGTGTGTGTGTGTGTGTGTGTGTGTCTCACCTCTACCAGCTTGTCTCCTTTCACCACATCCAAGTGGAGGCCAGGAGGAGGCTTCCCCGCCCTGGTAATGTGAATAACAAGCTTGTTTGCTTAATGAAGAAACACACACAGAACTTACATCTTCTTTAAAATAGAACTGCAGGAGGAAATTACTACAAACTAGTTAGAGAACAATTCTTTGGATTTGTTCCCCCACAATTGTCATTTATCACTCCTTTATCCAAAGTGACTTAAAGTGAGTACAGATACAGATACAGCGCAGGAGGAGGTAGGCGTTAGGGTTTCTTGCTTAAGCGTGCATACACACAATGGACATGGAGACTCTCTCCCAGTGTCTTTAATCTCAGACTCGTACACCCTGCCACTTGGTTATCCTGCCCCCAGGCTTTTTTAAGCATGAAATGGTTTAGGATGCATACATTTTCATTTTTTTATTACTATATATTTTTTAAATGCACCACTTTGATATGTTCCTAAAGTCATTCACTTTTTGATAGTACCTTTCACATTTATTTCGCCCCTTCCCTTGGGCTGCTTTGTGCAGATGGTGGGGGGGGGGGGGGGGGGGGGGGGGGGGGCATTCTGTTGGTTCAGCCTATTTAAAACAGAACCAGGCTTGCCTATGAACTGTTGGTACTGGTTAAACTGCTTTGCATATGCAAGAAAGCTCCAATAGACGATTGTGGTAAATGAATTCCAACAATAGATAGTTCTACTTGGTTAGCTCCGGGCTTGCACATGATGGGGCCATCCCGGAAGCACATTCCTGTGGAATAAAATCTCAAAACAGAAAACGAATTGTTGGTGTAGCGAGAGCAGGAAGTGAGAATTGGAGGGTGTCTTGATGTTTCTCTGTAGGCCTATGGCCAAAATCCAATAGGCCTAGATCAAGTATTAAAACATTCTTTAATATGTTGTCAGCCTCACAAGGATGAATGGATATTTTTTGGATGAACCTAAAAATAAAAGTAAAGCCACTCCTTGGGTACTGATAAAAATTAAAGCCAAACATTGGCAAATTGTTTTTCTCTGCTTATGATCAGTTTTTAGGGTTGGCTTCACCCATGGTATCTGTAGCTCTCGCTGCTGTGTATAAAGGCAGTTGGCTAGCCATGCGCATTAAAAGAAAAAAGAATTGGCCCATTAGAAATCTCACTTTCAGATCACGACCGATTGAATTAATCAATACATACCAGGTGACTCATTTGGGCCCGAGATATTACTAAACAAACCCGTACAGATATATCTTTGTTACCTAAAAATCAAGCGCTGTTTTATAACTAAATATAAATAAATGCATGTCTTGACAGGTTTTACATAGCAGACTGATTGTTCGTCATTCATTCCAGGATTAACGAGGATTTTGAATTTATGCTGGTTATGGGCCAGATATCGTGTCGAACGGTTATATATTGTATTATGGCCAATACTATTAGTATAAATGCTTATTAAATAGTTTGTGCTTTATTTTTCATTTATTTATATATATATATATATATATTATTTTTATTTTTTTTATTTTTTTGCCATCATTCAAAAGGGGGCGCATTCCTGTCAAAATCATACTGCATTCTTGTCGATCATTTAATTAACCTGATGATTCCTATTATTAATAAGGCTGAAAAAAACATTCGACATCAAATATTTAATGTCATACATGGATTAAGGACATGAAAGTGATATTTTTGCATCGCAGAAAACCCGCAGTGGTCCAAGCACGACTTTGCGGAGGCATTTGTTCTGACCAAACCTGTCATCTTGGGTAGCCATCACTGTTTACATTTTTATACCGCGTCAGCGAGCATGGTACAGCATTCACCATCAATCAATTGATTACCTGGCATGTTACATAAAACGATGGTTACACGATTCTTTAAAATACCTTGGGTTCGCATGCACACTTTAAGCCCTTACCATGTCGGGCATTCAAAAGTAGGTGTGTTCGTGCTTGTGTCTGCTGCCATTTTCGACTGGCCTCGACTATTTGCCCTTGGAATTCTGGGAAAGCGAGGAGGACCGAATGGAGACAGTGCGTGGGGATTGTAGTCCATTCATAAACATGTGACGATTGTGCTTAAATAAAGAACAAACCAGCATACTTTGTGACGAGTTATTCATATTGTTCATTGAAGGCTTCTTACAATAGGTCACCCGTCATGACATTGACATCAGAACAAAAAGGCAAACAAACTAAAACAAATGTGCAACTAAAATAGAAGCCTCTACAACTGCTTAGCAAATGAAATAAAAAACCTAAATGCCCTATGTTCTGTCACCACAATGTCATCGGATTCACTGGCATTGACAAACGAGTGAAGAAACAAAGCAAGGCCAGTGGGTATAGGGCACGCATGTCCAACCAGCACTTAGTCCCTCTCTGTTGACTTGAAATGTTGCTCATCGGTGGTTGTGAAGATGTTGCCTTCTTTCATTAGGAACTCCAGGGATCTCCTGTGTTAAAGAACATAGTTCACATTCAATCACTTCAGCTTTAGTTGGTTTAAAAACCAGACATATTGTGAATCAGACCAAAACACGCTACCTGATTGTTGGGAGACTGAGGTAGTCCAGCTTTGTCTTGATGTCATCAAAACTGATACCCTCATTGCAAGGGCACGTGTTGATGACGCTCATAACCTTGCATGGGAAATGAGCAAAATTGATTTAATTTATCAGTTAGACGCAAGCTTGGACTCTAAAATGACAAACAAGGGTGGTTTCCAGAACCACTAACCTGACTCTGAATGGTGGATAAACGATATGATGAGTGTTTATTTGCTACAGGTTTCAAAGGAGAACCGCCAACCTGACTTCCCCCCCCCCCCCCAAAAAAGAAAAAAAAAGAATGTGTGAGAAACTGTACAGGACATAGCTGCAGTCACTATAAGCAGCGTAGTCCTACTTCTAAAAAGTAGGCAAACGAGAAGGATACCGTCTCAGAAGGCAGCATATGGGCTTGAACGACTTCCAACATATGGGACGTGATTTCATTCAGGTCCTCAAGACAGCGTATGTTGTTAGCGACCAGGGCTCTTTGACCCTAATAACACAGAGAATGAAGTTCAGGCAGTTATTCTGGTGTGACGTAGTAAGGTCGCACTTACAATGGCTCGGCATTCATAGTTAAAAATAATTTCCATGTCCATATTCCCCATCCTTACAATCTTTGGAAGAACTGCTACCGTTTCTTTTGAACTCTTCTGTATATTTGTTAGCCATTTTGTCTCTTGAAAATGTCTTAAAATACATGTATATGCCTATTATTTAGATATTGCTGCCATGTCCAATACATTTCAATGTTCAGAATGACCCCGTGTTACAGTGTGCATTTGATAAATAGAACACTTTTGACACAAGTATCTTTTAACCAGAAGGGTCACCATACAACACCAGTGCAAGTGCATTCATCAGAAAATACTTTACCTTAGAGCTCCGTAAACTTCCCACAACCTTAACGTAAGTTCCAGGACTTCCCGCGTCACACAATAGCACAGGATCCGCTAGGAAGGGTTTGATGTTAAATAAAGAAAGGAGAAAAGTCTTCTTGAGAACAACATGTATATTAGAACGGGATTTTGGTCCATCGTGTAGGAATGATCTGAGAAATGCTTGAGGGGACATTAGACATATTTAGCAGCAGAGCTCGTCAAAGTCACCGGCCTCGGTGTTCACCCACAGCTTCACATCCACAGGAGGGGCCGTCATGTCATCCACCTTGTACTGGATGTAATTATTAAAGGGCACACTTCTTCTGACGATGCCGACAATAGACGCCTGTTCAAATATTAAAGTCAGAACAGTTAAGAGGTGGACATTTGCAACACAACCATGTAATTGTTTTCTCAAATTACTATAACACGGCCCTACCTGGTTGACCTCCCGGCCACCTATTACGTATGAATCGACTTTTGTGCTGGACAGCAGCTGAGACACCGTGCATGGCAGAATCTGAAGCGTGGCTCTCTGTGAGTGTGTGTGTTACGTGTGCATATTGAAGAGAGAGACAGCAGTGATAAGTTTGGATCTGCGGTGTTCAGCTGTACATCACATGACTCTATGTAGCTGCTATCCAAATAAAGAATAAACGGTAATCACACCAGCGGTTATGGTTAAGGAGATGTTGTGAAATGAACACACCGTTATTCCTGCTTCTTCTGCGCCAGCATAATGTTGTGATAATTTGTTACCTATTGCAAAAAAGAGCCACAATTGAATCAGACTACATTTTACGACAACAGTATGTGAGCGTCCTGTGTCATAACAAGCTGAGAATAAGACGTTTTGGTTGTTTAAAAATAATAATATATAATATCATACCTTCGTAGTCCCACATTCCTACGTTGGGAAGGGCTTGATTTGCAAGTGTCTTCTATTTTAACTAAAGGACAAGACTTCTTCCAGGGCCAGTGGTAGATGGTCCAATAGACTGTTTTCACAGAGGCGTCATCGTGGGACAAACACAGATGTCACTCATAACACTAATTATGGGTCTGCTTATGCCAGGGCACAGGTGGTAGATTAAACAAGTGAAGATGACACACATTGACCATTGTTGGTGCCTTGACACAAACAAATGAAACACCTGCCCAATGTTAATTTTGGGGCATTCGCCTGTGTTTGCCCTGCTATGACAGCTCTGAGGGCTCCGTGGTGAACATGTGTTGTCTTCACTAGTCTACCTTGCCCTGGTTCATAAAAGTAGAAGTCCATTAGTGTTATGAGCGACACCTAAAAGGGGTCCATTTAAGCTGCCAGCGTCTTTTAAGACTCCAGGTGCATTCAATATAATTAACTGCCAATCTGTTTCAACCAAATAGGACGTTTTAAAGGCCACTCATGCATCAAATCAAAGCAAAACACTAATCAAAGTTATTCATTCGGTTCCAAAACAAAACAAAAATCACTTCAACAGACATATCTTTTAAGATAAATTTCATTTAATCTGTTAAAAATATTTTACAATGACAAAATAAGAGCAAGAATTGTTGGTACAAAAGTGAGAGACCAGACCTGGCTGTAAATTCCTGTGCATTTCTGATTACGGTTAGATATTTAGCAAATGGTTGCTACACTTCAGACCTGAAACAGAGTCATGTCTTTTGACCAAAGGAGATGGCACCAAGACAACCAGGAAGCTTTTATTTCTACAGATCTGGACACACAAAGCCACACACATTAAACCAGTGGAAAAATGTATAATTAATCTCAACACCCCAGAATTATTCATTGGAAATATACCACACCTTTTTTTACAGCCATAAATAAATGGAAGCTGAACAGTACAAAAACTAACTCATCACAGCAAATTACATCTCAACCAAACCAGGCTCTTGAAAACAGAGCACACATCCACAATCAAATGTACATCAACCATGTTTATCATGTACAGTATTTACACAAACAAAAAAGTTAAAAAATAAAGGGGTTGGGGGTGCAAAGCATTTGTTCATCTAGTTTCGTCTAACACGAGAGAAAGCAACCCAGCCTTTCGAAATATGTCTGAACACTGGCCTTGGAGCATGAAGAGTCTAGTCTGGAGGACAGAGCAACGTGCTTTCAGTCAGACCACAATCCTCAAGTAGTGACATTGTCTAGCGCAGTGATGCAGGTGAGCTTGCGTTTAATTAATGGTGCCCTGTGTATGCACTTAAGTATGCCCTGGGGTAGAGAACAACGATACATACACCACACATGGACACTGACAGGGAACTGTGCTAACTGTGCACTGTGCTAGGGAACATTACCTAGCACTTCCCGGTATCACGAGCGAGCAAATTGATTATTTAATTTAACAATAATGACGCAGTGGCAATGCATGAGACTGCATATTTAAGGCAAAACTTAATATTGAAACATTTGATCTATTGGGGGGGGGGGGGGGAATTCAAAAGGCTGTGTTCAGTTAATGGACGACTTTGGTAACGGGTCAAACGGGGGCTGAAGAAAGTCTTCAAATGGTTTGTCTAGGTTATAGAAGACAAGACACCCATTATAAATACACAATACACCCTTAACAGCGCATTATGAAATCATGACCTGAAAGGCAAAAAAATCGAAAACTGAGCCCTCTCCCACATAAACACCCACAATTGAATAAGCTTAGAATGACTGTCGGAAACACGGCGAATGGGATTACAGGTGAGATCCTGGGGTCGAGGGAAACGTTGACAGCGTGGAGATCAAGTTGTAGACACAATGGTTGTGTGTGTGTGTGTGTGTGTGTGTGTGTGTGTGTGTGTGTGTGTGTGTGTGTGTGTGTGTGTGTGTGTGTGTGTGTGTGTGTGTGTGTGTGTGTGTGTGTGTGTGTGTGTGTGTGTGTGTGTGTGTGTGTGTGTGTGTGTCTAGTGGTAAACAACCGTTGATTGCAGCTATCCCACCGAGCCCAACGCAGCCAAAGCTCCTCAGGAGAGAAGAGGGGTAGTTAAAAAATATATAATTTAAACCAAAAAGTGCATTCAGGGATTTACTAAAGCTCACCCACATCCAACATATACAAAGAAAATTACAGGCATTTGAATTCAACTTCTCTTCCAAAATTTCAAGTCACATCTCGTAGGATACTCCCCAAGCACAGTTGTCAGTCAAGTACATGGACATGGAAACCTGTTATAAAAAAAAAAAAAAAATACTTTATTTACACACTTGCATTGCCCAGCATTAATCTGGATGTCAGGCCGGTCCTTACACATTCTGGTAAACTTGCTCACGTCGTTTCCTCCTCGTAGTGTCCCAACCAAAATACCTAATCTTCTACCGTCTTGCCGTAATGCGAATCTGGTGGGATATGGTTGTGGGCAGAAGGAAAATAACTGGCAACCTACCGGCTGGACACTGCTTGATAACAGGGCCCCACCCACCACAGCCCCACAAATAACAGCAGCCCACATTAGACCAACTGCCATCACAGGAGGGAAAAAAGCGTTTCTGAAAGCACCAAAGGCTACGCATAGGTGTAATCCAAAATGTTTGTCTACAAATTCCTGCAAATTGTTAACCTGAGCATTTCGGTCGCGGACTCCACAAGAATAGAGTGTAGTGTGACTAATGGGTGTGGCGTATTGTACACTGCCTTCAACTTGTGTAGAAATATAAAGGAATAGTCAGATGCTGGTGGTAATAAGCCACATTGAAATCCCTTGCCAACCAGGGTGCAGGGAGACAGAACTGGTTCCACCAAAGACACAGATTCCATTGATAACACCAAATGTTGAAGCATAGAAGTGTGTGTGTGTTCACATTGACCCTTGTACAACTAGTGTTCACAGGCTACGGCCTCATTTTGCATTAAAGATGACAAGTTAGCACCGTATGTGATGATGTGTAGGATTTGTAAGAAACAGAAGTTGTCTGTTTGAAAAGGTTATTGCTGGTATAGAGATGGTTAGGTTTAGGTAAGGGTTGTTGATGTGGATAGGATCTGTTATAAAGCATTGCAGGTGCACTTTCCTGGTAGGTAGGTAGGTAGGTAGGGGGGGTGTGTGTGTGTGTGTCCCCTTCCCTTGTCAGTATTGCAAGACAACTGATGGAACTGTGAGGGCGAACCATTCCAGGAAGGAATCACTTAGCAGTGCTGGCAGGTAGTTCCTGTCCTCCTCCCTTACGTCAGCTTAGAGAGAACCTTCTAATTAGAATAGATTACAATAAAACCCAATTGCTTGAGCGATGTCCCCAAGACGTTGTAAGTGTGCTTCGCTTCGAGTCTATGCCGAGTCCGGTCCGCCCGGGTCACGTGTCCCAGTCCAGCTCCCTGCAGGCGATGCGCACCAGCCGCAGCTCCAGCTCCACGGCGTCGGGCCTCTCCTGTGGGTTGGCCGACAGCATGTCCCTGATGAGCTGCTTCATGTGGCTGTTCATGCTCTTCTTCCGGGCCGGGATCAGCAGCTCCATCTTGGGGTTCTCCAGCAGGGCCTCTCCCAGCGGCACGATCTCGGTGCCCTGCTGCACGTAGCTGCCTAGCAGCTCCTTCTGGGTCTCCACGTCCACGAAGGTGATGCGCTCCACCATGGCCCAGATGATCACGCCCAGAGCAAAGATGTCCGCCTTGGCCGTGTAGTGGCCCTCCCACACCTCGGGCGCCATGTAGAAGTCCGTGCCGCACGCGGTCGACAGGAAGGACTTGTTGACACTGGCGGGCTCCTCCGCGTTCAGCCCGGAGGAGGAGCACACCTTGCTCAGGCCGAAGTCTGCCACCTTCAGGGTGGGTTCGGGGAAGCCGGCGGCCGTGCGGCCCTGCGAGATGAGGATGTTGTCGGGCTTGAGGTCCCGGTGGATGATCTGGTTGCGGTGCAGGAAGGCCAGCGCGCTGCCAAGCTGCAGCATGAAGCTGGTGTTGGTCTTGCGGCTGGGCTTGCGGGACAGGAGGTAGGAGTTCATGTCACCGCCGTCGCAGAAGTCCATGACGAACCACAGGTAGTAGGCGCAGCACGGGTCAAACATGATCTCACCCTTTAGAGAGGTCTCCACCAGCTACAGCAGAGAAGAGGAGAGGGAAGAAATAAACGGCAGCACAAGGATGTAAGGAAAAACGTCAGTAAGACATTAGTGATGTCTGGGGAAAATATCCCATGTTTGAATTCTGTGTCATTATTGAGATCAAAGAGGAATCTATAGTGATGCCATCGATAATAGCGACACTGCCTGAAGCAAATTTTCCTAAAGAAGCATTTAAGAGGAACAAAAAACAGATGCACACCACAAGCTTAATTGATAACAAGTTAGTATTCAGTCGGCATAGAGCTGGCATTCATGATTATTGATGCCTCTCGCTCTGTGTGTGTGTGTGTGTGTGTGTGTGTGTGTGTGTGTGTGTGTGTGTGTGTGTGTGTGTGTGTGTGTGTGTGTGTGTGTGTGTGTGTGTGTGTGTGTGTGTGTGTGTGTGTGTGTGTGTGTGTGTGTGTGTGTGTGTGTGTGTGTGTGTGTGTGTGTGTGTGTGTTCTAGATTTGAACGTGAAAGCCAATCTGAGGCCGTCTCCCTCAGCGTTTGTTTTTTTACATCAAAGCCATTCGAGAAGCGTCTCATCTTTAAATCATCTACCAACAGCTCTTTTGTTTGACAGCAGAGCACAAAAGCATCACCAACAAAGCTGCATTCATCTTAAAGTGTGGCACCGATGACACTGAAAAAAGATAATTACAAAAAGGACATTCCTTCACTGAAGAGCTGATCTTGTGTGCATTAAAAGTGTGCATTAATTGTGTTTACCCAAACAAGTTGGATCTAACCCACCATACAAAACTAAATAGATCAACACATTTCAGCAATGAGCATTTACAAATGAAACCTCTACAGTAAGCAAATGTGTCACAAATTGTTCCAACATGCCAATGACCGTGGGCATGATTTAAAGCCATTTACCCCACCGTTGCTCCGGTCAGATGATTGTCCCCCATTATCATATTTTCTTTTGTAAATGTGCACTGGAACATTACAGGGGCTGCACAACAGAAGGAGAACAAAGGCTTCTGGGAAAGACTCCAACGCCAACACAGCAGAAAGCTTAATGAGGGTGGATGGACAAAAGGCCTTGCGCTGCCGGGAGGCCACACCCCGCCCCCCGCCCCCCGAGCACTGGCAGGTACACCGCAGGCACCGGGCTGGAAGTGGGAACTGAACTACAGGCAGGGCCTCCATCAAACCCACCACCAAGGAGGGTATGGCTTCTTGAGATCACGGCTGGCCCAAAATAGATCTCTATTCAATGCATCCATAAAGACCTGCACTCAACTTAAAGTATTGTGTAGTGTTGAGGAAATACCAAGCTATTGACACTGCAGTTGCCGTTAAATCAACTGACATGCTTTCAAACAATCTCCTTGAATTAATCTAGACCGTTAACAATGGCTACAAGAATTATAAAGGAGAAGTTGATGGTAATAGTCATCACTTATAATGCAATCTAAACCTAGATCAACAAATCAATAAGGTTACCCTGCTGTCCAAAGTAATTCTACCAGACATCTTAGTTTAGCATAAAGACACCTTTACAAGAAGACACACTGTATCCTTTACACATTTAAAATGGATGGAATGAAATGCATTGACAATTGATTTATGGTCAATAACATAATATTTGTTTTCATTTCATTCAACATCGTATACCAAACCTTTCCATGGACAAGGTTACCTTTTTACAGACGTTCAATAACCTAAAGAAAACCCAAATATGGTAGAGATTAGAACTAATCCCTGTACCATTTTAGCCTCGTAAAACCATCTTGATCTGAGTACACATTCTGCTTAATTGAGAAACGCAAACTCAATGGTCTGTCTAACAACGCTAGCATCACCTGTCCATCCCGACTCAATTCAGAGCAAATGCGGTCATAGAACCAGGTGGACAGAAGCTCCACCTCAGTGCCCCACCCCCAGCCCAGCCTCACCTCCAGGTAGAGCGGGGAGCTGGAGCCGTGGCTCATCCTCTGGGCCAGCTGGTCCCGCTGCAGCACGCACTCCTCCAGGTGGATGACGTTGGGGTGCTGGCTCTGGATGCTGCTCAGAGCCCAGAACTCGCGCAGGGCCAGCTCCACATTCTCGGGGGAGTGGCAGCGGATCTTCTTGACGGCCACACGGGCCCCTGTGCTCTTCACCGCCGCCTCGTACACCACGCCGTAGCTGCCGCGCCCCACCTCCTGAATCAGCTCGTACTTCGGCTGGCTGCTTACCATCCTCTTCCTCACTGTGGAGTGAGGAAGAACAATAACACGGGTTACATGCAAAGAACGTTGCTCAAAGCGGCCCACATCTATACGATAGTTACCTTTTACTTAAAAAATAAAGTACAATACAATTTTTTTTTTATGTGCTTTAAAACTTTTAAATCCATTATGGTTGCACTCCTAACAATGCCCTGGATGGATGCATCCCTCTTTCTGCGTTCCTTCTCAAGGTATCTTCCTTACTAATTAAGGTATTTTCTTGCAAATTGGGGGGGGGGGGGGGGGGGGGGGGGGGCTGTGCAGCCCTTTGAGACTGTAACTGTGATTTAGGGCTAAACAAATGACAAAATGTACTAAAATGTGTGGCCTATCAGCAAAAGTAAATGTGTAATATATTATGTGACATTTAATGGTGCCTATTAGTGATCCACTATGACTGCAACAAAGTTGGCAACAACAACTATTCAAGTAGGCCTGTGTGGAATAGTTCTGAAATAGTTATGTTCATTGTACAATACAGTTATGCTAACAGAAATAATGCAGTAGTAAGTCCCACTAGGAATTCGTTTTGTCGGGATGCATAAAAGGTTGTATTTAAAATCTATAGCAGTTTGTTTTCAATACAATGATTATTAATACATTTTGTGTATTAAAGTGTCTTGATAATAGTGGGTGTTCCGTGCAAGCCCAATTTGTCGAAGGAAATTCTGTCCAAAAAAAACACCCATTTTGCACAACTCCCTATTGACGAGAGAAGGAAGAAAATGTAATGAAAAGTAATGGGCACGCTATTGTGGTAGAAACCAAGCTAAATGAAGCCTGATGAATGTAACAACGCTCAGCGAACAGTACAGTCTCAATGTTGAACCAACTATCACATCAACACGCGTGGCTATTCATTGAACTGGGGCACACCCCCTACTCATCCAGCTGAGAAGAGCTACCTGCACCGGTCACATTAATGAACCAGATCCTCGAGATCCAATGTCAAGAGTGTAATTATGACACCAAGCACTGTATTTCATAATTGAAGAAGGAACTGCATTGTTAACTTCACATCACTCAGGGACATTGCTTGGTTTTAAAAGGGCCGTTAACTTTTAGAGGCTTCAGAGAGAAGTTGCACTGGACCCCTTTAGTGCTTAACAGTTACGTCGCGACACCTGGAGTTTGCAACAGTTTAAACTGCAAAACATTGGCTACAGTTGTACTCCTCCATGTCACGGTCATCAACATTTGGCACAACAAAATAAACAATGCGTATATAGTATTGTGAGAAAGCATTGCTAGATTCAACTGACAGCAAGCTCTTCATACTTTCACTTTCCAAAAGATCCTCAATGTTTTGACCACTGATTAAATTTATTTCACCTTTGATTACCTGCAATAATTAATCGATTACATCGAAAGCTGCCAAACAAACATGGAAGCAAAACAAGTGTTAGCCAGATAGCTCCCTGGCTATCTCCTCACGCTACTCAAACAGACAGACCCACTCTTAGCTGATTGGCTAACAAGCTAACAGCTACTTGGCCTCGCTAACGTCAGCTCACGTTAATTTTGGGGAGGTAGCTAGCTAATGATGACATTCGCTAACAAAGAGTGCCATTCTAACCAAGACCATCAATAGAGATAACATGTTCCATCTTCACGTTTCATAACACAAATAAGTTGGTATCCAGTGGGTTGTATTAGTGTTCACAGGAGGCATGGGAGAGACCGTATGCGGCAGACCATTTATTGTCCTCTGGACACGACGTGTGTGTGCCATCCACACGTTCACATTCAGCGAGAGACACACACCTGCGCACCAAGTCGCGAATCCACAAATCCCAGACAAAGGACAATGCTTCTGGGAAGGAGCGATCTAAGGTCACATGGTAGAAGATTCGTCTTCGACTCACCTTTCAGTCTTCGTTCAAGGATTCATTTGTTGTCTGTATCACTTTCTCTGGCAGCCATTACCACCACCACCACATACTGTCCACTCTCGCGCAGCCACACAGTAGGCTGCCCAATACCACGAAACTGCTGGGAGAGCGGCTCCAGCACGCGCATGGTTTCTTCCCCTGGCAAGAATGGTGAAATGCTGCCCCCTGTCTATCATCTTCAGCTTCAACAACACTTACTTAATAGTCGACACTGAGTGTTGAAGAGACTTAAAAATGTTTTGGGTTAGGTTATATCATCTAGATCAATTTGACCAAGGTAAACATATTTCTTCTCTTAAACAAGTCTTTATTTCCCATTGCATTGCACATGATTTCATAGCTTGAAACAATGCAGAGAACTAAACAAAGATTACAGTTTGCTACAGAGCATTGGCATGCTGCCGGCTTTACATCAGTTAAATGCAGTATATTTACACACACTTATGGGAAGATTGGAACTGAGGTTTTCACTGAATAACTTCATATCCCACGGCACCACCTCAACCCACCCCACCCTACCTCTCTCACCCATCTCCCTTTCTCTCTCACACATACACAGGACGCACATGCATGTACGAGTACACATACAACACATCTACTCACACATGCATGCATGCACACACACACACACACACACACACACACACACACACACACACACACACACACACACACACACACACACACACACACACACACACACACACACACACACACACACACACGCAAAAACCAAAAGGGTGTGTCCTCCGCTAAAGATAGATATGGTCCTTTTATACTCAGCCCATACCCTGAAAACAACACAAAGGCATAGTTGTGAACTTTACCCATGGAATTCAACAAAAAATATATATTATTGAGTTCTACATTTAAAGTATAAAGACAGAAAATTCAATGTTGTTTCATTGTGAGGTAGAAAACATTGCATTGTGAAAAGAAATATAAAATGTTAAATATAAATAGTAGAAATACACAACAAAAATCAACAAAATTACACAACATACCAAAATAGGTTTCTTGGACATAACAGCTCATGTAAAAATTATGCCAATATAAAACCATTATTCAGAGACAAATTGAGGTAGACTTGTATAGCTTTTCTGACAAGATAATTCCTGTCTTGGTTACACAATAAAATACATGTTATGGTAAAATAGGTCACAGGGAGACATGCCATAGTAAAAAGAATATTGGGTGAACTCAAGCACAAAGAGATAGATCCTCAAATGCAATCAATGTTAATGCCTTTCTGGCTTGGATTTAAAATATTCTAAAAATCCCATAGCCAGACTTCCTGTGCACAAATCTTTGGAGTGTGTGGGAGAACTCAAATATGATGACAGCAAACTATGCAGACACACTTTCCCATCCAACTTTTGCTCTTGAATATTGCATGATAAATGTTGTATGCAGAAGTCTGGCTACATAAGACTAAAGGTTTTTAAAACAAGCATTGTTCCCAGATATCGGTGGCCTTCCCTATATTAATCATCTACTATATTAACTACATCAAACTTATGCTATTCTAATATTCTATATGCTATGATAACCATGCAAACTCATAACAGTATTTTCATATCATGATAAATATGCTGGATATTTACAGTGAAACTTAAATCAATAATATAAATATTGTGTTAATTGTAGTGCCATGCTGACTTTGAGTCGATAAAGACCAAAGTTGTCAGACATCTATTTATTAGAACATTTAAATAATGAAACAAAATTCTAAGAGCAGTACTGTCATATGTGGTAAAGAAAATGTCCTTAATTTTAATCTATCAAACATGACAATACAATGGTTTATCGTTGCGGTTCCACATTGTCTAACAGACAATAATGTGAAGATAGTGCATTACTCATTTGGCAATTAAAAACCACTGGCCTTCCAGCACGATAAGACTATGTCTGCATAACTTAATAAAAATGGCGTGAGAACTGAATAATGTAGAGGATTCTCTCAGAATTCAAGATAACAAATGTGAAACAATACAAAGGGTGTGGAAAGCAAAGCCTTTTGACGAACACTCTTTGATTAATACTCTGAAGACAATTATTGCATTATGTTGCCTCAGCCTCAGAAAGGGTGATGATGAAATTATGTTGCAAAAATGATTATAGATTTGGATCCATTACTTCTATGAGCGTAGCAAATAGCTTTAGCATTCAAATAATACAGCTATGGAAATTGAGGTATTTGTTGGACTACATTTCGGAAATAGTCTTAGGCACCAGTCCATGTACGATTGCAGTACTTAATCCAAAATGCATAAAGTTAGACTGACAGCGAGTTTGACATTGAACAATAGATGCCAAACAGGAGAATGATCTTAAAAATAAATAGTAAATATATAAAAGATAAAAGATATTTACAATCATGAACATAGAACAGCTTGTCCAGCACAGTGTGAGATCAAAATATGAACACAAAAGTCAGTCATTCATTATGCATTATGAAAAAATACCTTCCTGAGAGGTTGAATAGATTACTGCGGTATTAACTATGGGTTTCAAGTCAAGTAAGAAACAAACCGTTATCACGGTTTTGAGAACAAATGCTGGCTTTTCATGGTCTTGCACTCAAGTTCCCACAATTACAGCTAGGGATGGAGAGGTCCGTTGCTGTGTCAAATCACTGTACCTTATCTTTGTGCAGAGACATATTTTTTTTTTGTAAGATAGCTATTTTTGGTGGACGGCAACATTTAAAAGACAACAGTGACCCCACGTGAGTCAATGGCCATGGGCCTTTTGGCAACAGTGGTGGCAACATTCACAGTTTCACATTCACTTGGCCACAAAGTCCAAGAAGATCACATAATTTTTTTTAAATAATCAAAGAATTACCTTTAGGGACACAGACAATGTTCAGTCTACATTCATGTATTTGATTGTATATTTAAATGTGCTTTTCTGTTTTGCATTTGTTTTTTGAGTGGAGGTATTGTGAAAGGATGATCGTACTTTCGTTTTTAGCTCCCTGTTAGATGTCTCTCTTCAACTAGCTGTGGAGTTGTACTACTGTTTGCCATAGTAGTACACAATCATATGTTCAATCATATGTTCAATCATGCATTATGCATGAATCTAACAATCATCTTGCTGAGTGACTCAAATTCTAGATCCCTGATAAAAACCTGAGTTTTGTTCTTCCACAAAAGTGTTGAACCCTAATAATAGGAACATCCCATATTAAGGATTGTTTCATTACATAGCTAAGACACTTATCTAAGGCAGATGAACAGCTGATATCTAAAACTACTAAAACATTATTTTGCGTTTGTTCAGTTTTTAAGCTTTTTTCTTTTTTTATGATAGATACTATGTCTTTTGGCAGTTAAAAGGCTCAGCTACTGAGCAACAAACTATTACACTGCTCAATAAATACAACCTGAGGTAGTCAGTTCCACAGGCAGCATTCCTGTGAGAGAGAGTGTGTGTGTGTGTGTGTGTGTGTGTGTGTGTGTGTGTGTGTGTGTGTCTGTGTCTGTGTGTGTGTGTCTGTGAGAATGCATTTCTTTGCATGTATGCGTTTGCGTGTGTGTGTGTGCGTGCATGTGTGCCTCAATGCATGTGTGTACGTGCACTTGCATACGTGCGTGCGTGTGTCGGAGTTAATGTCGTCTTTCCCCTGATCAGTCCCCTGCTGGGGCCCTCAGTCGTAGCCTTCCGTGTCGGGCTCCTGTCCCGGTGGTTCCTCCTGGGCCAGTACTCCACTCTGAGAGGCCCCAGCTCCCTGAGGGCCGGCCAGGGCCTGCTGGGCTCTGAGCGGACAGCTGGCCACCATGTGAGAGAAGCTTTGACAGAAATGGCACTTTTTGGGCTGAGGCGGCAGCTGACATTCTTTGGCATGGTGGTCCGGTTCTCCACAGTTGTAGCATCTAGATCAATCCATGAACAGAAGAACACCAGAACCATTCACTGACTGACTGGGTGATTGGTATAGATTGGCAATAGATCACGAGATAAAACACACAATTTTACTGAATATTATATTTGATTATATCGGATTTCTATATTTGATTATTTTTAATAAACCAGTTAATACATGTATGGTCTCTTATTCCCAGCAGAGGGCAACAAACTCTGGTAAAGGGGGAATGATAAACATGTATTTGCATGGAGACAAAGAGATTAACTGTTTGATAGAGCGAACTGTGGGGATTATGAAAATAGTGTTATTGGTGCATGGCTTTATGAATGGCTGCTTCTTCTAATGTTATTACCCAATCAAGTCACACCCTACGCCGTCTTATGTATGACTCTGTTCAATGTGAATTGTCTGTCTGTCATAAACAACAGATATAATAATAATATAGAGGCCTACCCAACTCCCATTTCTAAACTATGGTTTTTATCTTCAAAACTGTCAGAAAAAGGGCATGGTATCAAAAGTGCTGGACAATTAGGGGGTTGCCTGAATCCGGCCCCTGATCCTATGACTATAGAAATATAAATGCAGAATCATGCTAGGATTAAAGCGTTGTCCAATTCTTTGCTTTAACCATAAAATCAATTCTATATTCCCGCGACTGACTGAGCTCTACCTCAGCAGCTGGTCGCGCTTATTGATCCCATTCTTCTGATCGATAGCATGATAAGAATAGTGTGTGTGCAAACTCTGGTGGCTAAATTCAATAAGAGGCTATTCAGGAGACAAACATGCGGGTACAGGGATCTTTGTTGACACGTTTAAGAGAATCAGGATTGATACGATGACAATAGGATGAAGTGATGTCGCAGGTTTGTCTAGCAAATCCTATTGAGTTTTGATAGATGTGTTCCATTGGCACACATGATACTATATCTTATTGTCAAGTCCGCTCTGTTGTGCGTTTGGTGATTCAGCTAGCATACTTAACAACAGCAACAGGAAGGAAGTGGGATTGCCTGGTTTATTGTGTCCGCTACGCAAATATTTATGATGTTATAGGTTTTATGATGTTATAGGTTTTAGGTGTACACATTCCAGTGTTAAAAACACATCTGAAGCTGTATAGACATAACGTTTTTACATGCAGTTTGTGTTCATTAAAACAAATGGTGTAATATAATGTAAGACTTTCTGTCGCCTCAACATAACTCATATGAGTAATGAAAGCATTTCCATTCTGTGAAATGAGCACCATATATTCACACAGGGTCTATAGGGGACCCCTCCCCCCGTAGCACATGGGCTTGGTAAATACATGGTAACCTAACACTCTTCAGCAGAGGTCTGTCTCTGTGACCTCAGAAAACCTGCCTGGCCATATATGGGTTTCACCTCCACAAAAATCTGGATCATCTCAAGGTGGTCCACGACTTCCTTCCTTCCCTCTCATTTATCATTTGTTTTACAACCCCCAACCCCAAATTCACCCCCATGACCATCAACACCACAACCCCCACCATGACCACCACCAACACCACCACCAACAACACCGTCACCACCACCTCCACAATCAACTCCCAACACCACCACTACCTCCACCACCACCATCCCTACCACCACCAACACCACCTCCACAGCCAACCCTCAGCATCATCACCACCACCACCACTAACCCACCACCACCACCACCACCCCCACCCTCTCCCCTCCCCCCAGGGAGAGACTGGTGGGGTATCGACCAAGGTTTTGGTGGCCGGGAGGCGTGTAAGAGGGAGCTCTTTGTTTCAATACCATGCCAACCTTTGAACCCTGACCCCTGGGTCTCTCGCTGCCGACCCCCCCACCCCACCCCCCATGGAACTCATACCTCCACCCCCTGCTTCCAACCCCACCAATCATCTCCTTTCCACGCCACATCCCATTGTTGCCATGGCAATGGTCACCTCTAACCCCTCTCAGCTCACCTACATCTGTTATAAATTAAAGGGGAGGGATCCTTTCCTCTGTGGAAGGACATTTTTCTTTGGCAAACATTTTCTTTAAACATTGTCTATGTATGAAGGGCAAAATCAAGCAGTTATCTATGACTAGGAAGCTGCATAAATATGATATTTTATAGTCAATGTTCGCCATTTCTGTAGAACATAGCTACTGTAGATCAACTGCCTGAAGTGTTTTTTAAAGAAAATTAATCTTGAAAGTAAACTTCCATGACAACTGCAAAGGAGCTATTTTTTCTAGGATTAAAAATGATATGTTACCATAATGTCTTTATTTTGTCTGGTTGTTCTGAATGGTTGCAACAATAAGCTTTTCATTATTTATATCGCTAGTTTAAGTGAGAGTTGTAGTCACAAAAAAGACTTGGTTTTGTCAAATAAACAGAAAACACTGTTTAACGTTTCTTGTCTCCATCCTACATTCTGCAAAATTATAATTTAAACATTGTTAAACATGACCCTTGATCTTCTATCTCTACTGATCTAATTCCAATTTACTTTCATGGAGAGCAAAGTAATGTGGTGGGAAGTCAAGATTCAAGATTCAAAATAAGATCATCTCAGGTGTGTTCTGTGTTGGAGAATAATTTTGCCATGCCCAGCATAGTGTCAAAGCATCAGAAGATACTAAGGTTTTCCTGGGCTGTGCGGCTGAATGGTGATTTGAGTTAGTAGAGTGCATGTATTGTTGAACTCTCAACATGTGCCTACTACTACAAACTATAATGGTGCAGATGTTATTTCAGAGCCTTGCATGATCAGGCACCGGCCTACATTAAAGAGTGACTGCAGCCATATAATTCCAGTAGGAATTTGAGGTCCTCTAATCAAGGTTTGCTGGTTGTTCCTCGCTCCAGGCTCAAGGCAAAAGGAGACCCGTCTTTTGAGGTTGAAGTTCCTCAACTATGGAACTCTCTCTCGTTGGACTTTGGATCTGTAGACACTGTGGACATTTTCAAAAGCAGCTACAGACCCCTCTATTTAGACTTTCTTTTGTTGGATTTTCATTTCTCTCCATTACTTATCTTTTGCTCTGTTTTGCGTATACATGTTGGAAAGCACTTTGAATTGCTCTTTGAGTTTTGTATGAACAGGTTCTGCATAATGAAACTGAATCTGAATGCAAAGCGGTGGGTGGGTAGAGGTTTATCGGACTGACCGGTCTCCTCTGGATCGTCGTTTCTGAGCACCCTTGGGTCTCCGGTCACTGCCCATGCAGGGGGCCCCGTTTGGGCCGCTGACCTGGAGAGACTCCAGGCCTTTTGACGACTTCTTGAAGCTGAACTCCACGGCCTCACCCTCCTTCAGACTGCGGAAGCCCTCCATGTGTAATTTGCTCTGTGGGTATTGAACATGAACACAAACGTTTTTTCAAGCCATTAGCAAGTGTGTTTCTGTGTGTGTGTGTGTGTGTGTGTGTGTGTGTGTGTGTGTGTGTGTGTGTGTGTGTGTGTGTGTGTGTGTGTGTGTGTGTGTGTGTGTGTGTGTATGTATGTATGTGTGTGTGTGTGTGTGTGTGTGTGTGTGTGTGTACCTCTTTTGTAGTTTGGCATCCAACAACAAATCCAATAATTCCTCATAGCTATCTTTTTTGAAGTCCTATAGGTCTTATAAAAAGATTATATTACATAAAAGTACTGTTGTGCTCACATTGTTGCACACCTTAGAAGCTTTAGAAAGAAGCTGCTGTTTGTTATGCTTCTGTGCACAAAAGCTTCATATCTGTCAAAGTGACAATAGCTGTGTGTGGTGACTAAAGCCACAAAGACATACTGCTTGAATGGAGAGTGACGGCACTCGGAATTATTTGCAAAGGTGGGGTTGCGTCGCTGAAAACATTCTCTCCTCTCTCCCAGGGAATACATGCAGCTCTTGTAAAGTGCACTCCCATTGACAGCCCTGTTAAAACATCAATGCTTCCTTTACACCCCTTCCCCTTTGGGGCCAAAGTGTGTGTGTGTGTGTGTGTGTGTGTGTGTGTGTGTGTGTGTGTGTGTGTGTGTGTGTGTGTGTGTGTGTGTGTGTGTGTGTGTGTGTGTGTGTGTGTGTGTGTGTGTGTGTGTGAGAACCACTGTCCCCTCCCCCCACCAGCATTCCAAACCTTCCCCCCACCCTTGCCACCCCCTTTCTCCCTTCCTTCTTCTCTCAGTAGCAAAGCGATGGAGTCTCCTCCTAAACGAGTCCATCTGGTCAAGCCTGCAACTGACCAGTGCACTGGGGGCTGCTGGGTAATGCACAGGGAGGTGTGCATTCCTCAGGGAGTTGCCCCTGCGAAGCCAAACACCAGGTCACTACAAAGCATTATACCTCTGAGGTTCACTTCAATCCTATTCCCCACACTTTTTAGAGTTGCCGTATCAGTTACTGTTCTCCTTTGCTATCTGTGTAGCTGTGCGTGAGTTACAACAATACATCTCTAGCTATGATGCCCAGACACAGATCAGATCATGAAGCAGGTTTGTATAGGAGGACTGTGTGGTTAAATTGTTGTGGGACCTAAATTCATAATATGACTGGGTTAGGAATTCTTAAAAGGAAATCCATGTTGTGATAGTCGTTCCCTTGATTCTGCACTGTGCCAAAGATGAACAGGCAAACACAACATGCACACACGCACACACACACACACACACACACACACACACACACACACACACACACACACACACACACACACACACACACACACACACACACACACACCTTCTCAATAAATCCTGCTTACTTCTACTTTGTGCCATTAAAAGCTCAAATATGTGTAAATATTGATTGCAAAAAAGGTAAACAACTAAACAGTGCTAAACAGCACTCTCTTATCTCTCTGTCTCTCTCCACCTCTTATTTGTCCCTCTCCGTATTTAAACAGGTTACCGATTCGAAGGTTTAGTTCATTGGACAATTATCTTTCCCTTAATATGGATGGGGCCGACCTCCATCTCCTACCCTGAGGTTAGATGCGGAGGGGCGCTTGATTCATGGACATCCATACACCTTTTTAGTGCCAAGAGAAGGTCACCCGCTTTATTGAATGTATCCGGTTTACCAAAACGCAATTTCTGTTCTCTTACTTCCTATGAGCTGTGTATGTCAGTTAACAGTCCCCGGAGCAACAACAACATTGTGGGTGTAGATGTAGTCGATTTAGAATCCATATCCAATCTCTTGATGGAACTAAACAAGATACCTTAGTTGTTTCATACTGGGCCTTTTATCTGCATCCACCCATCCACGACGGACATCGCTCCATCGTTAGTCCTCTCTCTCTCCAACATAAGCACATTCAAAGCACCTCGTTTTCGGCATGAGATGAGGACGCCTGGGATTAGGGTTATCTCTCAATAGGCCTTCATCACAGAGGTGTCACAGAGCGCGGATGGAAACAGGAGTAGCTCATTAACTTAATGATAGGTGCCCGTAATCAACATCATGAGATACACCTGGGATCACCTCTATTACCCCTCTGTGTTAAAGCCATGTATTACCTCTACAGAGCGTGTGAGAGCAGGAGTGGGATATGAATACAAACACTCAAAGACAACCAAGCCTAACTTTGTGACTCATGGGGAGGTAAAAAAAAAAAAGAGGATGTTTCAGTGGCAAAGCTATTTTCAAAGCGCAGAGAAACCTGAACCCTAACTGCTTCCCCAAACCAATCCAGAGGGCTGGGTGTTGGGTGGGCCCAAGTCCACACAGCAAGGTTTGGTTTAATGGCTTTATAACAGGAAGCAGCCGTGGTGGGAGACAGAGGGGAATGATCCCTCTTATCTCCCTGCTTTGCATAAACCCCCACCCCCTGCTCCTTTTAATGGGAAAACTCCTGAGACTAACCCCAGGTCCAAAGTCTTCCAAGACCGTTGGCCCCAGCAAATAGCTCCCCCCTCCCCCCTCTCTAAGGCATGTGGGGAATGGTGGGTGGGTGAGGTCAGCACACATCACACAAAGCCCCAGCCCCTGGCTCAGTGGAAAGGTGTGCTAATCCTCAGGTAATGTTTGACATGACAACTTGCGGTGAGTCGCCATTGGATGGCTCACATTCCACTCTCCCAAAGGTTTGTTTTCTTCAGCTTGTACCCATATAAGAGTGAGGGCCTTTGCTTCCTGTTTTTTATATAGAGAAGCACAAAGAAGCTCTTCCATTGTCCTTATATGGCTTTTTCCTTGGCCACTCCTTTGCAAGGCCAGGGAGTCATGGCTATTTCCACAAAACCTTTATGGTCCAAGGTGAAAGGTAAAGATAAATCACCAGGTATAGCTTGACCTAAATAAATCCTTTCCATGCCTTATGGTGACATTAAATATTAATTATTAGCTTTGCTGTTGAGGTTTCACAGTGAGATTTGATTTCACTGGAGTACAATGGCATGTTCAATTTAATTTGTTAGAGCAGATAAGAAAGAACATTTTCGTTATATTTTCAGAGCTAAATCCAAATTGTTATTGACATTCTTTTCAAATATAGCATAGATTATAAACAATATCCAACTGAACCGAAGACTGAGGCCTACACGTCGAGGTAGTAAGGTCGTAGCCTACCTGGTGAACAAAAACATCAACAGGCTCATCCAAGAGCGTCCCATCTCGGGTCGTCATGGACAGAAACCCGAAGCCCATGCGCACGTTGAACCACTTGCACACGCCGCTGCCGTGCGAGACCTGCAGCGCGCCCTCCTCGGACCCCGACGCGTCCTCCTCTTCTGTTTTCCCTCCTATACAACAGAATCAACGACAGCGTTTAGCAGTTAAATCAAATGACTTTCTCGCCTCAACGGAATGCGATATGCGCTGACTTGTGTTTCAGAGAAGTGGGCGTGTAGGAAGAAAACAGCATGGCTGAACGTTTGGCGCGACATGGCCCGCATGGCGCAATGACCAAAATGTGTTTTTATTTTATTTTATTAGAAATAATGTTGTTTGCTTTCTTCACAAATAAATACATACATGATTAAAAAGGCTAGATAAATAAACGAACGGCAAACAATCAAACGTCAAATTTGATTCTGATGACTGAAATCATGAAAGAAAAATCATAATAGGCGAAATGATATGAATAGGCTCGGTATATTTTAGGCGTCATAATAAAGGCCCATACGCTGCTGTGGAACGGATAATTACGATTTGGGTATTAGCCCTTTGACCTATTCTTTATGTTGATTTTGTTGTTATTGTTTTTAGTTGTATTATTTTGACTAGGCTGGTAGGCGACTAGTAGGCTGAGACGAATAAAAGCCCCCTAATAATTTGGTATATAATTGAACAAACAACAATAACAACAACACAATTATGCATAGGCCTAATTCATTAATTACACTTTGTTATATAGTCAAATACAATTACATTTGTATGGCAGATTATCTAAGATTAAAAAATGTTTTCCAAATTGGCCTATGTAGCATTCTAATATTTCACTTTGAAACGGAACTTACCAACAGACAAAACATTAAAGTGCATTCTTAATAAATAATAATAACAAATTCAAGGTAACGCAGTAACTTCAAATGGGATAAAACATCACATTGAGTTACATTACTCTCTCGTCTCTCGTCGTTTGCAAAGGGTTTTCTGGGCTACCTGTGAAGTTGTGATTGGAAGCAGAGCCCATTCTACACATTCCACTCTGCTGTTTTCGCAAATAGTAGATAACCCGGCCAGTTGTGTCCTATTCTACCCCCCTGACCAACACACCACTTCTCACACAGCACCCTTAAAGCAACCCGTGGTATAGACACAAACAGCAGGTTATCGCAGGTCACTCGCTAACAAAGGAAGACTTTTCCATGACAGTAAAGTCGAGGTATAGAGATCGGACTGAAAAGAGGCTCAACATTTGAAGGACAATGCAAAGAAACTCAAAGCTTCGGGTTTTGTCACACACGTTGTCCATTCAACATCCACTGCAAATAACCTCTTTTTTTTTCTTCATCAAATGATCGGACCTACCTTCTTCCATAGTGTGAGACTTCCAGACTCCAACTGCATTAAGAACATTCAGTAAAGCGTAAAGTCGACATCAATGCGCCTTTTTTTTATCTTCTCGTGACAGAAAACTGGTTCCCTTCCTCTCGTTTCTCCGTTCATGAAATCCCACTCGCCTCGATCCTGCTTCCCCTTCACAGCGGCTCCCCTCTCCCCCCCCCCCCCCCCCCCCCCCCCCCCCCCCCCCCTCCTACTTTGCGCACCTTTCGGTCAAGTCCACGTGATTTTCAATAGCAATCTTCAAGCAAATAAATCATACCCACACGTCAAAGGATAGGACCCACGTCCACATATTGGCCAATCAGGGTTGACGACCTCCGCCGTCCCCGGGGGGCCGTGTGGCCGGACAAACGTCCGTTGTTCTCTAGGACGGATTCCTAGAAATCCTGCAAGGCGTTTTAAGAAGAACTCTCAATACTGCTCTGTTGGTGGGGTAGGGATAAACCTATACATCCAAGTATTGTTTGTAATAAATACAAAATAAAAGACTGGCAAGTGCTCATCATTGGTAGGCCTACGTTTCACCTTCACACGGTCCGCAAATCACCATTGAAGGATTGATTGCATTACTGCTTTGGATTATGGAATAATTTATTCACAAATAATTAAAACATTTAAAGACCTACACATTTTACAATCTTTCTTCAATTTTCTATATGTTTAACATGATTGTTAACTATATATTAAAACGTCTTTGTGTGTGTAATAAAAAAGGAGATTCAATGAAGAATGAAAGGATGAAAGAACTTATATAACACTGCAAATAACACTGTTATAACACTGCAAAAGTAGCTTTTCATGACCTATCTTTTTGGAACCTGCGTTGAAGGCCTAAATGGCACAAGATGATTATAACACTACTGGACTTATTTTCAATAACATACCATTTTATATCACGTTCAAATGTATTTGGTTCTCATTTGAGTTTGTCATTTATCATTACGCCTTAATGTGTGGTGTGTGTGTGTGTGTGTGTGTGTGTGTGTATGCGTGCCTGCATGCGTGCATGCGTGTGGCGTGCGTGTGTGTGTGTGTGTGTGTGTGGGGGGGGGGGGGGGGGGGGGGGGGCTCCTAATTATAACAAAGCTACTGGTTCCATTCATGTGTCTTTCTTCCAACGGTCCGCTCTTGCAGGGGGGGGGGGGGGGGGGGGGGGGGTAACCATGGCAATGGAAGGCTCAATGCCTGTCAAAGAACAAAATGGACGGCATTTAAAAGTGACCCGAGTCGAACAGAGGGGCTTGGGAACAATGCCGCGGCACGTGTTCCCTCATTCACTCTCCCCCAACTGCCACACACATCGCGGAAATGATCGAAACGGTGCCGCTCTGAATGAGTAAATTAGATTTAATAAAACTACGTTAAATAAATAATCTCAACTTCCACTCTATATATTATGTGGGCTTTTGTGTGTAGCCTATAGGCTCCCCATAAACAGGAGGAGAGTTGTATGAGCAGAGCAACCTTTGCGCACGGATAAGTGGTTTGATATGGCGTGTGCGGAAATGTAGCTTTTTATTTTTTCCAAAAGGTAGGCCTAAGCTATCCAGCATTAGTTTATGTTATTGTTATTTGCCTGTAAGAAAATAGGCCTTTGTGGGGTTCCAACTCAAGACACGTTGTTAGGGAGTAATTGTTCGGGTCCTAGTGCCCGCTGGAAGGGAAACAAACGGTGAAAGCCGTGAGCTCACCTTTCACCCCTTCTCCGGGGGGAGATCAGTCAATAGGCCGGATCGATAACAAATCCATAGGCGCTGCCACGTTGTGACAGATATCTCTCCCACAACAAGCTGTGAGGTAGAGAAGCCTGGGGCCGTTTGTGAGGGGGAAGCGCAGCAATCGGACGTTGACAGGTTTTGCATGAAAAGCTCGCTTTTGTTGAATCACTAACTAAATAAAATATCGTTTTCTTGGTATATGCCTATTGTTCCTTGTTAACCAAAAACACCGTTCCATGCAAAACAGTATACCTACTACTATGTCTGTTAGCAGAGATGGACTGGTCTGCGCATATGGGAACATTTGTATAATTTACGGTCATGCTGTCCTTTATGGTCAGACGTATTAGCCTGACCATAAATCGGAACTGATCGGAATGTTCGCGTCAAATTCCTCACACACGTTGTCGACTGGAAGACTTAGTTTGGTGGGATGATTATGAAGTTCGAACTTTGTGCTTGTGTAAATATCAAGAATCGAGGGAACTCCCACTGTCTCCAATGCAGGAGAGAGACAGCCCGACCTCAGGCCGAGAGAACGCAGTTTCAGCACCACGGAGAGCTCCACCGGAGCAACGCTTCATTAGAGAGCCGTTTAGCCGTGGCGAATGGCTTTTATTATTAGACTTTACAGCGTAAGCAATATTTATAATGTCTATACTACTCACAATTTCAAATAAAATCTCGTGCGCCTTCCATGTAAAGGATTACAGGGCGTAAACAAGAATACTATTTTGACATTTTTTTTACCTCAGCCAGCTACTATATATGGCTAGATCCTGTTGTTTTGTGATCAGACTAAATTCATATTTTTGTAACTACAAAACTAACCCCATCAAAATGCTTATCAAAAACATAAGGGGTCGTATTTAGAGCGCTGGGAAAGTATAGTTGGCATTAATCTCTCTATGAAGTAATGGATCTCCCCCTAGGGGCGATGAATAGACGTGCATGCATCTTCATCTGACGCTACGTGCAACGCACTTGATAGTCCTAAAGGGAGACTGAGCCCTAAATCACTAACCCTCTATGCAATGCTCTCCTTCAGCCACTAGATGCCAGCTCAGGCTGACTCCATCCTTCTGTGTTGTTCAGGTGAAATACATTTGGGTTGGGAGAGTGAACATACAAACTCTATTGCTCAGTCGAGCTGCAGCACAAACTGTACGTCAGAACAGGGTTCGTCATTGAAGAAATGACAAAAATCATACCGACAATTTACTTTGTCTAGCAACATGATAGTCATGATCTCTTTCATCACAGACTGAGCCATGTCTCTTCTCCAATTTGACGGCAAGCCATTCTTATAGAGGTACATGTACTTTGTCACACTCTACGGATGTCTGTCACACACACACACACACACACACACACACACACACACACACACACACACACACACACACACACACACACACACACACACACACACACACACACACGCACACGTCGACCCAGATTGAGTCAGTTAAACCTCTAGTGCCACCGGGGGCTCCGAGCCAATGAGGAGAGGGTAAGGTCTTGTTCCCGGAAGAGCGGCTTGAAGGGGAGGAGCCAAGCAGATGATCCGAACGAGGGGCTGCGACTGCAAAGGTGATACGGTGGCGTTGTCTGGGTTTACGTTCAGCCTCGACCATGATCTGGACTAGTTAAGACCTATCGCTGGTCTTTATTGCAAATACGCCAGCAAAGCCATTCCTGTTTGTTTGCATACGTCATAGCAATCGGGAAAGATTTTCCATTCGTGTCGTGGAGGACCGCGCGAGATGGCAGCGGGAGACAACAACGATGAACCCGACATGACGACTCGGTGAGAAATCAAACATGAACCCCTTTTAGCTTAGCACAAACGTTAACGGGGGAATCGCCGACTCTTCGTTCCGACAGCCCATTCGGTTCTCGCTTCGATTTCTTGCCTACCGGATGCCGAGGATCTGAATGGAGCGGAATATGCACGAATCACTGCAGTGATTTGATGCTTTCCGGGCGGATTTTTTGTTTTTTCCTGCAGCGAGTTACCCCCCACGCCAGTTTATGTTAAAAATGTGAGACTGCATTCATGGGCATGATGAGTTTACAATAACCGGAGACCGCACGACTTCGACTCTGCAGCACCCATCATCGCGCATTAGTAGCCTGCTGTGCAGGACCTTAGACAGCGACAATGACACGCTTGCGCAAGAAGGCATTCATCGCACTTTTCTTGTTTACCCTGTTCATATTCGGGACCATGATGGGCCTGAGAACACTGAAACCGAGCGACGGCTTCTCGGACCTGGCTCCGGGAATAGAATTCGCGGGAGAGAGGACGGAGCGGAGACGTCAGGAGGGCAAAGACCTGGTCGTGTCGCCCATCCAGTCAGACACAGGCATCGGCGACACGAAAGTCGTGTTCACGAAGTCCGACCGCGACCACAGCATCTTCTACGACGTCCACATATTCTATTACCTATGGTATGGCTCCCCAAAGGTGGACAGCAAGTACATTCACTGGGACCACGTATTGGTGCCACACTGGGACCCCAAAATCGCCGCCAGCCACGCTCAAGGCAGACACGTGCCTCCCGAAGACATTGCCTCAAGTTTCTACCCGGAGCTGGGACCATACAGCTCCAGAGACCCCCACGTGCTAGAGTCCCACATGTCCCAGATAGAGGCCTCAGCTGCAGGTAAGGCTTCTCGCACCTCCTCCGACTCCCGAGACTAAGCGCTGGCTTGTTTCCAAACCAGGAAGCGAACATTTTTCTTAACATTACATCTTCAATTACTCCTCTACTTGACCTCTTTTTTTAATTGCCCTGCACCCACCTCTCCATTCTTCCTCCTCCTCCTTCTTCTTCTTCTTCTTGGTCTTCTTGGTCTTCTTCTGTGTGTAAAACGTCCACATCATCACTTGAAGAAAATTGACAGCACATTCTAACGTACTCATGCCTGGCTGCGTTCCTTGCGGGTGGTGGGGTGGGGTTGGGGTGGGTGGGGTGGGGGTGAACGCTGTTGCGGTGTTCTGTAGGGGTGCTGGTACTATCGTGGTACCCTCCCGGAGTGGCGGACAACCACGGTGAGCCTACCGAGGACCTGGTTCCCGCAGTGATGGACGCCGCGCAGCGACACAGCATCAAGGTAACGGGTGAGGCAAACCTCTCTCTTCATGTTCCCACTGGTGTATTTGTTGTTGTTGTTGTTGTTGTTATCTTAATTTTTGGTCGTCTTTTGTGTTGTAAATTGATTGTTGACCGTTGTCGATTGGTAACCTGACATACAACTGGAACGTAAAACAATAGTCCTGGCCGCGGTAT
Source organism: Lota lota (assembly GCA_026745465.1). Taxonomy (NCBI): domain Eukaryota; kingdom Metazoa; phylum Chordata; class Actinopteri; order Gadiformes; family Lotidae; genus Lota; species Lota lota. The sequence continues at coordinate 4,449,204 of JACYXH010000473.1, read as the reverse complement.
TCATGTATATTGTATAAAAAGTGCAAGGTGAGGTTATAAAATTGTGCACTATAAAATGTACTCTGTGCAATACTGTGCATTTGTGGGACAGTAACATTTTAAGCCCACTTCAGCCATAAAACAAATGAATGACTGATCTTTACAAGGAGATAAGAACTGCTGGGGGGAGAGGATTATTGCAGCAGATGAAAATCCATGAAAACCAGCTGATTATGAGTAAAACGGCAGCCTGTATATGTTCAATAAAATTCATAATCACGGTGGATTACAAACTAGGGGAAATAAGGAGATAAAAAGCGTGTAGTAACATGCAGATTAATGAAGCACAATTGAATGTGGCAAGTGGAAAATACATGGGCAAAATATGTGCTGAGCTGTTATGAACTGCACAGCTGGCAGGTAAATGGTAAATGTCAACCATATAATTGAGAGAAAGTGACCATTCGAAACATAAAAGGTGGTGCTGAAATAAGAGAAAGCAACAGCCTTTTCTTTGCAAAGAAGAATAATATATATATTTTTATTTTATTTTTTTATTTTATTATTATTATTATTTTTTAATAATCTCATCTGCCATAGCAACAAGAGACAGGAGAGGAACACTGAACATCAATAAACCCAATATAGGCCACAGTCCAAGGTTGTTACTCACTGACAATGTTGTGTTGGCCGTACAATGTGTGGTACAATTCCTGGTACATTGTTCACAATGTTCAGGATTGTGCAATGTTGGAATGGAGTTTCAGACTCTCTACACAGCCATCCATTACATTATCGCTCTCTTTCTCTCTCTCACACACACACACACACACACACACACACACACACACACACACACACACACACACACACACACACACACACACACACACACACACACACACACACACAAAGTGGAGTAATTTAAAGCTGTTGGTGTTTGAAGGCATACAAAGCATGTGAAAATGGTTTGCACTACACGGTGAATCTCATATGATGCATAGTGGCCATTAAATGCCAGGTCTCTACGCACATGCTCAGAAGAGCTAAACTTTCTCATGCTCTGCATCACGTCTAATAAGGAGTGCTTGGTATACAACCACCTTTTACATCCTCAGATCAACATCATTTGGAAATAGTACAAAAACAATATTTGTGGCTCCAAAATGTCTTCAAAACGGGAGATAAAAAGAAAACACCACATCGATTTTCTAAAGCAATGGTGTGTTGTCATATCACATCAAACTTATCTGGAGCACAAAATATTCATATATTGTTCAGTTTCAATTCAGAATGCATCAACGATATGTAAACCAATTGATGAATATATGTTGACCTGTGTTTGAACATAAACCCCCCCCCCCCCCCCCCCCCCCAAGTCTCTAGCCTGGCAGTCCGCATCTGTTTACACACCTGGTAAGGCTGCATTCATATTGGATAGCTAACCTTTCTCTGACCTCCGCAGATACTGGGATAACAAGCCAAGTCGATGGAGACACTTACACATTTGACTCGGCTTCCACGCCAAAACTGTGCCTTGGTTTAAAGTTTTCACTGACATAGAAGAACAAGTGTCACGTATCAGATCTGATTTCGTAGCTCTACCTGCCACACACTGGATAGAGAGCTAGAAGTGAGAATCGCTGAGTGGCGCAGAACTGAACACAACCGTGGTCGTAAAGCTAACGAGATCCTCTGCTGAGGAGAGTGCGTGGCTGCTTACCTTTTCGGCCCGGCATGGTTGTTGTTTATTTTTACCAATAATTTTTTTCTCCAGTCGATAGAACTTAAACAGCCTTTCACCCGTTGCAATGAAAAAATAGCCTATCGTGAAAAAACTGCCGTCCTTGTTACCATGGAAACTGTTGTGGACAGACGGAGTAGGCGTTTGGCCCACTGTGACCGCGTTCCATTTTGTTTGCTCTTCTTCAATGACACAAGCAACCGACTCGAGCCCCCGATCACAGCCCTCGATAGGAATATATTTGTCTGCCCCTTGTCTGTTAGGGTCATCTTTTAAGTGCTATACAGAGGTAGCAGAGGTAGTTGAAACCTGATTCTGCAGGGTTCTGTATCCAAGATACAGTCACACAGACCAACACGGTCACACAGATCAAAGTAAACAAGTTATAGGCAGCGTTTCATCTTCTGCATCTACAATTAATATCTCCCCCACCCCCCAATCTTTCCAGAGAACTTGACCGCAGTCTGCCAATTTTTCTTGTGTTGTCTTGGATACCTGCACCTAGGTTTTCTGATCGCAGAACCTGCAGCCTTATTACGCTTTTGATTGAAGCATAAAATATTACAATCAACAAAATTGCCAAACAATTAATCCATCTTGCCCAATGGAGTTGTTTGGTGATGTGGAGATGTTGATTCTAGAAAGGAGTGTGTTCATGAAAGGTCGAGATTGACAAACACACACACATATACTCAGACACACACACACACACACACACACACACACACATGCCGCTGTGATTTCATCTGGATGAAGTTGGGGTGATATTTTAATTAGACAATTGATTTCTCTGAGGGACTCAACAAAATCATTAGAGAACCCCACGTTCTATTCACTCATTGCTGCATGAGCAGCACAGCCTGTTAATAAAGCACATCAATAAGCTGTTTATGATGAATTACAATACCATACCAGCATGAGTGCTTAATATTGCATAATCCCATATGCATCATTCATATTCATCCGAGCTACACAACCTCAATGCACTCGGGGCACAAAGGTTGTTCCACATAACTTTTGTTCATGTTTGTATCTTCCCACAGGTGGCGTTTCACATTCAACCGTACAAGGGACGGACGGACCAGAGCGTGCACAACAACATCAAGTACATCATTGACAAGTAGGTCGGCCCTCTGTGTGGGGCCACACACACACACACACACACACACACACACACACACACACACACACACACACACACACACACACACACACTGAGCTCCGCTTCCTATCAAGTCTTCTCCCAGGTCAGGGGTCTGTGAGTCTGGTGCAACGTGAGCCCTGAGAGGGATGAGGAACAGGGCTGGTTAAATATAGATCTCTCTCTCTCTCTCTCTCTCTCTCTCTCTCTCTCTCTCTCTCTCTCTCTCTCTCTCTCTCTCTCTCTCTCTCTCTCTCTCTCTCTCTCTCTCTCTCTCTCTCTCTCTCTCAAGTTTCTGGTAGTCTTGATATAATTACGGTTGCAGAGGTCCTGAGCAGTAGTAGGATTGAGTAGACAAGCAGCACTAATACAAATTCAAATGAATTATAATTGTATGAATTATATAACAAACATTAATTAAGCAAACATCAAGCAAAGTATGCTCCAGGTTTTAAACATGAATCATGCTATGAATAACTTTAGTGAATCTATTTATCTGCATGAACAATATCCAAGTTCTGATGTCTGATGCCAGCTCATTAAGTCAAAGCTTTGCTCCCAGCATCCCCCCTTGTTTAGAGGTATATAACAATGACCTCCATACAACATTGGTCCTCCATGTCTTTTCATTCTCTACGTTTCGCCCCCTCAGGTACGGGGCACACGGGGCCTTCTACAGGTTCAGGTCGAGCACGGGACAGGTGCTGCCCCTCTTCTACGTCTACGACTCCTACCTGACCCCATCTGAGGCCTGGGCGGAGCTTCTCACCGCCAAGGGCTCGCACAGCCTCCGCGGCACGCCCTACGACGGCGTCTTCGTGGCGCTGGTGGTGGAGGAGCGCCACAAGAACGAGATCCTGGCCGGCGGCTTCGATGGCATGTACACCTACTTCGCTTCCAACGGCTTCTCCTTCGGCTCCTCGCACCAGAACTGGCGCGCCATCAAGACGTTCTGCGATGGCAACAACCTCCTGTTCGTGCCCAGCGTGGGCCCCGGCTATGCCGACACGGCCGTGCGGCCCTGGAACAACCACAACACGCGCAACCGCGTCAACGGACGCTACTACGAGACGTCGCTGCAGGCCGCGCTGACGGTGCGCCCGGACATCGTCACCATCACCTCCTTCAACCAGTGGCACGAGGGCACGCAGATAGAGCGCGCCGTGCCCAGGAAGACGGTGACCCGCCTGTACTTGGACTACCAGCCCAGCAAGCCTGACCTCTACCTGGAGCTGACGCGCCGCTGGGCACAACAGTTTGACAAGGAGAAGGACAAATGGCTGATGTGAACCGCTGCCACGACCACCCCACCACACCCCACCACACCCCACCACCCTGTAGCAGTGACGGTGTTCTGACCTTCTGGGCTACCTCTCAGGATGAGCTGTCAACAGATTGTGTGCAGCTTGCGGTACATAGGCCACATTCGCTGTTGGCGCAAACAATTATTCCGCAGTGACTCTGTTACACATTCTCATTTACTCCCTTTGGAGATTACGCTCTGCTTGATTTAACCACATTATATAGATGTATAGCAGCAAGTTTTGCTATAATCATTGGCAAATTAAGCTAGAAGGATGAATCAGGGGGGCTTACGTTGCAGCAAGAAATGTGCCACTGTTAGCTGATTCTGAGTGAGTGGCCTAGTTTGTCAGAACACAATGGAAAGTCTCTGTTATAACCTCTCTGTCGCTGTCCCTGAATGTTTAATATCCTCTTTCTTCTCAAACAACCACAACTCCTTTTTTGTACAGGATTTCCATGTCAGAGACTGGCTGAAGCTACAAGCTCACGTTGATAGACATGTATACCATATTCAGTTGTCCTACGACCCTGAGGTTGGCTGGGAGTTTGTGAGATACAATAAGTTGTCTTTGTGGCGATGTAGCCCAACTATGCTACATATAGGTGTATTTTCTTAAGATGAAAGATCTTTTTTTTCCTCCCTGTATTTCTTTATAAACAAATAAAAAACTAACTCAAATGTGTCTGTAATGTTGGGAAATCTGTGGTCTGCTTCAAAGACAATGGAACAGGGTACAGCTAAAACAAAGGAAAATGAATAACAAGGTTTTTAAAAGGAGTGCATATTAATGAATACTCAAATAGGAGACATCTATAAATATGCATCTCACACAATTCTGAAACGCAATCTAGTTTGAAAGACGATCCCCCCCCCCCCCCCCCCCCCCCACAAGTAGATGATAGGAGGAAGATCAACTCCAGAGTAACTGCCGTTACTCTGAATGAACTCTGCTGTACATTATTTATACATTGCATTATAGACCCTTCTGATAGAGGCATCATCACAAGACAAACACAGGTGCCACTCATAACACTAATTATGAGTCAGCTACTTTTATGTACCGGGGCACCGGTAGTAGACTTCTACATAAAAAGAGAAGACCCATAATTGCTGTTATGAGCGACACCTGTGTTTGTCCTACGAAGACACCTCTGTGAAAAGGGTCTATAACCCCTGAGTCCCAGATGCAGAGTAAACTACTACTACAACCCTACAATCCCCCCCCCCCCCCCCCCCCCCCAGGATCAGCAACAGTGATCCTGTAGCACAACAATATGCCCATGATGACCATCTGATGACACACACAGACACACACAAATGCGCACACAGCTACACAGGAGTAGCTGTATTATTATGAGTTGGTTAGTCTGAGTAGTTACTTTGTGCTTTATGTTTAAAGTAACACATACATTTTCCCTTTATGTTTCTATTCTATTACACACACACACACACACACACACACACACACACACACACACACACACACATTACAGTTTGTTGAATGGCTATGCACTGTCATGTTTCTGAAAATAGATTAAGGCAGATGAGGCAGAAAAGACTGCAGAAGACAAATCGATTGACTCTTGCTCACTTCCTGGCTCCTGGCTCCAGGGTCAGTCTTGTTTTCAGAGCAACAGAAAAGATGCCATTAAAAAGCAACATTATAATGGTTTCTTTTAACATAAGAAAACGTTTGTCATTTATTTTAGATGTATCCATATATTATTGATCTATACATGGTCTAGCTAATATTGTGGTGCACAGCAGCAGTTTCGAGGAACTGAATGTGAACCAGAGACAGGAGAAAATATAAAAGAGAGAGGGTTGTGCCTTTATATTCTGGTTTATTTGTATGACATTGTTGAATAAGTGATTCAGATAGGTTGAGAATAACATGTCATCTCTAGTTTGACCTCTTCCATCTCCTGTTTAAATAATTGCCAGTGTAAAGGAATGTGGAATATGGAATATTTAGTCCCTTGCTCGAATGCAAAAGAGAGCACTGGGCATATCATTAACACTAAATGTCAGTAGCTCTCAGCTAAATGGTGGACTGCATAATCAAACACATTTGATGATGTCCCATGGGTCAATGTGATCTATTACCGTTGTTTCCATTTTATTCAAATTCAAAACATTCCCTTTCCAACTTATAGTCAGAATCTAGTATGGATAAAGGCCATGATGAATACATATTAAAATAGTAATTATTTAAGTGAAACATGTTGTGCATGTGTGCTTTTATTTGACAGATAAGACCGCTACAAAGACTAGGTTGGTTGGGATGCAAGTGTGCCTTATTTTCCAGTTTACATTTGTTGTTGCAAACTTCAATCAATGGTGTGGTTTTGTGTGGAGCAAACTGTGACTTCCTACGGAGCTAATTAAGATATCTCTTTCTCACTCTGCTTCACCCAGGCCTGTCTGTCCTGCCTATTAGACACTTCTCAGCCAACTCTAACTTAAAACAGTCACGATCTAGCAGACCGTAAAAGCCTGGCAGATGGTAGCCACCACCACCACAGCCAAAAACACTTCCAAAGAGCTGAAGATGGATTTGACAGCCTTTAGAAAATGAAATTAATTTTCAATAGTGGCAAGGAAAACTCAATGAACTCCATGTCCTCACATACGTAACTGGGGTATGCGGATACATAGCTAGACCAGTAGAATCTTGTCTATTTCTGGTGGCTATTGGCATTCATTTGTTCTAACACTGCACCTAGCAGAATGTGTAAGGTAACAAACTGACAACAGCAAAAGACTCCCATGAACCCCATGAACAAAAATATCTGGCTCCTGCTATAAGAGCAAGTATAATGATGAAACGGTGACGCTCGTAATAGTATTTTTCTTACCTTCTTTGGCAATTGTATATTGTAGCATACAGACTAGCCAAGTCTAAAACCCCTGAACATGAATCCTCAAGGCTATATATATTGTGTGTTTGTTTGTCTTTTGAAAGGTTGAGGTTCTAATGATAATCAAAAGGGAAGAACTCAGTGTACCAGAGCAATCCAATCCTGACAACACATTACCCCGCATTAGAACCCAAGAGAAAAGAGTAACACTGCTGTTCTCTAGGGTGTGTTTGAGGCGAGCTGAAAAGGCAGAAAGTGTGGGGATCCAAGCATGTCTCAGCAATTTGATGGCTGCTGAGTGGGATTGGTCGTGTGGAGGGAGGGGGCCATCCCATGAGAAAATGCTTGGCCTGATGGTTTTCCAAAACCATGGACATTAATAAGATGAGGCCGGTGCACCTAAACATGGGGTTCAGGATTCCATCTGTTCCCGGTTGGGGCCAATACCATGTTTGTTTAGCCTTTTTTTGGAGTCTACACTGAGGATTTTTACATGGCAATAAGCCAAAACTGTTTAGAGCGTGATGAAAAATCCCCGGACTGTAGGCCTAGTTAGAAAAAACACAACCATTTAAATATGTCATGGGTCTTACAAATGACTGTGGATACACAATGCTTCCTTTAAAGTGCAGAACATATCAAGAAAAGCCATGTCATTGACTTTCACTTGGGCTATATTAAGTGCTGCTTCTGTCGTATGTTTGTCGTATTTATGATTGTATTGGAGATTATGTGGCGCTGCGCGTGCACGACAGGCGCGCCGCGAGCGAGAGTAAGACCTCCAGTAAACATGGAACTTTACATGCCCTCGGTTTGTTGACTTGTTAGCAGCCCATTTAAATTGTCCTGTATGTTCTAGTTACTGTGTGGAAATAAGTAATAGACTGTTGTAATGATGTCGCTAAATGTATGCAGTTGATAAGTAAGTGTCATGCTGGCTTAATTGCTAGATGCTCGGTTAGCTACCACGTTACCAAGTCACTGCTGCATAGGCTACAATTGCTAATTGTAGCTGTATTATTATTTGTAGTTAAGTGTATTTGTTCGTGCTTTATTCTCAAAGTAACACACACACACACACGTGTTTTAATTTGTTTAATTGACATTTAATAAGCCAACGCCTCCTGTCCACTCACATAAAAAGGTCCCATCCCACCTTCAGATTAGGTTCACAGTAGGCCTACTTCCTCAATCTTTCAATAACCGTTACTTAATAATTAACTTAATTCAGACTTCTTCATTCAGTCACATATACTAAACACTCACCTGCACCAATTTATGATCCACAATACTTATTTTCTGTCCTTACAGTGTAATGGTTCTGCTGTGCCTATGGGAGAATGATGTACTAATCACTTGCAGGCCTACTAGTTCTGGATAGCCACTTGTAGCCGATCTCCCGTTGAGTGTTTAGTACAACAAAAACATTAAAGAAGACCCAATACAAGTGAAAGGTAGGCATGAGCACACAGAACAATAAGAACAATGCAATTGATTCCCTGTTTTTATTTTTTTCAAAATGCCCAAGGAAGGCCAACAGCATATGAACACACCGCTCATTCCTAATGTACCCAGCAGTGTGTCTGGATTTTCCGCTTTACTAATTATTTGGCCTAATGGAGGATCATGTTTCAGTTCAATGATTTCCTTTTAGTAGGTTAGCGGTAATAATAATGGCGGTAAGCAGGGTAAACCGGTTTTATTTGCCCTCAACACATTTATTATACACCGAGACCTCGTGTGATGCTGATGAAATGTTCCTCCCAGCTGTCACACAACGTGGGGCGTTGCAGTTTAAATGGACATGGGTGCAAGAGCTCTATCTTCTGGTGAGATGTAGCATGACTCTCAGCCTGCTTTCATTACTGGCCCGCATTCACGTTTATAGCCTACTCATCTACATGCTCTACAATACAATTCAGTATTTTCTCTAAACAAGTTTGCATATCTATCTTGAATTAACCAGGCTTACGTTTACATCACTCATACATGGTCATATGAAAGAAATGTTACCACAATTTGCTGCCTTCTCTCTTAATTATGTTGGATGTCTCAGTGACTACTGAGGCAGTGAACAGTAAACCTAGTTATATTCAGTGCCCTGGTTATTTTGTCCCAGGGCCCAAAAAGGACACATACATGCATGCATGATGCATAAATACAACACCTAAGCCACCATGTATCTTCATATTATTCACATCTAGGTTGTAATCATGAGTCCTACATTCAAAATGATGAAGACTCCCATGTTAAGGAATCACCAATTTAGTACATTACCCTGAACACTATAGCAGTCTAATGTAAAGAATAGCCATCACACTAAAAGCCTTATCATTTACTTTGACTCCTAAATTGTAACTACATTTTATATCAATGCCTAGCTATAGTATATGGTACGTAAATTTTCTGAATATAAGATAAGACAAGAAGAGAATATTAGGTAATAAGGATACAATATGCTAATCCCTCAAAAGGTGTTAACGACCGTAACCCTGATTCCCTGCCAAACCGGTTTCCCCCACTACATGTTAACGTACTGATTGATTTGTTGCCCTTGCACAAATTAGACAGATTATAACCTCAAAACTCTAGGCAAGGAGTAGACCCATCAACTGAGAGGTGATACACATCAACGCGGGCATCAAGGGCACGTGTGAACAAGATCCCGTCGCCGCGCCGATGGAGCCGTCCAGTCGGAGGCAGGAGGCTGGGCGAGCCTTGCAGCACTCCTGCTGGCATCGGTAGCCACTGAACGGCGAGCAGGACTCCCTCGGGCCGCAGCGGTGGGCACAACCCGCCGTCCACACGCTCACATACTGGTTCCAGGTGACCTGAGTCATGGACCTCCAGAGCTGGAAGTTCGACAGCGGTGAAAAGGGTACGTAGAAACGGGTGTTAAATGTATACAGTTTGATGCAGTTTAGGCTAAACACAGTCAAAATAATAGCAGAGTCCTACCTCACAGTATGACATGTCCTCCTGGCAGATCTCTGTTGCATTCATGTGTTTGTAACATGCTATGCCAATGCAGCTGAAGGCCCCACATGTTTTCACCTACAACAACACATTTAACAGACAATGAACAACAACGTGAAAATAGTCTTTGCAAAGATTTTCCTCATACTTTAATATTAACACATTAATTAACTGGGGGGGCCAACCTGCTGGGTTGAGGTTAAGGAGTGCATTAGATTAGAAGACTCAAGAGAATACAAGTATGAACACAAGTATTTAAAATGTAAGAACAGTGCCACCTGTAGGTTGAACAGGTTGAATAACTAATTTCTGATTGGCTCAAATTGGTGCCAGGCAGTCTTTAGTAAGTGATAAGAACCAGCCTTGTTCGACCAATGAGACACTACAAATGCCATAACCGGCTATACCAGAAACTGTGTGGTCTTTGCTGTTTGATTAATGTTTAGAATGCAATGCAATAGTCCTCATTTGATGTGCTTACTTTACGGTGCATGGTTGATCTTGTGGTAGAAAGGAGGACATCGCTGTGGTCCTCTGGCAGGTTTTCCTCTGTGTGGCTCTCCACAGGGACACCAGGGGCAAACTCGCGTGTGGTGCCCTTGTCAGTCATAGTGAAGGCAGTCACTTCGACCGTGCCGGTATCTATTCTGATACTGGTTATTCTCTCGGTGGATGAGTCTGGGGTCGCTCTATCTGGGGCTGGGCTCGTAGGTGAATGAGGCTGACTGTTCTGATTGTGGGTTCTTGAGCTATCCACGGGCGAGGTTGAATCAGCTAGTGAGAGATCGCTTGGCGAGGGGTTTTGCGTAGAGGTTGCCCTCGTGTCTTTTGTGATAGGCGCAGGTTTTGTGGGCAAAGCCATCATGTTCTCTTGCATGGCGTTTACGGGGTCTGGCGTATCCTCCATATCCAGCTCTGTCCATAATGATAACACCCTAAAGTCAATTTGAGGCACTTTTATGTTAACTTTTGAAAATGTAGTGGCTAGAGTTCTGCCTTCTGTCCCCAATATATGCAGTGGCAGCGTAACCAGTAGGCATCCTAGAGAAAGATGCCTATAACGTTACCTGCTCCTTAGTGACCTGTATTCTTTACATGTTTACCACTATGCAAGGGTCATCCATCTGGCATCGAATAAAAGGCATAAAGGACAACACACGTAGCACAATATAATAGAAATATATATATTTGGTATTTAAACCCCAGTAAAGATTATGGGCAATGAAAACTGTTGAACATAAGTTACTACAGATGGAGGTGGGGTATAAAGTAAAATGTATATGATGTGCATAAAGTGTGTAGATAAACATATGAACATGAAATAGTTAAGTGAATTGTCACTGTAACATAATCGTACCTGCTTGATTTGAATATATTCCCCTCCGCCACTGATGAGCACTAAAGCACTAAAACAAATACAAAGAATTATGAATGCAAAAAAGCATTTGCAGATTTGCTTTTCTACATTGTTGAATGATGAAGTTCAGTGCTCACCTATTACATACTTCATTCCTCTCGTAGATGAGAAATGGCCAATTGTCCCTGCTTCAAATATATCGCAATTAAACGCCATCAATCATGAGTCATGGCAAAGACGTCAAAACTCATTCAGAGTGCTAATTGCTAATTCACTCTAACAAGTCAATTAGAGTTCCTTCCATGTTCTGCCCCAATGGCACGGCATCATCTGTAAACAACATGAAAAAAATAACCACCGTAATGAGTTGTTGCATCTCAGCTGGGAGCTCATTGCTTTGTGATTAACAATGCTAGGTCAGATACGATGTGTTTAGTGTTCTGCAGCCAGCGTCTCTGGGCAATTTAAACAGTTTCTATGGAGGCCGAATGCCTCTGGGGTACTTGGGTGAGAACAGACTGGCCGCAATTAGTCCCACCCGCTGGTAATGATGGCTACTTAGGTGGCGTCAATCAATCATATACTAATATTCCAATGATTAGTCAAGGACGACAGCACCTTGTTTATATCAGCCGCAGGCTGTATTCAGGTTAATACTTTAAAATAAATACACAAGTGAAATAAGGAGAACTGAACTATCTCTCTATATATATCTCCATCTATATACACACACACTTAAATTCACAAGAAAATGTGAATTCAAAAGTTACACTATAGTTCCCTTATTCCCTGAAACTTTTTCCAATTAACGTCCAGATAACTTTTACTCAAATCGACATAAATTCCAGAATAACAGTGTATCGATATATTACAAATGGATTCAATCTTACCAGTCGCCAGGGCCAGTAATCTAAAAAACATTTGATGAAGTGTATATTGTCTGTGGTCCAATCCACGACATCTTCCAAGACAAGAACTGAACTGCAGGTTATGAACAGACGATCCCAACCACTCCCCCACTTGAATTATGGACTTAAGTGCCACCCAAGACACACACCCTGGGACTAGAAGCTGATACAGTTTATACAAGTAGATACAAAACGGTGGTGACAAAAAAGTTTATTATACTGAATAATAATAATCCACATTACAGTTATCAAAGGGACCAATGATGTATGCTAGGACATCTTAAAAACAACTTGAGTTCTTACAACAAATAAAAATAAAGTACACTGGCTGAAAAATTAAAAAAGCAAATTTCAGAAGTGATTCCATAGAAGTTACATTTCCTTTCATGTTTAGTATGCCATTTATGGTTTTTTTTCCCCCTCTATGAAATTTACAGCAAGCCTTGTCTCTTCAGATCCTCGTAGGTCTTCTTGTTGACCACGTTTCCACTTGAGTCTTCATATTCCTCCTGGACGGGGACAGCGAGTAACATGAGTTACATCCTTGTGAATACCTTACTGATCCTTCACAAGCTCTTCACTCTCATTGAACAGCTGCATGATTCGGACAATTTGTAATCCTGATTGTTTTCCCCGATATTATGATTAACAGATAAATCGATTTAATGTGCCATCCTGGTCACCACGTCACATTACTTTGAGTCATGAATTTAGCGGAAGGGATTCCTCAGACCGCGAAAGAACACACAACATTTTAGCGCCTTTAACGGCAATGCCTGTGATTCATTAAGTGCATATTGCGGAGTTGTAATGGTTTGTAATTCGATTTCGAACATTATGGGCGCAGAAATCAGACATTTCTTGTATGACTTTTTCTTTACGATTGATTTGCAATCTTTCACAAATAGCTAATTGCAGAGGCAACATGATTTCGCTTAATATGCATTTAATTTTGTAGCCCTTCCTCATAGCATGTTTAACATAGGGCTCTGTGATTTAAGACTAACCTCTGTATCTGGCTGCCATCTCTCTGAGGCCTTCTGAGACTTCAGCTTCGACCACACTAGACCACAAAAACAGAACAAGTTAGGATGTTAGCACATTACACACTCAGGTATGAACAGGGACTGTCATAACTGTGTTGTCTGTGTTAAGCCCCATTGGTTTCTTTGCTAACACAACGTACGAGAAACGGCGTCCTCGATCTGGGTGACGTTGGCGAAGTGGGCGGTGTTGGGGATGCCCAGACAGCGCATGCCGTGGGCATGACGCCACTCCTGGAGGAAACAAACCGAAAGCAGAACATGTTAAATACACACTCCCAAAATGAACCACACCAAATCTGCACTGTCACCTTTTCAAAAGGTGCCATTCGATTTTCAGTGGCATTTTTTGCTTGAGACGGACAATAATTAAATCCCTTTGTGGAATGAGCCATGGTTGGGTTGGTTTTATTCTTTACAAAATGAATAGTTTTGTTCTTTAGCTATTTCACTTTGAGTCGTTTTGAAGTAGAGTAATGATATGGTGAAAATGCAACACAGTGTAGGTTTTAATAAAACATGATAAAGCAATGAATAAAAAAATTATAATATTGAGGAAGAAGAAATGCATCCATACCGCAAAGTGCCTCTGAAAGGCCTTGGGCCCCCTATAGGTGTAGTTTCCACAGATCTCACAGTTGTAGTTGATGTTCAGACCGTGGAGTTTATAGAGCCAATACGGAATGGGCTGCAGGGGACAACAGTAACAGATTAAAGACAGGAACAGGAAGCTGTACCCTTCAGCCAGGGGCGACTAGTCTGTCTGTACCTTGCCGTCCCACCCGAGGGGCAGGTTCTTGGGGTTGTAGATGATCTCGTTGTCCTCGTCCTCGCTTTCGCTCTCGCTCAGCTGTTCGTCGTCCTCCTCCTCGCGCTCCTCGCCCGTGCGCGCCTGCTTCCTCTGCACGTTCTCGTGGGTCAGATGCCTCTGCTCCTGTGGACGCAATGTGGTGGGTGTGTGTGTGTGTGGGGGGGGCTCGTCAATTCATCTGAGCACAAAAAAAACATAACTCTTAAGACGACACAACTTTTTTAAGATTTTCAGTTCAAAACAAAATTGCAGTTGGTGGCTACATTTAAACTAAACCTGCATGTTGCCGGTAATGTTTTTTTTTGCAAAAGCCAGCCGGTTCCGTCCTTCGCCAGTCGAGCGATGCATCACTTTTGATAAATATGAGTTTAAGAGCCAATGCCCAAATGTTTATCTCCACGCTGAATCACACCTCAGCAGCCGTGTTAACCAAAAACACTTACCCCCAGAATCTCTACATAATCGTATATCTGGGCCTCCAGGAAGCCAATCTCCTTGTTGCGCTCTGTGTCCCTGAGGAAATGGGTAAAATATTATATTAAATGTAAAAATATGGAATTTGTGGCTTTATATGGTGAATGGAGCCATGATCCCAAGCTCTCGCGTCACATACTTCTTTGGTCCCTTGGCTTTGGGATTCTTGGCAAACAGTGATGGATCCAGTGATTCCAGTGACTTGCCCTTGGTGCTGAAAAGCCTCTGAGCCCTCTCCTCTAAAGTCCTGCAACACAAGCAACCAGTACATCAGACACAAACGCACACAACATGACACAGCTTTCTACTGATTATATATTCAAGCCTGTTCATTTTGTCAGCAAACCCTCACCCTCCACACTTGAGCCCCAAGGCCATCAGGGCAGACTTCAATCTGTCCAGACCCAAGGAGGCCAACTCCTGTTATAAAAAAATGAATGGACAAGATCAAGGTATGAGTGGGAAAGGATGATGAGGTCAATAAATATAAGCAGTGTTACAAACGGGCCGACTGTCGACTCTCACCTCCCAAGAAGAGAATGCAGAGAGGTCCAAGTGAGCTCCAGCGTGGGTCAAAGCACTGCTCGTCTCTTTCTAACGTCCAGAAAAAGTGACAGAAAAGCTGATTAAAACTACAATACTACTACCAGTTTAATAAACCAATTCTCTACTGGAGGAAAAACTAAAATCAACCCAGAGCTCCGTCATCATGAGTACTCACAGGCCATCCTGGAAAGGTGCCGTTCTCCCACTTTTTGTCAAATTCTCCCAGCACTTTGCCATACAGCTCGTTTTGGTCCAGTAGGGGCTTCACCCGCTCTGTGTAGTCCTGCAGGTACTCCAAGAGCATCTCCAAGTATCTGTGCAAAAACAGGCACCATGAAGCCAACTTCCATGTGCGTTATATCTGATGCCAGATACTGAGCGAAAATGTGGTTACTGAGCAGATTTACTTACTTTTTCATATATTTTCCTTAGAACAAATATGAACTGCAAAGTGCTATCTAATAGAATCAGGTTTTACGTGATACTCTAAACATTTATTTTGTCCTCCACATAAGAAACAAAAGTAGCATATTTACACATGATGGATAGTATAGGGTAAGGTCTGGGTTTTGGCTCTGAATCTGACAAAGAAAAGAAGCAAATGCCACAGCACTTACTTTTTGTACTCTGCGTTCTTTCTGTCTTTAGAGATGTCAAACAGCTGGTCGAAGGAAGAAAGGTAAGTGATGTACTCAATTCTCTGGAAAGAGAGAGAGGATACATTAGAACAGAATTATGATGGTTGGTAGCCGAGAGCATGCAGAGCGTCGAGGGGTTACTCACATCGGCTCCCTTCAGGTTGGTGAACTTCAGGAAGCAGTCATGGAGATCCAGGTAGCGTCCGTAGCCTTCCTCGTCGGTGAACTCCACCATACCTGTGTGGGAAAAACATACAGCCATTGCCTATTGGTTAGGGGCCTTATGGAAAACTATGAGACGCGGCCGAGCACGGTCTGCTGGTTTAAGCCTTACTTTGAGACTCCTCTGTGGGGTTGTCCCTGGCCTTTACCAGCTCATCAAATTCCACAGACATTGGCACACAAATCTGAAAAAATAAAAAAGGTAATTTACTTTTGCAAAAAACCCTAAGATAAAAAACCCACTCTTAATACATAGCAAAAATATGAGTAAATGTATATTTGTATAATATCAATGCATTACAACAATTTGAAGTCTATATATTTTTTGTGCCATTTGTTGCATTAAAATTAAATACATAGTTCTGATGAAATGGACATTTGACACCAAGGACAGGACACAAGTACCTCATTTGGGTGCTTCCTGTGAAATTCCTTTATCTGTTTCAGCCGATTGTAGAATTCTGCAAACTCATTTGGTCCCGAGATTGCATTGAGTTCATCTTTCCTCATTCTGTTGGTGAAAAGGATATTCCAATTTGAATTGTGTACATCATCATTCAACATATACCCCTTGTATTCTGACTAACTAATTAACATGTCGGACACTAACTAAGTGTCCGACTTGTTAGATATATTTGTATTTGTATTCCAACCTTCATTGGTACTTACCCATCTTTGTCTTCATAGGAGTCTCGCAGATTTCCACTTACTTCCATATATCTCTGTAGAGGAAGCATTAAAAAAATAAGTTATATTGCTTACTTAATGTACCCAGAGGGTCTGAAACGCAGTTTCCATATACCCCAGTAAGTCTACTATCAGGTAGTGTTTACCACAACAGTGACATTACTGTGAGATATACAATTGGATACATTTAATGCATAGCACGTTGCATTACATACTATCTATAACTTAAGTATGTTTAATCCTGCCTATGTTTATAAAGCATTTGTTATAGAGATCGACTTGAGCTTGAATCACAAATGCAACTTACATCCAACATTGCCCTTGTTCTGTGGTCAGAGTTGATCTGTTCGCGTAGCTGTTGATAATAAGAAGGAACAGTATTAATGAAACTGAAATTATAAAAGTAATATTCATTGAGAGGTTTTTAGTTTTGTGGATGGTAGCTAACATTAGCATAGCGGTGCTAACTTACCGTAGTCTTTTTATGCAGCATCTCTTTTGTTTTAGCGTCCATAAGTCTTTCCTTTTCTTCATGGTAGCGACGTTGTTGCTCTAAAATGGTCTCCATTGTATTGAAATTTTAAATTCGGTTACTTATAAGATTAGTTCTCTTTCTAGCTAGAATAAATGAAATGAAAGGTGATTCGGCTACGTTTGTTTTCAATGGCGCATGTACGCGCCAGCCGGAAGAAGGTGCCCCTGATCTTCTTGGTGAGAGAAACGTCCTTAGCGTTATAATGGTTCCACATAGGTGACGCAGTAAACCCAAGGCACTGTAATTAATCTATAAATACATAAATACTGGTACATACATGTTATGTTGCTTCGGACATCCTTTTTCTTTGCAAACTGACCCCAATTATTGATTTATTTCCGTAATGAATTTATTGTTATTAAAGATTAATGTGTATTTTATATCGCATCTAGGCACAGACCACAACAGCGTCTAGACGTTTGAATGTAGGCTACACTGTTCATTGTTCTTTGATTGGCAAATTAAGTTCATGATAGATGATGATATAAATGATAGATGATAAAAGTGTATATTATTAGATCACATATCTAGTCCTATGAATACATTAAAGACATGTACCGAGAAATGTACTCAATAACATTAATTCATACTTTTTTGTTCGGACAATTATGTTATTACTTCCCATCAAAGACTGCGCACTCAGTTTGCGCGCCCTCGTGGTTGAGAGCGCGCGCTCAGAGGCGGTCCAGTGTGTCACATTCTCTCGCAGTCAAAGCCGAAAACGAAAAGCAACGGAGAATCGGGAGACGGGGAACATTATACGGAATATACTTTGGACCTTATAGCTGATTTCTTCAACTGTTGTGTGATCACGCTTTTGAAAAGGTAGGGGGATCAAAATTGTTCGACAAAACATCCAACTCTAAAAATAGAGGGGTTTTAACGAACGTCCCGGGAGAGCGTTATCTGCTGAGGGGGTGTGGGGCATTCATTCTGTCTTTTGTGCGGCAGTAGATTTTTTCTGATGTGGTCAGTGTGTGAGCTGCTCAATGAGCTACACAGCCACGCTAACGTTAGATGTCAGTGTGATGTGAGTGCGATGGTTTGTTGTGCCAGATAGAGATGTCTTGTAATGTGTGTATAGGTCTGATCGTTCTTCGCATGCATCCAAAAACACTGGGGCGTTTTGAGGTGCTCGGGGCTCTCCGATTACCCCCGTGATGTGAAAATGTGTAGGCCTCTTCAATTACAAGAACACGCGTCTTTATGTAACGTAGTTGAACGCTTCGCAGTCGTGTATAGTTGCGGTTGACGTGTTTTGACACCTCTGCCATGGCTACACAACACGAGGGAGGGGAGGTGGGATTCAAGCCACGTCCTATCTGCTGCACAACTTTTAAACGGCTCTATTTATCTTTTGTTTTGTGTACATGTGCCCCGAGCTGTGGTTTAAGCATTGTTTGCTACATTACTGTAAACACGAGTTCACAGTAAACATGGGTCTTTAAACTGGATAGGATATCAATTTAGGGTATCATAATCTCATATTAAATAAGCCGTCAAAGCAAACACAAAGCGTCACTTATTTGCCCAAATCACCATTTGACACATGAGATCAGATTACGATAAAAGCACGCATAAGAGATTAGCGCATGGATGTTTTGCAGTGAGAAAAATTTAGCTTGCCAAGAGTCGTGTAATTCCTACTCGGAATCTCCATGAAATCAGACTCATGGCTCCATCAGTAGTCCCAGCGGAGCAAATGAAAAACAAGACTCTTTCACCTTGCAAGTTCATAAAAAAATGATGTGGAATTTAATTTACTGAATGCGACCTTGTCGGTGGCTCTGATTACCCAATAGCCTTATCTCTTAGGGTCAACCAGCTAGACTGATCTCAGCCGCAGCAGAGAGATCCGAGAAAGATTGGCCCCCCCCCCCCCCCCCCCCCCCCCCCCCCCAGTTTTGGCTCCGTGGCTCCTTGTGCAGCAGCTTCACACATCTGAAGGGGCCAAGATAGAAACAAAACAACAACCGTCTGGCAGAAAAACAGAACCTTCAACTGAAGTGTGTGTGTGTGTGTGTGTGTGTGTGTGTGTGTGGGGGGGGGGGGATTGTGTTGGTGCGTGTCTATGAGTGTGTGTGTGTGTGTGTGCGTGTCTATGTGTAATGTGTGTATATGTGTGTGTGTGTGTGTGTGTGTGTCTGTATATGTGTGTGTCTATATGTGTGTATGTGTGTGTGTGTGTGCCCGTGTCCCCTGCGTGTCCCCTGCGTGTCCCCAGCATGTCCAGCGAGGTGCAGCCGAGGCCGGATCACAGCCCCAACACCAGCGGGGGCAGCTCAGACGCGGAGCAGCGGGAGGCCGCCCCTGCCCAACATGAGGGTCAGCCCCAGGGCCAGAGCCAGAGCCAGGGCATGGAGCAGCGTGACCAGGCCCAGCCCAAGAAGAAGGAGGCCAAGATCTCCAGCAAGACCGCGGCCAAGCTCTCCACCAGCGCCAAGAGGTAAAGCCGCCTCAGTCCCTGCTATACAGCGTGGCTGTGTTTGGTGTGTGCCTGGCTCACCTGCTTGGTGTCGCTCCACGCCCAGCATGCTTAAAGGGTCTAATGCTCAGCCTGTGTGAGGTGATGGGTTCTGCCTTTTGATAGCTTGTTTGTTTATACAGTGGTTGTGAGTAGAGCTCGTTACGATGTAACAGTAAAAAACCTATATATATATATATATATGACAATATATCTAGATTTGAGATGCAATAGTTCAATAGCACAATGGTTATTGTAATGACCCAGCAGTAAGAGGGATTCCTCCTTGGTTTTAAACTAATACAATTTAAACTAATTCATCAGTTAACACATCTATCCACCACTCAATAAATCAATGAGAGAGCCTTACGGTATAGCAGCCCCTCTATTCTAGTCCAACAAACAACACTGAGGCTGGATCTAAAATAACCACAACCACACTCAGAAAGAGACCTGAAGTCTCACATCACAATACCCTACATGTCATATCACTACGTATGCTAATTATTGCTCATGCAAACCTTTCTGCTGTTGCTGCTCCCATTTTGTGTGTGTGTGTGTGTGCGCACGCGCGCACGTGCGCGTGTGTGAGAGGAGAACACAGAGACAGTGTCTCTGTGTGTCTGTTCAAGCACACGAAAAAGCCCAGCCGCATGTTTTGCAGTCCAATCCATACTGGGGCCTGGCGCTTTAGTGAAGGAGAGTGGGAAAAGAACCACCACACACTAGGACTGAACAATGTAGAGATACAGACAGAGAGACAGACAGTTAGACAGACAGAGAGACTTGATTAAAGATAGGTAGACCGGCAGATATACAGATAGACAGCTAGATAGATAGATAGATAGATAGACAGATGGATATACAGACAGATGGTGGATGGATAGACAGATGCACAGACAGAGAGACAAACAGATAGATGGAGGGATGCACAGATAGATAGCTTTGTTCATCCCTGAGGAGAAATGAAGGCCTCATCAGCGATAGATAAGGTGCTATAACAATAAGCAAAATAATCTTCATTGAAGGTTGTTTGTGGGACAAATATATCCTCACCGATGGGCACTGTGAGAGCAATGTGGCCAGAATGTCTTACTTACACTCTATGTGTAAAGGTCACCAGCAAAGCATGCTTAGTGGGACTAACATTATTTAACATGTTCCAGTTAAGTCAGCACACTAGCCCCAGTGTGCTCCATTTATCTTTAATACCGTCGCTGTAATGGGGCTGCAGAGCATGTGCTGTGAATGGTCACGGAACCAAAAATATATACAGTACTTGCAGGGGAAACGGCGCACGGGCAAAATATCTGTCAAGATCATTGCTCTACGAAATGCTAAGCCATATCACGCAGCTCCACCAAGCTTTGTAATCGCCCTCCCCCGGCCTTGTTCATTAATGCGCCCTCCTCCTCCTCCTCCTCCTCCTCCTCCTCCTCCTCCTCCTCCTCCTCCTCCTCCTCCTCCTCCTCCTCCTCCTCGCTAGCAGCTCCCCCAGCCGTCACAATGTGCCACCTCAGGAGGAAATACTGTGGATAACATTACACGGAGGGGGCAGCGGCGCCTGCATGAGCCATGGTGATTGTATTACAAGCGTCTTTATTTTCCTCCCCTCTATGTCCTACTCCCTTGAAATCAGTGGAGTGTGGCACTAACACACACACACACACACACATCCTACTCCCCCTGCTCCTGTCTCCTTCCCTATGTCATCATAAAGGAGTGGCTTTTGAATTGTAATATCACTAACGTTACTGTATCACTAAAAATCACCTGCGCCAGACGATGGTGTGTTTAGTGGCGAATGGTATGGCTCCGTATCTGTCGAGGCGTGTTTCTGCTGACTGACTAAGTCTCGGTCGGGCGGGATGATTTCATGCGGTGCAACCTTCCCCCCCCCCCGGGCTATAGAGCACTAAGATGGTTTATTATGAATAAGTTCAGATGCTTTATTTTCAGCATGTGTCCAATTTAAGGCAGGAGACATTCCGCGCCAAAATAGGTTTTGTGTTGTCGTTGTGGTTGTTTTCAATGGCATCTATATGGTGTCTGTAAAATTTAACAGGGTTACGACAGAGCGAGCACCCGGTGATGGGGGAGGCCGAACGAGATTGACTTTTAGTTGGCAGAGAGAGAGAGAGAGCGAGTCCATAACACTGCTGTGTCACACTCGAGGGAGCAGGCATGAAAAAATGTGTCACCTGGCTGTTAAAAGATTCCTCCGAGCGAATCAAATCATTGGCACGGATGTGTAGTTAATACTCACTAAAGGGGTGTTGATGGTGGTGTAGGTGGTGGTGTGAGGGGGGATGTCACCACACACAGTTCACTATTATTATTAGATGATGTATTTATATAGTCATGTGCTGCTTATATTTGATGTGATGCGTTTTTGTGTGAAACGGCTACCAGAGGGAGCGTCCGGGGTAATGAAAGTGTGCGAGATTCGGAGAACCGGCACCCCTCCCCCCAACACACACACACACACACACACACACACACACACACACACACACACACACACACACACACACACACACACACACACACACACACACACACATACCCTCTCTTCATGTTTACATGCTGATTCTGTGTGACAGGACTTATTCCTGTATTCAATCAAGGCACCCTGGACCTCATTAGGAAATCAATGAGGTGTTTCAGCCTGTACACTTACACATTGATTTCTCTTCTTTCTCTTCCAGCCAGGATTTATATATCTGTCTTCGCAGCGTGCTTCCTGTGTGCATTTCTGTGTGTGTGTGTGTGTGTGTGTGTGTGTGAGAGAGAGTCGGATAGCCTGTGATGTTAACGCTGTGGTGGTGCGTCTCATTTCAGGATCCAGAAGGAGCTGGCAGAGATCACCTTGGACCCACCGCCAAATTGCAGGTAGGAGCATGTTGATGGTGTGTCTTTAGAAACACGATCACCGCCACTCCCCTAGGTTCTGCGCGTGTGTCTGTGTGTGTGCATTGCGTGGTTGCGCATGCATGCGCTCATGTGTCGCGCAAATAAGTAAACGTTTGCTGGGCCCAGTGAGACTAAAGGCAGATGATGATGTTTCTGCATTTACATAGCGATTAGCCCAGAGGGTGCCCCAGGTGAACGCCAATTGGCCCCTGTAGACAGACCAAAGGGTCGGCATTTAACCCAATTGTGTTGGCTGGTTGCTGTTCTGTCTAAACACAATGACATATAATGTTGTGTTTGCTCTCCGGGTTGCGGGGGTGAGTAACAGAGGGTTGGAGGGGGAGATTACGTGTTAAGTGTCATTTCAGTCATGACAGGGATATATACATGCAGGGAATTACAAAAGAGAGAGAGAGAGAGGTAGCGGTGTTTGTTTCAGGTTGTTTGTTGTTTATTTCAATAGGCTGTTGTTATAGCCTATATCTTGACAAGCAGTCGTGGGAATATCACAACAGAATATTCGTTTTAATGAGTAGCAATTAAGTATTGGAATTAAACATCTATTTCCAAGGCGAGGCGAAAGGTTTCCATTTTAAGGCATTCCGTTTGATGACTTCATTCGGGTCATGAAATACAACCACGGTGAATGATTCTCGGTTTAGATTCGATATTTTATTCCATTTCATTTCATAACAAGCACGTTCCGTCATTTGGCATGTCAACCAGTCCACCTCTGCAGCTGTCACACGTTCTGGAGCAGCCTGTGATGAATCTCCCCCCACCTCCCTCCCCTCCCCCTGCCCGACAGTGTCCTTCGCCTCAATCCCTCCTTCACGGGGGTTGTCTGTTAGGACGGGACCCCTGTCTCTCCCAAACTACGATTAGATTTGACACTGTCAACTAGGCTCTGATTGATCAAGGCAGGGGAGACCCTCTCTCTCTCTCTCTCTCTCTGCTAAATACATGTGTGTTGAATGTATGTTATAACTTCATGTA
The DNA here is from genome assembly GCA_026745465.1 of Lota lota. Lineage (NCBI taxonomy): Eukaryota > Metazoa > Chordata > Actinopteri > Gadiformes > Lotidae > Lota > Lota lota. Next base: position 4,425,603 of record JACYXH010000473.1, on the reverse strand, counting down.
CTGCTGTCCTTATTGGCCAGGTTTCTCTTGAAGAAGAGATTTCTAATCTCAAGGAATTAACCTTGTCCAATAAAGGTCAGGTATAAATACAAAAAAAAAACACTGAGCCTGTAATCATCACAGCAGCTACTGCTCATTAAAAACATGACGGCCTGGCAAAGAATTCTGCATTTTCAGTGTTTCGCTCTGGATGAGGAGCACACGGTTCCTGTCCTCGTTCTCTCTCTATGAGAGCGAGAGAGCGTTTCTTGGTTTTTGTGTGTTCGTGCGTGTTTTGATTGATCTGAGGCAATAATGTGGCCGCATTTGGGGAGGTTTTTTTGGACGCAGCGGACATCATTGGGGAAGGGGAGAATATTTGGCATACGGATCACTTATGCGATCCTTATGCCATAGGAGTGGTCTCCTCCCGAAGAGGAAGAGGGGGAGGAGGAGGTGGTGGAGTGGGGGTCGTTTTCATCTGTGGTTCTAATCATCCTTGTCACCCCGCCAGAGAATAATGAATTGAATGTGACAAGCGCGCTGGAAGAGTATGTAAATAGACCCCCTTCCTGCCTCACACACGCACACACACAGACAACCGTTTTTTTTCCTTTTCTCTTTTACCATGCGCGTGTTTATCTGTAATGTGTGTGTGTTTTCTTAATTACCATATCTTTTCATAATGGTCCTGGCAGCGTTTTGATAAGAATAGCCCCCGTTGGCCAAAGGAAACAATGTGCAAATTCCAAAAGAGGGAATTAGCTACGCTTTCAAAAATATATTCTTCCTTCCCCTTTTCTCTCGCTTCTATCATTTTCTTTAGAGACAGGCTCTTTTCCCACTGGTGATTCTAATTCAGAGTCCTAAACTCTAAATATCATCCATTGATTCCAAGCACTGAGTGGTGGACACATCATAGTATAGACTTTAGTGTAGCTTAGTCATTAGAATACAATCATTATCCATTGTACCTAAGCTGTGTAAAGAGTCTAATATAATTAGGTAATTCTAAAAAAGATGAAAATCACTGCGAATAGCTGCAGTCATTGACTTTGCTGCTACCACATTTATTTGAATTTAGGATACCTTCCCATACAGAACCCTTAGCCTGGTAACAAACCACGATTGATCTGATAACTCTATTTGGGTTTGAATTATGGCGATGTTACATGGCTCGGTAGGAAGATGGTACATAGCCGTGCTGCAGATGGGAGTCTGTTCTGGCCAGTGAGAACATTGCACTGCACAACTCCACGCTCCATGCTGAGCTGACAGTTGGAGGGCTCGATTGGTTCTTCGCGTTGCCGTCGGCAGCACGGAAGGAGGGGGGTGGGGGGGTGTCCAGCTACCCTGGGTACAGGTGTTTTTCCTTCTTCAGCTTGGTTATGAGCCTACTACATCATTACACACTGAACTATGGCTTCAGCACGTGGCCCTCATTAGTTATTAAGTATACATAATCCTATGGGTTAGGAAGACAATTAGGAAAATCATTGTTGCCCATGGCTTCTCTCTCTTGCTCTTTCGCTCTCTGGCTCTCTTGCTTTCTCTCTCTCTCTCTGGCTCTCTGGCTCTTGCTTTCTCTCCCAGCGTTTCCTGTCACAGCAGAGATTGAGTGTGTGAAAGCCAACGGGCTGACACACCTGGTCGTAATCCTCTCTAATGAGGACACACACACACACACACACACACACCTCCTCTCGGACCAGGTGCACATATGCACCATTTGCCCTGTGTCAAGAGCGCATTGCACATTCTTACTTTCCCCCTATATACATCCTTTCTTGTATATGTATTATCTCAATGGGTGTGTATTTGTACAGTGTGTAGTTGTGTGTGCGTCTGTGTTTTATTGTCAATATTGACTTTATCCGATTGTAGCGGCCAGATATTTACACTCTGGACGATCTGTGTTGACATTAGCTAATGCCGTCTTTCATCGCGTAGATCCCGAGGAAAGCTCAGGAATCTCAATCTAAACATGAAGGAGGGTGCATTATGTCACCTACAGCACCCAACCCTTTGCCACCCTATTCCAGGCCTGCCGTAGCACCCCCCTCCCGACACAGGGTATTTATATTTCAACGCGTCCGAGCAGGCGGCCTCGACCGGTGGGGGGGGGGGAAATCAGCAGGATTTTCTCTCCATTAACTTAAAGTCAACGCTCCCTGCCATTGCATTAGGCTGTGTGTCAATGCTAACTGCCGTACACCACACAAAAGACAGTGCAGGCAAACAAGGAACTACAGATTGCTATCAGTGTGTTGTTGTTCATGTTGTTGTGTGTGGGATACTGGTAAAAGTATGACACAAACAGACAGCTCTAAGGCAGATGGGGCGCGGTGTCCGTTTTGAGAGAAAAGTTCCAGTTGCTCCAGTGATAATTTCTTTTTAACTATACACTCGGGGGGGGGGGGGGGGGGGGGGGGGTAATATAGTGTTTAAAAAAACAACTCACCACCACATGAATCGCATTTGCTTTCACTTTGCCCTTCGTTCCCACGCTAAAGAGTGATTGACAGGAGGCAAATGAGAGGGGTGTGTGATTGACTCCCGCGTGGCGCTGCTTACCGCTGCCATCTCGTTTATTTGTACGTTCTTACGTTCCAGCTGTGGAAAAGTCATATAAATGGCGCTTTTACAACCAGGATAGTGGTCGTAGCAGAAATCTGCCCAAATGGTAATTTGATAACATGCAGTGAAACAATCTATATAAATATAAGTTACCTAGTTACCAATCACACTGCAGGATGTGGTGATCGTGTGTGTGTGTGTGGGTGAGCATGCGGGTGTAGGTGTAGGTGTGTGTGTGTGTGTGTGTGTGTGTGTGCGCTAAAGGGTCACACCCGAAGCCATGTGGACAATCCATTTCTTCCTCCTTCCATCTTGTTTTTATTTGTTTTCAGGGGTCCTCTTAATATGCCTTTGGTCCCCCTTGTTATTTGTATTGATCTATAGTTTGTCTATTCTTATTCATGTTATAAATTAACCAATAAGTTGACCTGTTTGTCTGTTTAGGCCTTTTTCTTGAGCCTGTAATCCAAACGATTTTGCACATATGCAGTATTCCTTTCTGTTCATACCAGATGTTTTATTTTTTATTTTGTATTGAAGCGCACAAACACAAACACACAAAGAAGATACCCGACCTAACTGTGTCACTCTCCCATGAAAGACATGAGGTCACACACACAAACTCACACACACACACACACACACACACACACACACACACACACACACACACACACACACACACACACACACACACACACACACACACACACACACACACACACACACACCTTTATTGTATCGCAACACAGATAGTTGTCTCTTAGAGTCAATGGGGGTTAACTGTTGCCTGCCGTAAGCATGCCTTGCGTCTCCGCTCCACCGTTTAAAAGCAAAGCAACGCTCGTAAAAGGGAAATTGAAACGATACGATCCTGTGAGAGTTTGAATGTGTGACTCCCAGGTCTCCCTCGGTCCCATGGGGCTGGGGGGAGGAGAGGGATGTTTTGAACAAAGGCGTGTTGAGTTGAAGAATCTTTAGCATTTTACATTCCCTCTCTTTCTCTGCCTGCGTGAGGAGGAATATATTGGGCTGTGGGGGTGGGGAGAGGAAGCGAGAGAGAGAATTTCTTCCATCTGTTTTACAGGAGAAAGATGCTTTAAGAATCTGGTCAATCATAGCCGTAGTTACTTGAAGAAAGGCCTTGTTGCAAATCCACTGTGTTAATAGTTGAATCCTATTGGACGCTACAGTGTCTATTTTCATCGTGTTCAAGCCCAAATGAAGGTCGCCATGGCCTTGCTCGGATGGCACTCAGCCTATGATCGCATTTGGAGCTCCTCACCTCATGATCAGTCAATATGGCCCCCGCGTCTGCCCTGCTCTTCATTTTCCATCCCCAGTCGATTGTCTCACTTCCTCAAACCCACCACCCCCCTCTCTCTCTTTCGCTCAACCCCCCCACATCTTTATCACTCTCTCTCTTCCTTGCTCTCTCTTCCTCTCTTTTTTCTCTCTCTCTCCCTCTCCCTCTAGCTCTCTCTCTCTCTCCTCTCTCTCTCTTTGTCTGTACCTCTCTCTATCTCTCCCTCTCTCTACTCTCTCGTCCTCTGTAATTTGCCACAGCCCACTAAGCCTGTGTCTCCACCAAGGCTTGTGTGTATGCAAATAAGGTTGTCAGTGGTGCCATCAGAAATGCATGTCATGTCTCTGTGCGTGTTAGATAAATGAGCATTTCATTGTTAGATATGGCTTCTCTCCAATCTGAAGAAGAGGGACTGCAGCAGAGAGAGAGAGCGAGAGAGAGAGGCAGAGCGATAAAGAGTGCATAGAGAGAGTGTGTGTGTGTGTGTGTGTGTGTGTGTGTAAGAGAGAGAGATCCATTTCCTCCCTTTTTGATTTATCTCTGTCACAAACCGCACTTTGTGCATACACACATGCACACGTATGCACACACTCAGAAATGTGGTACTTCCTCGACCGAGGACGGAAAGGAAACCTTGTTTGTATCAGAAAAACCCAAACACACACTTTCTCAAAAGCAGTTGTAAGAGAGAGGCATGTATTTCAGCAGACAGACACAAACACGCGAGCATGTACATTACCACAACACGAGGGAACGTCAACCTGTAGCGCATGTTTCGGTAATGTTCGCTGTTTACTGTTTAGCTTTCCAAACCTACATTATCGATGTTTCCGTTTGTAATAAGGACAACAAGTTTATTTTAACCACCTTCGTCTTTTTTCTTATCTCTCTCTTTCTCTTTTTCTTTCTCTTGTTGTCTCTAAAGGGCTGTGATTCCCGGTCCTTCCCTGATATAACATTGCTAGGAGCCCTTTGTGCAATACTGTGATCATGGCAACATTGATCAGTCCACGCGGCTCACAATGTTTTCCATTGATTTCTATAGAGACGCATGACATGCAGCCATTCGCAGCCTTCAAACGTATTGTCTGCCTTCAAATCACGCTTCGCCTTCATGGCCTCGCTTTCCACTTTACCAGCATTGTGTCTTTGGGTTAGGTTTTTTACTTAAAATGATAATGTCACAAATCTCTGAAGAGTGCGCCATAAACATTCTTATCATGGATAATGACTCAATCATGGATAAAAAAAACATTCTCTCTCTCTCTCTCTCTCTCTCTCTCTCTCTCTCTCACACCCACCTTCACTTCTACTAGCCTGCTGGTAAGCGGTGATAAAGCAGACAGCTGGCAAAACTAACAAGCCCTGGCCCACTCCGTATTGTGGGCCTAGTGTTGTTAGCGCTTAGATTTCAACTGAACCAGGCAGTTGATCGTGGTGGTGGTAGTGGTGGTGGTGGTGGGGAGGGGGTGGGTGGTGTTGCAATAAGGCCTTCTGTTTAGTAACGGCGGCGGTGGCGATAACGGCGCATACCTGTGGTTTATTTTGCCGGCAGAGGAAAAGGTGAAACAAATGAAATAAATAAAAGCAAAAGAGCAACAAGAACAACACAATGCGTCAAGAACAATTATTGGCTGACACCTCTGATGATGTCACATGTTCAGCTTGCTCAAGGATGCCTACAGCTAGACTGGGGACATTGGGGTTAAATGTGTGTGTGTGTGTGTGTGTGTGTGTGTGTGTGTGTGTGTGTGTGTGTGCGTGTGTGCATTGCTGTAGACCGAAGCGGAGAGGTTGTCCGCGCCTTGTGGGTATCATCTTACTCACATGAAGAAGAAAAAAAAAAAAAAAAATCCTTTTTCAATCTTCTCTGTGCACGCCTTGCGTTTTCCCTTCCAGCTGACACAGCCGAGGGCCGGCCGGTGAATTATTAACGGCCCTTTGGTGGTGCACTTCCAGCGGCTGTTGCAGCTTCAAACCTTCAATCTTAATGGAGGTGATGGTGATGGTGGAGGTGGAGGTGGAGGGTTTCTGAGAGGCAGTCCACCAGGGGTTAAAGGGTGGGGAAGGGACATTAACACAGTGTAAAGGAGGACTAATGGAGGACTCTAAACCGTTACTCCACGGCGGGTTAGTGGAGTCTTAACTGGGAGGGGAGCCTCATTGTTTTCTTCTGGTTTCTGGTGCTTGGAGACAGTCTGCTCCAAAGCAAACACTGGAGCCCTGGGTGAGAAGATTCCATGAGCGCTGCGGCGGGGGGAGGGTGGGGCCGCGGACAGACACTTTCCAGGTCACGGAGATCGTCAGCTGTTAATACAAAGATGAGATATCAGACCATTGCGATGCACTGCCGTTGATTTAGTCACAGGTGCTGCCCTGACAGAGAGAGAGGGAGCGAGAGACAGACTGAGTGAGTGTGAGAGAGAGAAACAGAGAGAGAGATTTTCATATCCAAGATAAGAATATTGTTGACGCACTCTTCAGAGATTTGTGACGTTAGAAAACTAAACCAAAGACTCTGTCCACCGTTAACGTGGAGAGCGAGGTCATGATGGAGGAGCGCGATTTGAGGACAGATAATACGTTTGAAGGCTGCGAGTGACTGCATGTCATGTGTCTCTATAGAAATCAATAGAACATATTGTGAACCGCATGTACTTATCAATGCTGTCATGATAACAGTATAGCACAGAGGCCGCCAACTATGTTCTATCAGGAAGGACCCGGAATCACAGCCCTTTAGCTGTAATTGTTTTAATACAATCCAAATCCTAATCCGATCTATTTGTTTCAATACACTAAGATCCTATTTTAACTGGGATGAATGGTCTCCTGTCAAATATAAATGATGTGATTGCATGTTGAACGGGTGATAGCATTTCTGGGTATTTTTAGTGTTTTGTTACCTATTCTCTTTTGCTCTTTGTTGGCAGAAGCCAGCAAAGCTATTATAAATTATATGTGTGTGTTCTCATTTAGTCCCTGTTCAGATAGGGAGGCCAATGAAGGATAGCTCTGCATAAGATAACATGTTAAGCTGTAACATGCAGGTTAACAACTGCCAGTAGCCAGCAAACAGGGCTTTAAGACCTGGCGTAGTGTTTGTGCGGAAGGAGTCTTTACTTAGCGAAACCTTTCCGTTACCTTATTTGACTCTCTCGTGGTGATGTTGTGTACATTTGGACAGGTAAGCCCAATAGGGTTGGAGTGAGTGGGAGAAAAGATCAGGCATTGTCAGATGAAGAGCGAAGCAAAGAGTTGCTGCTCAGATGTTTCCAATTTTCTTTGAGACTGAAAAACACTGTCAGTGTCTCAATGTCTCCGAGTAGCTTAGCAACACTAAGCCATCCATCAAAGTGACATTATGAATGACTAATGTTTCATTATTAGATCAAACCAAAGTGAATTTGTGGCATTAAACAAACACGCTTAGTTGAAAAGCACAAAACAACTTATTGTAATTCGTCATTTAGGAGAGTTTCTCCGTGCGTGTGTCGATGTGTGTGTTCCCTAACGTGATATGTAGATCCAACATCATCATAACAAATAAAAAATCACCTTCACAGCCTGCACGGCTTGGATTTCATCTTGAGAACAGCATATCCATCGTCCTTATCAGGGTCATGACATGGGCAAATAAAACCGTATTTTACACCACTACTTTGCTCATTTCCGCTTCTGTCAGGTGCCCTCATTGTCAGCGGCTACATAACCTAACAATGTGTATACAGCCCGGTGTCTACTTATCTGCAACGAGCAGTTAGTGCTTATGGTAGCGTTGCATCGACACTCATAGTGGGTGTTGATATCAGTCCTGACTGCTATGGCAGTCTTTAATATAGAGTAATGGCACTAGAGACTATGCCAATACAGCAATTCAATAACATAGACCTACAGCTTTACAATGTCGGATATTGTTTTGGAAGGGATTATGATGATAAGGCAATCCATTTATTCTGATGACTCTTAGCTTAAGTAGATCAAGTTTATACTGTTGATAGATCAATAGATCAAGTATATACTGTCTGGTAAATGTTTTTGGCTTGTCTTGGCCGATATGATACTCCCATCTGTCTGCCATGTGGTGTATGAGGTCTGAGCATTGCTGACTGCTGCTTCATAATCATTTCTTTGAAATAAAAAAAACTGATTTGGGAAAGAGGACAGCCTTTTAGTACCCCCCCCCCCCTTAATATACCCAGAGAGTGGTGAAGAGAGAGAGCAGACAGGAGCAGAAGATAGAGTTTCTCAGCCATTGAGAAGTGTTCCATTTCACACACCTGTGATTGACAGGCAAGATGGTTTCCCCAAACCAATCAGGGAACAGAGGCTCTGATTGGTCAGAAGTGTGCCGGGAGCGGTACAAAATTGAAATGGTCTCATACAGAACCAACCACAGTGAACACAAAACAGATACGCTCACAGAGCATTTCACTGGATTATAGCTGACGGATAGCTATGGCATTTCCTACAGATTACACTCAAATAATAGCTGTTAAATATGACCTACAGCACCTTTATGCTCTACAAACGGTTTGACAAACTCAACACACACTATTCTGTGTCCTCGATGGCACTCGATCTCTTGTCGGCGTGCAGGTTTTATGTCAGTATTATATAAAGGATGAAAGCACCTTTGACTATAAGTCGTTGACAGCAGATGAAAAGGAGAGGAAGACCTTATGATAAAAGATAGTTTTGACTTTTTTCCCCCCCTGAGAACGAGACATCAAACGGGCCCTGGGGTTTGCTTCAGAAGAGCACATCCGATTCTACAGGGACTTAATCTGCCAACCGAAAGCATTACTATGTCACTCTGGGAATTACTTTATTTTATACATCAACTTGCACTTCTGGGAAAAACCCTTCTTCTTCCTTCTTTTTTAAATTAGTCTCCTTCCAAAGGTATGTTTTTCCTCTCCTTTGAAAACGGCAGGGAGTAAAAGTAGACTTCTTCCTCTCTTTACATTTTTTATTTTATTGTGTTGAGGATTGGTGGTTGTGGCCATCATGGGCCAAAAAGCTTCTCCTGTCATCTCAAGGAGCTCCTTGGACCTGTGTGACCATTAAACACACTCTGCTGCCGGAATCCTCTTAACCCCAAGGCTGATCTCTGTCCTTGGAACCATTGGATTGGAAACGGATGGCTTGCTCTTTCGGAAATGTGTCCGAGCAACGGGCACTGAAGAGCCAGGGCCAGTGTAAACATAACGCACGGCCTCACTAAGGAAATTGTAATTGGCCTATTGACAATAGTCACATTGAGCTTTAGGATTGGACTGGCGGCACTAAGACCATTAGAGCAATCTCCCGGAGAATGCTGACTAATCCCATTACATCTTAACACGTGTTTGTGGCAAAAGAAAGCGAAAGATGCCCTTGGTTCTCCTTTTTCAAATGGTTTGGTTTGAAGGTAGAAAATATGTTGAAAGGGGTTTGTGTCTTTGTGTGAAGAAAGGTTAAATGAAAGCCATAGTTTTCTTTTTTTGTTTTTCTTTTTGCTCTGCCTAGCGTTGCTGTTTTTTGTCGGCTTTTTTTCCACGTTCCTCTCTTCTTTATTTTATGTTATTTTCTGAATCGAGTTCCTTATCTTATTGTATTTTTTTAATTTGCTGCCTATTGCCGTTTATGGCAAGTCAACCAGGGTTAATGAATTGCGGTTTGGTCTAGGTCTAGGCCAGAAAACTGAAAGATTGAGGGACGGGAGTTACGCAGTGTTTCCTGTTTTGTTACGGATATATTCTTCTGAAGATAAACTCATTCGAGAGTGTCAAAAGATGGAGGATTTAGACGATGAATACTCTGCAGAATACTACACAGGTTTGATTTTAACAATGACATATGTTACTGTAGATTCCTTCTATAGATGCACTGTTGAATGTGTTGTTTGTGGAACAGACACTTAAACTGCCTCTGTGAAGTTGCTCCTAATTGCCTGTTAACTGTAGATTGTTTCTTTTCTTTTTCTGGTGAGTACTTGTATGGTTAATTCAATAAATACAATGGCTTGCTTGTGGTGTGTGCCCAGATGGTCTGATGGGAAGTGAAAAAGGCTGCATCATAAGTATTCATGCGAGATGATTTTATTGATTTTGATGGATTTGTCTTCTGGACAAATATATTTTCAAGTGGGTCTAGAGGGATTCTATTGTAGCTGTGTGCGCGCCCCTTATGAGCTATTAGACACACAACATTGTTTCCATGGAAATGTCCCATGCAGCACACCTTGCACACAAGCCGGCAAACGATCAGGTACAAATCTGTACACAAACACACTCATCTTCTAACCGTATTTTTTTATTCAAACGTGTGTATGTTAAGCACACCCATCCTTATTCACACACATAAAGTACACATATAAACAGACATACATCCACACACACACACACATAATCAGATGTACTCCTGGGAGACAGAATGTTGCTAGGCAACGCTTTCAACCCAATGGGGAGTGGGGGGAGGGAGGGCACCATTGCTTTAGCTCCAATTTCCAAAGGTTAGGGGGGGCGTTAGATTTACACCAGGGTCACCCTACAAGAGCATTCCCAATTTCTCTTTCTCTCTGTTTGCCTGTCTGTCTGTCTGTCTGTCTGTCTCTCTCGCTCTCTCTCGCCCCGCCCCCTGTCAACACCAGACCTGACCTTACTTGTCTCTCAGCCTTCCCCTTTCTGAACCTCTGCCGTGTGTGAGACTATTTAGCCAAATGGAATGAACTAGGATGGCATTCTCACGAGCCCGTCGCTCTCAGAAGGACAAATAAGAGAGCTTTCCCTCTCTGGTCGGTAGTCATTTTAACTACTCCACAGAGCATTTTTTCTTACCATTTAACATCTGGGTTACTGACTCAGAAGAGGAGCTTGTACTAACGTTCCCAGGCGGGAAAGGAAACCGTCTCTGAACATTTGTTGGGTTCATAACACTGGAACCCATCATCAAAAACTCGCTTGCTTTTTTTAAGTTTACTTTTCTCAGATACATGGAGCCCGGGGCCTGTTGGGTCAAAGGTGAAATGCAGATGGCATGAAGCCAGAGCGGATGCCGTGTATGGCGGAATCTTTCCTGGTTTGGTTTCTAAACCATCTAGGATAGGATCTGGAGTCCAGAGCGCCGAGGTGGGAGTTCACTACCACCACGAGGATGTGGGCGGGGAGTCGCTAGGGAAATAGGTTCAGGGGGTTGGAGCACCATCACCCACTTTTCAAATCTCTTTCTGTGTGTGTGTGTGTGTGTGTGTGTGTGTCTCCTGCCCAGTCTTCTGTCCTCAATGCCTCTCGTCACACTGGCAAAGTGTGTGTGTTTACACTCTTTGTGTCATCATTTTCATTACTACTTCTACAATAGCAAGGATTGGACCTTTTGGTTAAGCAGTTTACCTCCTAAATATGCCATTTAGTGGATGATTTGCATAGATTCTTAACATAGTTGCAGAGGGAATAAGCCTTCAGTGCTAATGCCATACTCAATATGCCATTCGACCCTGACATGATAAAAGAAAAGCTTAAATCTTTCTGCCGTTTTTCTTTGTTGAACTTCACAGTTGGCATGTACTTATAATGCTCCTTTTATCTACAATATTTTTTGTTTAACAGTGATGGCCTATACAAGAGAAAACAAATGTGTGAATTAGAAGCTAAATGCCTTGCATTTTGCAGCGGCGCTTTAAGAAGGGTTTCGACGGCGGTCAGCCGCTGAATGGAGATATAATCTCTTTCTTCTCCGCCAGCATGTTTCACTGAGCGTTCCTTGTGCTTTGTTTGTCTTATTTTTTGTGTATTTTGTATGTAAAGAAGAATGTGGCACACGCCGCGTCCTTGTCTCGTGTTCAGCATGAATGAAGGCTGCCTTGCTTGTTGACAAGAGTTGGAGAGACGCCTCTCTTTGTTGTCCGTCCGAACGAAAAAAAAAACACACTGCTTGCTGTTGAAAGTGTGTGTGACAGGGAGAACAAGGGAAGGGTATGTCAGACTGAGACAGCGTGGCAAAGGATGAGGTGTCTCTCTCTCTCTCTCTCTCTCTCTCTCTCTCTCTCTCTCTCTGTCTCTCTCTCTCTCTCTCTCTCTCTCTCTCTCTCTCTCTCTCTCTCTCTCTGTGTATCTCTGTCTCACTCTCTCCATCTTTCCTCTCTCCTCCCTTCTCTCTCTCTGGGTAATGGGCTTCCATAGTCACCCTGTGCAGCATATGAATATATTGAATATGAATACACTCTGTCTCCTGCTGCCATGGGTAGATGATATAGGCCCATAAAGAACAACATTACATTGATTGTGCATGGAGACGTTGCCTCTGTGTGGGTTTCCACATCTGTGGTGTTTTATTAAATGTGTCAGGCATTTCCTGTCTTGTCAGGTATGTTCATGTGTCATGCTCTTCCTGAAGACATTGTGAAATGGTATTCATACGTTCTGTATGTAAAGCATTTCCAAATAATGATGACAATGTTAAGCCAGCATAGACAAGTTGTCGTGCAACACAAACCTTTTAAGATGTAGAGGAAGTACTATATTTTGTATTTAAAATAACAGAAAAACCAATTATGTAAATATGGTAATGAGCTCAAAAGGTGCAAGAAGCAGTAAATGCAGTTTTCATTAAATGTTATATTTAAGTAACAGGAACACAGTAAACACAGAATTTATATAATGGGCAGAAAGTTCACACAGGTCATAACAAATTCATCAATGGTTATCCACTAATTGACCTCGACACCAAAACGTCCATTGAATTTCTGCTATTGATCACATTGCACATGTCTTGTTGGAAACATGCAAAAGATGTGTGCGTGTGATGTGATTTACGCGATCACACTGAGCTGTTACCCTGCTGTAAGCCATGCCACCAGTGAGCGAGTTGGTTCATTTAAAGCAACACACAGGTTCCCACACGCACAGGTTCAACCTGACGGCCAATCAGATCGTCCTTCAGGGTGAAAGGGGTGGGGGGGGCGTTCCTCTGCTGGGATCTGTGCTCCATATAAGGTAGATGATTAGAAAAACAAGCAGGGGAGCTGACTTCTTCATTTGACCTTTGGGATAGAGAGAGAGATAGTGTTGTAGTTGTCGTTTTGGGTTTGTTTTGGACTGGCTGCTGTTGGCGTAGGCAGGGCTTTAAGGATTTAACCTTCCTTTATTGTTACTACCAATTATACAGGTATACAGGTCACATTCTTGGGTTAAGCGTTCTCGGCATTGCAGAAGTAATAAAATAACAATGAAAATACAGTACAGTACAATAGTAATATAATATATATTTATAATGTGTGGAAATGTGCATTGTTTGAATGTTCACGTGTGTGTGTGTGTTCTTTGTGTGTGTGTGTGTGTGTGTGTGTGTGTGTGTGTGTGTGTCACAGTCAGACAACAAACCGTTAGTGTCCATTGTTCATGATACTGGTGCCCATTTTGCTTGCATATGTGACTAAAAATAGAACTGCTAACGTGAAAAAAATAACTTGAACGAATGCGCAATCCAATTTGATAACATTTTTTGTTCGATTCTAAATATCTTTGTGGGCTCCTAACTTTTTAGACTCAGACTTTTTCCTTTGGAAAAAGTGTGCCTGTAAGGTTTTAGTGTGTGTGTGAAATGAAATTGGCTTTTAAAACAAGCGATTCATTACTACGGCGGATAGTAGACTGGAGCATATCATAGCTGACAGCTAATTTAAACCGATATCGCCGTGTTTTGATATGGTGTATTATATTCTATAAGATATGACTGCGATATCCTGACGTTGTGAATGCTACATCTAGTCTCACTCTAGGCGAAACATTACTACAAAGTATTGTCAACGCCAGTAGGATATTAAGTGTGAGAGCGATGTGTAACACAATGAGGTTATTTGGTAAGCACAAAAAGGAAATGTTCTCTTAACACATAACAATGATGGGTGCAGTTTTCGAGACACAGCAAAAATAGCGTCTGAAATTTAATTGCAACAGGGATGACGCATTAAAATATGGTCAGTCAGTCATATTCTCTTAAGAGACAGTGGGACCTTTCTCAGGCATATTCATTTGATATATTTTTCCTTCTTGAGAATAGTCCCAATGGGTTATTTTGTCCATCTCGTGCATGGCTAGTCTCTGTCTGCATTCTCTTTCCTTGCCTTTATTCCTCCAGTGTGCCTCTTCTGCTTCTAGCGATCTCTCCCTCTTTTCCCCCTCCCATCGTCCTTTGTAGCTGTCAGCCGCCTCTCCACGCTGGACTCCCAACTCCACAGATTCCTCTGCCTTTTGTTCTCCACACTCCTGTCCCTCCACGTTCTGCTCCCCTCTCTGTTCACGCTCACCCGTCTTCCTTCTTGCCTTCTTTCTCGGTTTTTCTTCATTTTGTGCGTTCTCTCATTCTTTACTTCATGCTCTCTCTCTGTCTCTCTTGTGATTGGTCTCTCTCTCTGTCTTTCTCTCTCTCTCTCTCTGTCTTTCTCTCTCTCTCTCTCTCTCTCTCTCTCTCTCTCTCTCTCTCTCTCTCTCTCTCTCTCTCTCTCTCTCTCTCTCTCTCTATGGCGGCTGCTGTACTCTCACCAGCACCATCGCTCCTATTGTCCTGTGTAGCCTGCAGAGCAAGGCGTTAGGCTCTGTCAGTGGTCATTAACAGCCAGGGGTCTGGGAAAACATGGAGGGGGGGGGGGGGGGGGGGGGGGGGGGGTGGCTGATGCAACAGTGCTAACACACATATCCTCTTGTCTTCTCCTGTATAACACACAGCACTCTCTTTCTCTCTCTCTCTCTCTCTCTCTCTCGCTATATATATATCTTTCCTTATCACTCTCTGTCTCGCCCTGTCTTTCTGAACTATAAACCGGCCATAAAACCCCCCTCAGAATGGAAGGGTGCTACGTCGGATTTCAAACCCAGGAAGAGGTAATCCATCTTTGGGATGGAGGAAGATGCTGGCCTGCCTCTCTCTGGCACATATCACCATGCAGTGTGTGTTTGTTCATCTCTCTGTGTTGAGTGATGGATGGATATCAAGACGTAGTGGATGAAGTAGTGCTCCATGTGAAATAGAGAGATTCACTTTTGGTTGATCTCGGTTTATTGTTTTCTGGGTATAGTGTTTTCTATAGTGTCAGGGTATAGTGTTTTCTATAGTGTTTGGGTATAGTATCGTGCATTTTATTTAAAGGTTGCACTTCTCTCTCATTTGTCAGCTTCAAAGCGTATAATGCTACGGGCTTGGTTGCATTACACAAGTGCAGTGTTTGTATGTAAGTGTCTGTTGTTTGGAAATGGATATCAAATGGAATGTTGGTTTTCATCTTTAAACAGAGACACTTGGGTTTTGCGGGATTTTCCCAATCCATCGGAATTGCTACAATGTCGGGTTGTCGCGGTAACTGTGGCTTCCAGTGATGTCAGAGCAGAGCCAGAGCAGAGAAGGTGGTGGCCGGGCCTGGTACTAAACCTTTGCTTCAACAGAACAGGACGGTCCCAGGTGTCAGATCCCTATGTTCCTCACGTTACATCATCCCCTAGCAAGAAAACAGGCTGGATTGTCTCGGGTCAGTTCTCTCTCGGGTTCGGAGCTGCTGCCAAACAAACATGGAGCGATGTTGTATTCTTTATTTGTCCCTGTAATGTTTTGCCTTCTTGGCTGAGTGACAGCATGTTTCTTGCCTAAATATGCCGTTAACAGCCCCGTCTCACCCGTGTCTCACCCACTCTCACTTTCTCTCTGTCTCTGTCTCTGTCTCTGTCTCTGTCTCTGTCTCTGTCTCTCTCTCTCTGTCTCTCTCTCTGTCTCTCTCTCTCTCTCTCTCTCTCTCTCTCTCTCTCTCTCTCTCTCTCTCTCTCTCTCTCTCTCTCTCTCTCTCTCTCTCTCTCTCTCTCTCTCTCTCTCTCTCTCGTGTGCACTCTCATTCTCTCCCCCAAGCTATTTATAATTCAGGCCAGTAAAACGCCTCACACCAGCAATGGGTTGCCATGCGGTGAAAAGAGTCCCCCTCCTGCTTTCTCCTTTCTCCTGTCACTCCCCTCGCTGTGGTCAGACTGGGGCGGACACGACAAGGGGGTCGCGCTGGGTCCGTGGGCTGCAACCCCCTCGGTCCAGGCCCCTTAACCTCTCTCTCTACTCCTTCTCTCTATTACGCCATGTTGCCTTACTTCCCCCATGTTCTCTGTAGCGCTATCTGGCACATGTTCACATCGTTTACACATGTACACAATCGAAATCTAACCCGCCCACCTCTCTCTCTATCGCTCTCTCTCTCTCTCATGCTTTCATTCTCCCTCTCTCGCTTAAATTCTCTCTCTCTCTCTCTTTCTGTCTCGCTCGCTCTCTGAAACTGCTCTCACTTTCGTGACGGTGTGTCTCTCTGTCGCTCTGTCCGCCTCAATGTAAGCGGTTAGAGTAAAAGTGATACATGGCCAGCGAGAGGGAAGAAGAAAAAAACTGACGGGGGTATCTGGCTTTATTCCAGTTGAAAATGTAATTTGATTAGAGGCTTTGCTTTCACTATTCTGTGTGATTGTGTGTGCGTGCGTGTGTTTGCAGCAGGAATTAAGGTAACAATGGAAGTAGGCAGCAGCAAGCTGCCCAACAGTGAAGCACTGGGGAACAATGAGGAAGGAGCTGAGCGTGTGCGTGTGCATTTGTGTGTGTGTGTGCGTGTATGCTCACGTGTGTGTGTGTGCGTTCAAGCTGTGTATTTGGCAGATGAGGCATTCAAGAGAAGACATGGATTCCCCCTCAATGGTTTCCACAGGCTTACAGATGCAATCGTGGCGTATTTACATAATAACGCCGTCTAATCTGCTAATGAAAAAGGACCTCTATGACGGCTTATTTATAGATGCTTGATTTGATGGTTGATAATTACACTGCCAACACGCACACACACATACACACACGCACGCACACACACACATACACACACAGCAAATGGGTGTGTTTTTCTAGATTACATGGTGTGTGTTCTCCTCTTACACAAGTCCGTTGTTAGATTGAATCTCTCTCTTTCTCGCTCTCTCTCTCTCTCTCTTTCTCTCTCTCCCTCTCGCTCTGTCTATTTCTCTGTCTATTTTTCTTTGAATTTCACATCGGCCCGGTGGCAAGACAGGGATTGTGTTATGTCAAAGCATTAAATAACAATTTGAAATTGCACGCCTGCTTAGATGAAAGTCAATACAGCACATGACAAATGGAGGCGCGGATAAATAGACAGACGGTAATAACAGCAATGATTTCTCTCTCTCTTCTCTCTCTCCCTCTCTTCTCTCCCTTCTCTCTCTCCCTCTGTCTCCCTCTGCAGTGCCGGTCCAAAAGGGGACAACATCTATGAGTGGCGCTCCACCATCCTGGGCCCCCCGGGCTCCGTGTACGAAGGGGGGGTCTTCTTCCTGGACATCGCCTTCACGCCAGACTACCCCTTCAAACCCCCCAAGGTGACAGTCCGACTAACTATCACTTTATTTTTGGTTAGCAGAGAGGGAACCTTTGTAGACCACAACCTTCCACACATCATAATCACACATATACACACACACACACCAGCTTGCACATACCCATCCCCCCCTACTTCCTTCCACGCTCCGTGTGTTCCACAATGCCGCCGTTGTGTAAGTCAGATGACTTTTGTTTTAAGAGGATTTTTTTCTCTCATTCTGTCGTCATACAACTGTTTGTTTTTTGTTCAAGGCCAGCGCTATGCTCGTTTTCTTTGCTGCTGCTGCTAGATGTGTGTGTGTGTGTGTGTGTGTGTGTGTGTACACATGTGTGTGGCTCAGTTATTTGTGTGGCCATTATGTCCTCTAAATCTGTCTCCGTGGTTTTGTGTTTGTGTTTCAACTATAAATACTCTCATCGATCGGGGGATGAATTGTTTTGGCTAGCTATGGATGGGCTTGAGCATAACGGACACAGCCGCCACCACCGCGCGCTCCAGGCACCCGATGTCCATAGGATGGGCCCGTCATCCTATGGTTATTATTCGATTAAACAACCGTAGGAAAATGTGCAACGCAAAGAGCATATACTGGCGCGGCTTACAGCGGTGCCTTTGTGGATTGTTACATTGAAATAAATGGCTGTGTGCGTTGCGCTTTAAACACGCAAATTACATCATGAGTCGGTATTGAAGACTCTGCCCCAACTCAGATAGGAGAACGTTCCCTGCAGGTAGCGCAAGACCGGTCTAAAGCCCAAACACACACACAGCTCGGATTTCAGTTCATATTTGTAGCGTGGCCCAAAACAGAATTAGAATCTATCGTTTTAACGGAGCAAAGCACACAGATGTACCCAGCTGTGTAATCCTGCTTGTTTCATAATGGACTCAAGTCTATATATTTTTTAAAACACTAATGTTGTGCGCGTGTCCCGACAAGTCCCCGTGATTCAGGCTTAATAAGAACTGGGGTGAGAACTCCTTTAGCTTTATAAACCTCTCCTCTCCCCACCTTCACCGCTCACTCCAACCTGGCTGTGAAGTACAGGGGGGGGCAGAGTTCCCCCTAAAAACGACACACACACACACACACACACAAGCACACCCGCACACCCACACCCACACACACCCACACACACACACACACACACACACACACACAAATCGAAACTACGCCCACACAAAAACACTACACCAAGCCCAAGCCCCCTGCTAGTTTATTGCTGTGAGCTGTGAACAGCCTTACAGACACAGGAGCTTGGCTATAGAGCAGGCACAGCCACAGACGCACGCGCACACACACGCACACACACACACACACACACAAACGGATACATGCTCATGCACGCACACACGCACACACACATATACACACATGCATGCACACACTCCCACATGCATGCACACACTCACACACACATACATGCACGCACACTCACACATGCGTGCACATGCACACATTATCGCACACGTGCACACACATCTAAGCAGCAGGAGGATTGTGCTCCCTCTGAGGACCGCAGCTGCTTGCAACGCAGGAAACATACAAAGAGCCCCTCATTACCCCCCCACCCCCGCCTCACATCATCCATGCTACCAACACCTCTCTCTCTCTCTAACTCTACTACCCCCCCCACCCCCCACACACACACACACACAAACACATGCACACACAATGTAGGCCCAGAGGCAGTGTGATTCAACCGCTTTTCCCAGCATTAACCCCTTTCTATCAAGCCCATCACCAATGCTTCCTGACATAGGACTCCCCCCCCCACCACCACCTCCATTCCTCTCTCTCTCTCTCTCTCTCTCTCTCTCTCTTTTCTCTCCTCCCTCCCTCTTTTCTCTCTACCCCCTCAATTTTAACAGCACACCTCTTCAACACAGCCTTTGGCAATTCCTCCGTCAGCTCCTTCGCCCGTCACATCGCTGAAATTACCATGTAATCACTGAAGGGTGGGGTGGGGTGGGGTGGGGGAGCGGGTAATCAAATATTGAATAGGTTTGTGTATTAATGGCCCCTATATAAGTTATGTCCATATTTTCCCGAGTAATTCGAACTGTGTTGGCGGAGGACTGTTGAATAATAATTTGCTGCCATGGGAAGAGGGGAAGAGCCAGGCAGGAGTAGGCACAGCAGAGAGGGGGAGCGCCGTATCAGCGAGACCAGAATAAAGCAGCTCCGTGATATTGACTCGACATTGACTAGGAGGAGCAGGAAGGCTAGCGCTCGTTGGCTAGCCGTTTGCGCCTAAAGCCAGAGATTCGTTTTTAGTCTGCTCCGGCATATATGGTATATATGTGTGTATTTACAGTAAAGTGAATGTAAACCGCTGCTTTGAAATGGACGGTAACAACTTTGAGGATAAAAGTTGCATATGCTAATGCTGTAACGATTTCACCTCAAAAGTTGGTTGGTTGTTAACTTTTGGTTATTTCCTTGTCACGTTCAGACACTTTCATCAGACCTCCACTCCACTCAGGACCAAACGCAAATCCTGAATTTGTATATAAAGGGAATATTCATATATGATAGACAAGGCCTAAGAGTTGTAGACTTGTGGACAGCTCAAAATAAGTACTTCCAGTTTAAGTAATCCAAACATTAATTTAAGTGACAGCTCTATTTTTTCTCAAAGTCTTTGTAGTGGTTTAGGCAGACAGAACTATGGCTAGTGTAATTTGTCCTTCAATGCTACAATTGGGTCTTGGAAAAGTATCAGAGGAACGATTCTGTAAATCAGAGGAGGAGAAGTGAAGATAGATGACTGGTAACTTATTTTTTCCATAGACGCTGATTATCGTGTCTTCACAGATTAGCGTTTCAAAGCAATTCCGTGATTCAGGGAAGATTTGGATCTGTTTCTTGTGGCATTCTGACAGTTTGTTTTCCTTGGTAGATTTCACAATGAGGAGCAATTTAGACAGACATACCCCACCCCGCTCACCTCACATGTCTGCTTGGCTTCTTTTCCTTCACTGATTCAGTGAAGGGACTGATTCAGTCTCAGTCAGAGAGACTGAATACCCTGACAGCGTGTCAATGTAGAGTCTGTCTCTCTGTCTGTCTGTCCCTCTATCTGGCCCCCCATCTGTCTGTCTGGTAGTCCCTATGTCGTTCTGTCTGTCCCTCTGTCTGTCTGTCTGCCTGTCTGTCATTGGCAACATGGCTGTTGCTCAATCTGTCTGTAACTCTTTCTGTCTGTCTTTGTCTGTCTGCGTATATGTCTGTCTGTCTGCCTGCTTGTCTGCCATTCCATGCCATTGTCTACCTGTCTCTCTTTCCATTGTTCTGTCTCTCCATCTGTCAGTCTCTTGGTCTCACTGTCCCTCTGTCTGTCTGTCTACCTATCTGTCTGTCTGTCAGTTGGCTGTTGCTGCATTTATCTGTCCCTCTTTCTGTCTGTCTTTGTCTGTCTGTCTGCCAATAAGTCTGTTTGTCTGGCTGTCCATCTGTCTGTCTCACTCTCTCTATCTATCTGTCTGTCTGTCTGTCTACCTCTCTGCCTTTCCCGCCACCCGTCTCTCTTTCTGTCTGCGTATTGTTGACACTGACATAGTAAGGGCAACTGGGAAGGTTGAGGATGGGGGGGGGGGGGTCCTGTGAGTTGTTTGCGTCTCATTACGAAGAAGATTGACCCCCCCCCCCCCCTCCTCATCT
>JACYXH010000473.1:4087190-4399690 GCA_026745465.1 Lota lota | reverse complement strand
TTTAACTGTTACTGCATTGTTTATAACATCATTCTATTATTCTCCACGCCTCTCTCTCTCTGTGTTTGCTACCCCCACCACCATCATCTTCAAGTGCGATATTTGTCTGTTTAACTTTGATTTATTTTGTTGTTGTCTCTATTTTAATGTTATTTTTCAACAACTCCTCTTTCAACATATTAGTGCATGACAGCAGGGTTCGTTTTCATGCGGTGGCCATGTTACTGTTTTGACATGGAGCTACTGCACAGGTGAGAGATTTCAACCGCTTTCAGTTTCTTCAGTATGTTCGTTTGTTTTGTTCAGAAAGATCAAATGGGCTTTGCTGCAACCTGACTTGGGTCTTGCAAATGGCGACGTTTTGGCATCGAAGCGGTGGCTTGCTGTACATAATGCCTCGTGTGAATACATGCTCTTGAATATTCAATTAAACACTGGCTTGTAAACGTGACCGGGGACTGTTGTCGCTTCATTCTCTCGTAACGTTTTTCTTGTGTGTGTTTCTGTCTTGTACTACAATGTGATATCCTCAATAAGGGCATGTTGGACGACTTTCAAGTATATGTTTCTATTGGCACACGGCAGACGTTGGAATGATAACAGGGTGCAGGGCTCGCCCTCTTTTGAAACTGTGAAATGATTAAAATAATTCCCTACATGCCTGGCAGGATGACACGTCATTTGTGTTTTCAGGGAAACACTATCATCATCATCATACTTTGTATTTAAAGCTCAGCTGTCATTACAAAAAAAAAAAATGTGTCAAAGCTGAATAGCCTTTCAGCACATTCCCTGCGATGTTAATGAACCGATTGCCTTAACCTTTTGTGTGCATTTTCAAACACCTTTCATACATCCGTTCCAAAATAGAAACTACTATTATCCACAATGCATAACTTCCCAAAGGGAAATTGATTGAGGTTAATCCACACCATCCACACCACGAAAACGATGCACGGCTTGCAATATTCCATAACCACACTGCCACGGTAACACAGACGTTATATAAATTCTTGGTGTCTGGAAGGAAACCTACGCCTTAATGTGTGGCAGGTTTTAGGAAACGGGCCGCGTATATGAAACGTAGCCCCCCCCCCCCCCCCCAAAAAAAAGAAGAAAACCTACATGTCGGTTATGTAGGCCCACACCCAATAAGAAATGTTAGGTTCAGGTTCTATGGTGACGAAAAAGACCGTTAGATATAAAGCATAATAGCTAGAGCCATTTTTTGTTTGATTGCCAATCCTTGCATATGAACAACGGGTCATATAGTTAAAGGCAGTGTGTTTATTTGTGTCTGGTTCAATGGGGGTGAGCGGTGTTTTCGGCCGGGGCCTTAAATATGTGTTGTGAAGTGGAGCAGGACTGGCAGGGTTAATTATGGCTGACAGGGAGACGCAGGGGCACTATGAAGGAGACGGGCACGGATTATTGTTTACAATATCTGAGCGACATGGCTCCTTCAGATCCGCTCCTGGTTTGCCTGCAGTCCCGGTCCATGCAGGGACTCAAGTGAAATATGATTATGACATGTCGTTACATCTGTGAGAACAGGTCATCATTAAATGTTGTATGTAGTTTGGTGTGTATGGTATGTGTGTTGGTGTGTATGTTATGTATTTTGGTGCTTATGGTGTGTGTGTGTGTGTGTGTGTGTGTGTGTGTGTGTGTGTGTGTGTGTGTGTGTGTGTGTGTGTGTGTGTGTGTGTGTGTGTGTGTGTGTGTCAAGCAATTAGGGTGCCTTGAAAAGTGATGTACAGATGCAATTCATTAATTATAATTATTATATGAATAAGCTTTAGATAGATAGATAGATAGATAGATAGATAGATAGATAGATAGATAGATAGATAGATAGATAGATAGATAGATAGATATATAGATAGGCTTGGATGGACCAATCTCTTCAAATTCTGCATCAATCACTTGTCTCCTTCCAATTTCTCCTATACCGGCTTGATCCCGTGTGGAACCAATAACCACAACCACCCCTGAGACAACATTTAATCCCTTAAAAAAACAACGAACGTGTGACACCAATCAACTGGACAATAATGGGACAGACGCATAGGGGTGGGGGATGGGGGGCGTTCAACATTGCTTTTAATAGCCTTTCGTTGAGTGATCATGTTAAAACCAAAGGTCATTCAATACAAATAAAATAAAATAACCACTTCAATGAGGGTTTCATTGAATTGGATCCAGTGTTCAACTTGACATGTGTGCCCAATAGATTCCATCGGCCCTAGGATCTGTCTTCGTCTGTCTGTTGCACCAGCAGCAGCACTTCCGCTCTCCGAGAGGCGAAAGGCACGCGTCCAGGCGACGGAGGCACTCGCGGACACAAAGAAAAGGTATCAAATACCAAATGTTTGCAATGTATCGCGTTATATATATATGTAGGCCTACCAAGTTATAACGAATGTTCGGACCTCTGTTGTGTCTCCGTTGCCGTCGGGAGGGGGGAGGAGGGGGGGGGGGGGGGGGGGGGGGGGGGGGTTAATAATCGGTCCATCCTATGGATGGCTGCACTGAGATCAGTTTTTATGTCGACGGATGAATGCAATGGAGGAAAAAAAAGAAGTGAAACGACACCATCCATTTGTCGCTGGGTTCTTTTACTTTTGATTCACGCACACGTTGGGTTTGTTGACAGGATAAACTAGCAATTCTCTGAGCTGTCGGTGAAAGTTTCATTTGCCTGTAGAAATTGTTCAGCTGAAGTGGGGGGGGGGGGGGGGTCGAATGCGACATCGCCCCATCGATTATTTCAGCTTCTTTTTTTCTTTTCTTCATGTCGGTTATTCTAGTCAGGGGCAGAACAGCTCGTCGTTGACCGTGCGTTGCTTTACAGTGTTGGACACGGTCCTTTGCTCCCAGCAGTTGAGCTCTTTCCCCCAAAATGATCGCCTTTGTCGCAGCCAAACAAAAGCTAAAAATAACGCGTGAGTGCAAACATTAGCTGAGGTCAGTCATCAGACTGGTGCCGAGAGAAGGCGAATGCTTACCAGCGAATTAAAGCTGTTCGTTCTTACGTGATAGGTTCCCGACATAACAACAACGAATCGCTAATCTTCATTGTCTGCTGCACGCGACCGGGGTATTAAAACGAAGGTGTTTATTGACTTTGCATTGCGCGATGGATTCTTTGTCGCAGCGAGTCGGCTTATAATGCTGGACTACGGTCTTTTATTTGAATTTAATCTCCATGTCCTCCGCCGGTCTCTGCCTTCCTATGCACCCCACAGCCTACAGGATCGGTATGTCTGATGAAGATTCGCGTGCCAGCACAAGCTCTTCGTCTTCCTTTGCGTCCTCAACTGTAGAGATAAGCACCCCCAAGAAACGAGAAAGCAAAGCCAGCATGAGCAAGACTTCCAAACTCCTGTCGACCAGCGCGAAAAGGTACGGATCTGAACAGCACATCCTTCTCGGGGGAAAACAAATCACCTGCTGAAAGTGAACGCATTGCAAACCATGGCTCACGACATGTTGTAACGAGTCCAGTGAATGCGAGTTCAAATTAATCCTGGATCTGAATAAACGTCTTATAAATATAAATAAGTCGTTTGCTTTGTTGTTGCAGAATCCAGAAGGAGTTGGCGGACATTACGTTGGATCCGCCACCTAACTGCAGGTAATTGGAATGGGTGCTCTATTTATGGGTGACCCGTTTTCTCATCCACCCCTGATTTGAAGGACTGAAGTGGACCTATTTTTTTTAAACGCAATCTTTACTCAGGGGGATCCTCATGAAATAAGACCTAACTGTGTGTGTGTGTGTGTGTGTGTGGGGGGGGGGGGGGGGGGCTGATTCATAACTATTATATTAATAGCTTGCACTCTCTGTTTAGAACACAACAGGAAGGTCTTTATAAGGAGATGCAAAGAGACAACAGTGTGTATTTTCAAATCAATTGTTGCGTTAGAGATAACAGACTAAAGCTTAGATTTGATCATTGATACATTGGATCTAGTTTACATATAATGTTGTTCACTCATATTTTCCCCTGCATTGTAAATACCCCCGTGTGTGTGTGTGTGTGTGTGTGTGTGTGTGTGTGTGTGTGTGTGTGTGTGTGTGTGTGTATAGATGAATGGATGAAGTAGTGTGTATGTTATTCCCTGACTGCTGGGAACAGCAGGTACCCTTCTTGTGGAGCTTCAAAGAGCTTCTGGATTCTGGGTTGCTGTTCAGAAATCCAATCGTGTGTGTGTGTGCACGTGCTCGCACGCGCTTTTGTAGTAGTAATAGCTATCGCAGTCTACGAAGGCAAGCAGAGCACTTAATCGGTGTGGAGGTTATTATGTGTTGATGGACACATCTGTGTTTGTGTTTGTGTGTGTGTGTGTGTGTGTGTGTGTGTGTGTGTGTGTGTGTGTGTGTGTGTGTGTGTGTGTGTGTGTGTGTGTGTGTGTGTGTGTGTGTGTAATGATAGCTAGGAGTATTCTTGGCTCACAGGTGGACCAAACTGACTTTGACTCACGCTTGCATGGGCCAGAGTAGGGCCGTCTAGATGGAATAGTGTAGCAGGAGAGCTGACTTGAGGACCTATGTTGTCTACAGGGTTTCTGGACAATTTCTGAAATGTCAGGGAATTTTTAAATGTGCAATTTCAAACAGGGAAAGTCAGGAAACTTGAACATAATTCATAGGGCATACAAGTCGTGGAATATCATGGAATTGTGTCTGCCACCTCTGATTGTGTCTGCCTCTCACCAAATGTAAGCGTAGATTTTCCCAATGTATTCACATTCAGTTCAGCAAATCAAGCATTCACTCTCCTCACCTTTTAGATTCACAAGCGTATTGACATTACATTAGTGATGGTGGGAGATGGCCAGGCAGAGCGGGTCATTTAGCGTGTGTAATGTTTCATGTTTTGCGTTCATAAATCATGGAAAGTCATTGGACAGGGAGTGGGGACCCTGTTTTTGTAGAATACAACTTTATTGTCTGAGCAATGCGATAGGAAGGTCCTCACTGTTGTGATTGTGTTAGTGTGTTATAAGGATATCACTTGTGTAATGATCACCGATAGGATTGCAGTGACTGAAGCATACTATTTGATCTTTTTATTTGACTTGGGAATTGTGTTTTTTCTGCATCATAAACACATTACTTGCACAAGATAAAGAATGTAGTCGAGCTGTGTCTTGTCAAAAAAGGGCCAATAAACAGCCTCTTCATGGTCATCAAAGATGGTGTTACCCGACAAAAGAATAAAATAATGAATGGAGTAAGTTTCATTGGTAAGCTTAATTGGATTCCACTGTTTTTGCTTATTATGCTATTATGTCTGCCCTTTGTTGCACCCATAGCACTCTGGAAGGACAGATCCCTCTTTCTGTGTTCCTTCTCAAAGTTTCTTCCTTAAGGATTACATTTCCTTTAAGCTGTTTTGGGGGATAGGGCTAGGGGTGTGTTTCATAAAATGTGGCCCGTGAAGCCCATTGATACTGTAACTGCTCAATGGCTGTAATAAAATGATAATGTAATAAAAAAAAAATGGGCTCCACCTGCACATGATAGAATGGTTAGTGTGAGGAAGCGTGAATTCAGCAGGCGTATGGTTTGGGGTTTGAGGTGTGAAACGGCTGACCTACTACCCGAGGTCACCATGACACATGCTGCTGCTAACCCTGTGCAGCAGTAGGAGCATTTGATGGGGTTAAGCCTACTAGGTGTCATATCCATTATTACAATGGAGTTAAAGAGGCATTGTTTTGTGTTGAGCACTGATATGGGCCTCTGTATGGATCTGAATGGAGTGTTGTGTGTTGTGACACAGATTATTTTGTACTACTTTGAAAAATGGGGGAAGTGGGAGATCTTTTTTGGGGGGGGAATGCTTTCCTGTCTTTCAGATGACTTAGTTCATATATGTGTGTGTGTGTGTGTGTGTGTGTGTGTGTATATATATATATATGCAATTAAAAAGTACACAACCCACAACCCCCTCCTCCTCCACAACCTGCCCTCCGCCTCCACAACCACCTCCTCCTCCTCCTCGTCCACAGCCTGCCCTCCTCCTCATCCTCTACAACCCGCCCTCCTCCTCGTCCTTCTCTACAACCCACCCTCCTCCTCCTCCTCCTCCTCCTCCTCCCTTAGTTAAGACGTTGCCTTTAGCTGCCTGACTTGGATTCCTTACATTCCCAGTAGGGGCTCATGACAATTGAAAGTAGAGATTGACAGTGGCAGTGAGGAGGGGGAGGGGGAGGGGGGGGGGGGTACGCATGTGTGTCAGTGGCAGCTCAACTCTCCCTAGGTGGCTTTTTGTAGGGTTAGAGCTCTCAACACTCCTTTCGATTGTGTCGCCTTGGCGGTTATTAACCTCTTGTGTTGTGGTATTGTTTGTTCAACGAGATGTGTCGTTTTAAGTGCAGAGGTGTGTCTCCATTGTGAGAGAAACACGGGGACGGTCTGCGTTGATGCACCAGTTGAAGGATGCCTAACTGTTAAGAATACGTCATGATTTACAAAACGCTGCGCACAATCTTCAGGAATTGTTGCACATGTGGACAACTTCCTCCTGGTGAGTCCCTCCCTGTTGACACCCATAATTGTCTATAAATAAGCAATGAGATGAGCCTCCGCTGATTAATATTGATGGACTTATGTTACAGCTGATGCCAATTCTGGCTTGTGATGGGAGGGCGGGGGAGGATTCAAAGATATGGGTGCTCTTTGGTAGCCTTGGATCAAGGAGCCAAAGAGACAGACAGACAAACACACCACATTTTACACACACACACACACACACACACACACACACACACACAAATGTAATACATTTTACACACACAGCAACCACCACACACCTATCGAAGATCTTAATGTCAAAAGTATACTAATATACAACTCAAAGTCAGCAAATAAACTCTATTGGAAGGAATCAGGACTGTAGGGGCGTGATATGAATTCCTCTGGCTGTTTTGTATAGTTCATACTTCCTCAAAGTCTGAAACGCCGTAGCTTCATTCAGCTGCACTGCTGTTGAAATGTGTGTGTACGTTAATCGGTCACCCACTTGGCAATGTAGACAGGAGGTAGTAAACTACACCCATTGTGACAATGCGCTCACACATCGGTCCAATCAGCTTGAAGGAATAGAAGGAGATCGTTATAAATTACATGAGATTGCAATGGATTTGTTGGAACATCATTTTTCGATGCTTAATTCACACCATGATAACCCCTAATAACATAATTGTAAAAGTAAGTAATTTACAACAGAGTATTTCTGGTGTCAATCACAACTAATAGTCTGATGTTGGCTGTCTCAAAGGGGGGAAAATCGATGTATTCTTCTAATACTTCTCAACGCTAGTCTTGACTATGAAACCATCTGGGGAAGAAGGTACATGGAGGCAATAATGTTTTGTGTGTGTGTGAGAGAGTGTGTTGAGGGCGAGGCTTCTCTGGTGAACTGGAGCCGTGGGCTGACGGGATCGTGTCCTTGTCAGTGAACCTGATGAATCACTTGTGGAGGGAGGGTGGTTGCATTTACATATTCTAGAGTTGACATACCTCATATTGTTAGTTACGTTTCCCCTGTCTTCTGGTTCTTTGTCTCTACCGAGGTAACACCTTGCCTTTTACTTCCTGCATTGTCTACCTGCATCCTACTGCCCAGGTTTTGAGAACTGAGCTGAACTACGATGGGGCTGCATCATGGCTACTATTGAGCCTAAGAGGCTTGGCTTCGAATCGCAATGATTGTGTGCATTTCCTCCAGGGGTCCTTTAAAGACAGGCAGGCTAGGCTAATTCAAGATGATTGTTTTTAGGCAGTGCATGGCTCTGGTGTGTATCAGAATTAGAATCAGAGTTGCTTTGATTAAATCTTAACGTACGCAAGAGTAAAATTCTTAGGCTTGGATCCTCAACAGTCACAAAGCAGCATCAATACAAGTTCACTAACAAAGTATGTAATGATAAATAATAATGTGTAATGCCTTAAGTAGAGCTACTGTTTTGCACATCGTACATCCCGTTGCGATGTCAGTGAGTCTGAAGTTAAACTTCCACAAAGGAGGCAGGAGAGTGAATGCTTCAATCCAGATGTTTTCACAGAGTTTCTGAGAAACAGCATGGATTTCCACTGCTGAACATTCACAGATGCCATTCACAGCTTTTGCTGACGTATTCGCTTTAACTTAACCTTCGCTTAATTTTTTTTTTAAGTAATAAACTGAATCCAGAATCCTTTTGGGATTAAGTGGATTTTTTGTTTGTTTGCAATAGACTAGCCAGGAATCTGTGTGTTGGCACACACACACACACACACACACACACACACACACACACACACACACACACACACACACACACACACACACACACACACACACACACACACACACACACACACACACACACACACACACACACACACACACACACACACACACACACACACACCGAATAGGCTGATAAGGATACAGATGCAACAACTGTATCATCAACAACTGTAACACTAGCCAGGCCCAGTCTGTGCAAGTAGCAGAATACCAAAACTCACTCATCTGTGAATGTGTTACAATATTACCATATAGTTAGTTATATACGGTAATATTTTTGTATATATCATATATAGGTATATATGGTAATATTATTAGTATCGGTGCACAGGGTTTTCAAAGAAATTTTTCGTAACCACGACAACCAATGTTTTTTTTTTGTGAATTATAGACCATGTGGATTGCGTGTAGTAATTTTACCACAAAATGAATATGTTCAATACATTAAAACAATGGACCAAGTAAATTAACCATAATCACAAACCATATTGGCAACCACACAGTGGCTCTTCTAATGCGACTACGAAAACTAATTAAGTTTATAGGCATGGCGACCGCCACATTCACGAGCTCAGCTTCAAGAAAGAGCTTTATTGCCGTGTTAGTTTGCTCATGCAAGGACATTTTTCCTAAACGTTTGGCACAGCGGGGTGAAAATTTGCTCACGTTTTGGCTGGTCTGGCCTTTATGGCATAAGTGTTTTGTACACCTCATGCTCAATAGAAATGGCATGACACAGAGTCCATTCTTCATTTAGTTGAGGTACTGGATTTTTATAAAGCATTAACAGGTCTTGTCATGTTAATCCGTTGTGTGCTTTGTTAGGCAGTGGTTTGTTGGAGCAGTTTGCTGCTGAAGCTCTATTGGCTGTAAAAACAGAAACGACCGCGTAAGCCTGCAGCGTCATCTCCCTTTGTTGAATGTCCTAACTGCCGCTCAAACGAACCGACTCATCAACGTTATTATTGTATGGGTAAAAATAACTGTTCCAAGACTGTAATCACTGTTATTGACGAATCCCCTCTTAATGGGATGGTGGACATGTAAAGCTTTCTAAGCTACGCTTATTTTCTGTGGAATTTTGTCTTTAGGCATTAAATATTCCTTGTGGGAAAAATATGTGATGGTAAGATATGCCTCCTGAGATTTTATTTATGTTGTTTTATATTTTTCAGCTGCTTCGGATGATAAATATTATGTTTTATGTGTGTTTGGTAGCAAATGTGTGCAAGTGCATAATCAATCATCATAACCTTTTCCAAAGTAAGTGCATAAGCTATTAACGCATCAATCGCACCGTCTTAACCTAATTCATTGCCACGCTTTAATGAAAAAATTATGTTTGAAAACCCCCTGAGGTAAAAGCGGGTTTCAATTTGTTTGATTTTTGTATTAAACCCATGGGAGTGTTGTGTACACGATGGGACGGCCGCAAGTGATTGTGCCGTGAGAGCGAGATGCTTCTGGTAACACATTACCTGCATGTGGTTAGCCGGAGCATTGAATCAGAGTATCTCGTGCAGCTTGTAAGAGTCTGTTGCACCCCAGTATGTAGTGTGGGTCCAAGGCTAATATGTTAATGGATGATTGTTTTTCACACTTACCCACACAGTGTGCGGCAATTGAAGGGAAAAGCTCCTTGTGAAAACAAAAAGGGCAATTTAGCATGAAGTTTGCAAGATAAGACTAGAAGTGAAATTTCTGGGCATTGTGCCCAGACGCAAACAAGAAAGGTATAAACAACATTCTGTAATAGTGGTTATTCTAATAAATATATTATGTGTTTCCCTCTGCAGCGCTGGTCCAAAAGGGGACAACATCTATGAGTGGCGCTCCACCATCCTGGGCCCCCCGGGGTCCGTGTACGAAGGTGGGGTCTTCTTCCTGGACATCGCCTTCACGCCAGACTACCCCTTCAAACCCCCCAAGGTGACGCGCCGACTAACGCTCCTGACATGAACATGACGTGTGTTGAGCTATAAGTTACTTGAGTGCAGCCATTACATGTTGTAAGGAGGCTGGGTATGTGTGTCGTTCTGTTAGTTGACCACTAGAGGGCAACGTTGCACTTGGAATGAAACCAGCACTTCTAGTCCATTGCCTTGAGCCTCATGAGATCTATTGGACCTTGTCAAGTCTATGTTTGATTGTATAACTTTGTTTGTGTGCGTTACCCAGGTGACGTTCCGCACCAGGATCTACCACTGCAACATTAACAGCCAGGGGGTGATCTGTCTGGACATCCTGAAGGACAACTGGAGTCCCGCCCTCACCATCTCCAAGGTCCTGCTGTCCATCTGCTCTCTGCTCACAGACTGCAACCCCGGTAATGACCTGGACCACACACACACACACAATTATGACCCGTGTTCGTGGTTCAAAGAAGTCCTATAGTAGTCTCTAGGAAGCAAGGGTGTGTGTGTATATATATATATATATATATATATATATATATATATATATATATATATATGTGTGTATATAGTTAAATAGTGCACATAGTATGTAGCATCTCTTTCCTCACACATAACAGTCAACTAGACTAGTCATCATCAGTGATCATAGGTGTGTGGAAAATGCACAACCATTTTTGTATTGATGGGAAAATGAGCAAAAAATGATTCAGATGTTTAAGTGGCAATCTCCAAAGATTTGAATTGAAATGAATGTCCATTAAGTCACTCCTCGAATTATGTAAAAATTGGTGATTGAGCCAATGGCCCACTGATGAAAGCCCTTGCATTTGCAGTATTGTCGCCACGTGTGTTGGTGGCGACATTCCCTTCATGCATTCAAATCACAAGCGGCGCAGTGATTGACCAAGCAGTGGTTGTTCCGGCAGAGACAGTATGGCGAAGCTACCCCAACAGACTCGCTCCTCAACTCACTTGTGTGTGTAGCGGCGTACTGTTTTTTTTTTTTCACCATAGTGGCCGCCAAAGAGAACGAAACGGAGATCTGCGAGACAACTAACAAATATTATTAATACTAACGATTTTATTTCTCCTCCTTAAACAGCCGACCCGCTGGTGGGAAGCATCGCGACACAGTACACGACAAACCGACCGGAGCACGACAGAATAGCCAAACAGTGGACCAAGCGCTACGCCACATAGTGGCTATGGGGGGCGTAGCATAGGGGGGGTGATAGGAGGGCAGTGGATAAGTTAAAGGAAAAGGGTCATGGATGAATTTTTGCATATTTTTGCATGAACTAGTTGTACTAGTTGTTTTTTTCTTTGTTCTTTTTCTTTCGTAGATCGTTACACAGATGAAGTATTTAGATTTACACGTGTAACCTTTCCTTCAGTGAGCTTCTGTGCCATCCAAGGAGATCATTGGCTTATCCCTCAGAGGAGCGTGATAGCGGTCTGTTAAGTTGCAAAAGTGTTTTAATAGGATTTGGGCTGAATTGGGGGGATGGAGGGGCCTCAAGAAGGGTGTGGGGGTGAGGATATGTTACAGATATTTATTTTATCTTGGGTGGTGGTGGGGGGGGGGAATGGAAGTCTTAAGTGGGTTCAGTTGTTTTAAATGTAAAAATATTTTTGTTATGTTGGCCCAACTATAATCAAATTGAGCAATATTGCATTTGGTGTTTTCCTTTGCTCTGATTGGACGCTTGAAGGTTGAAGTAAGCGGCACTTTCTTAAAAATCTGTTTAATTACAGCATGGTTCCCCGTCAAGTCTGTCCCTCCTGTACATGCTTTTGTTATTTTTCACCTTTCTCAACGTCATGGTTTGTACACGCTATTTGAAAAGGTGTTTCACACGTGTAGATATGTGAAGGTGTGGATGGCAGTTGGTTGTATAATGTAGGCCTACTGAGTTAGAAGAAAAGAAATCTGTATCTAATTACGTTTTCTGTAAAAATTAAATGTTAACTAAAGTTTCCCAAAAGTGTCATTTTTGACTGGTGCATCCCAAAATGCAGATATTTGTACCAAATATGAGTTATCTACTTACCTTGACTAGTTTTTAGCCAAATAGACACTGATTATTAAGGCTGGCAAGAAGTGTGCATTGGGCTATGTTACTGTTATATCTAGATCATTCAAATGACCTACAAAGATTTTTTTTAATTCCTTTGTTTTATTTCCCCTCAGACCTTTAGTCGTTGACTTGGCTAGCTAAAGTATGACAAGGCATGCTCAATAACTGCCTCTTTTCTAAAGAATGCCTCTTAGGCTATCCTAAGTATATGGAGCTCTTTCAGTTCCTCAGCATAAAACAGCAGGCTAAATATCCCTTCTGTATCTATTTATATAGCTATATCTATATAGATATATCTCTAGACATAGAGATCAATATATATAGCTATATATATATATATAGATATATCTAGATCTATATAGATATATCTAGATCTATATAGATATATCTAGATCTATATATCTAGATCTATATAGATATATCTAGATCTATATAGATATATCTAGATCTCTCTCTCTATATATATATATATATATGTGTTTATGTTTATGTTTATGTTTTATTTATGAGATGTAGAGATTGTTCCTTACTGGTTCTGTGATCATATAAGCAATATAAATGCACCATAGCAAATACCGGCACATGTAGAATCTCCCTGTTCCACCTACAGCAATGTATAACATTTCCTCGGTTCCATTTTGAGCCACAATCATGCTACATGTTGGTATTGTCAGAAGAAGAGTCGGAACGAAAGAACACCTAGAGCCAGTATTTTAATTATGCATTGTTAACCACTAGTCTGTAGAAGATCACAGGAATATTGCTGGACAGCAGAGGAAGATTTGAATACAACTTAAAAGGTATTATTCTAAGCTAAGATGCAAGCTCATTTGCTACCAGTACAAAACATTTGTTCCGGTTCTTGGAACACAGGCATTTACATTAGACAGTACCATTTGATTTTTCCCATTTCTAGACACGTCAGGAATGTGGGTTTATTAAAGTGCTAAAAAATAAATTAGTTAAAAAATAAATTATCTATCCATAGTGGCAGTTAACATTAGAAAGGCTATTGTCTGTACGTTGCTACCCATTTCAACACAGTCTACCCAACAGGCTAAGAAATGCAGAAGTGCAACTAATGCAGAGATAAACGGCATAACCGATTACATCCCATTTATCAAGGCCTAGTACTATCGCCTTCCATGTTAAATTAAGTGTGGCTCGTGACATAACGGATGAGTTGGAACTCGACCGCATCTCACGAGACGATGCTCAAGGGTGGGGGGGGGGGTGGAGCATTTGGGTGGGTGGAGTGTTGGTGATGGGTCGTTTCAGAGGTCGTTGGACGGCGTGCCCTTGCTCTTGCGGCCGGGCAGGGGGAAGGCGGACTTGCTCTGCGGCTGCGTGAGGCGGCTGGTGAGGGTGGTGAAGGGCTCGATGAGGGAGCCGCGCTCCGCCACGCTCACCTCCCACAGCTTCACCTTCTCGCCGCGCGCCCACTGCTGCGCTGCCTCGGGGTCCACCTGCCGCTGCTCCCGGAGGTCCGTCTTGTTGCCCAGGACGATGACCGCCACCTGTGCACGACAAGCACAACAGGCCCCTCACTCTACGGCGCAACGCACACCGCACTCGAAGAACTGTAGGACACGCCTATGATTATTAGATTAAACAACCAAAATATTAAATGCTAAATCATGTGTGCCGATGCTTGGGGAATGGAACAGTGGCATATACTGGCATGGCTACTGGTGTCTGGCGGTTGATTACATTAAGCTTATTGATCGGGATCAATCTGAACCTTTTAGTCACTTAGCTCTAGGTGCTATTATCCAGAGCGACTTACAGTGAATTGGTTTAGATATGTGTCAGTAAGGAGCAGGTAGGGGTTAGGGGCATCTTGGTCAAGGAAGCCTACATGGAGACTGCGGACATTGGGGTGTGAAACCAGAACCTTTGAACTGCAAGTCAAACACCCCAACCTGGAGACTATCCCTCCCCCCCCCCCCCCCCCCCCCACCTTATTTGGACCCAAGACCTGTAACGTGAGAATGTAGCATTAAAGCTCTATGGCACTGCGGGGAAATATTGTACCTTTCATCACCAATCATTAAGTGAGCTATAATGACCATGCATTATCAGGGAAAGATAACATTTAAGTTAAGTAGATATTACAACAATCAAAAGAACACAGCATATATGGCTATTTAGTCAATGTAGCAGACGCTTTTATCAAACAGACGTAAGTCTGAATTCAGATACAAGTTGTTGGGCAGCCTGTAGGGGTCTGACCTTTTGCCAAGGATGCCTACAGGTTAGGCTGCTGACGTTGGGAATCAAACCCTGCTACTTTCGGCTGGGAATCTAACACCTTAGTCACTTCACTATCCTGCTCCATGGAATATATCTAGTTGCAAATCACACTATTGACATATTAATGACTGGAACTGTGCCCACCTCTTTTTTATCTCTGGACTTGTCGATTTCCTTCTTCAGTATGTCGACCTTCTTGAAGGACTCCAGACTGTCTACGCTGTAGACCAGCACGAAGCCGTCCGCCACCAGGTAGTAGTGCTTGGGGAGGTCCAGTTCGTCCTGGAGGCCCCTGGTGTCGTACAGCCGAAGCTGTTCCTTCACACCGCGATCGGTCTCCACAGAGGCCACATACACATCCTCTTGGGTTTCACTGGTTTCAGACCCTGACAGACCAAAGCCATCTCTTCCAATCAACAACCAAAATCAGTCAACTCACAGTAGCCCATATGTAGTTATAATTAAATGCAACAACATTGTGACTGAGGAGCTTTCTTACACATAATGATAGCTTACAATCTTGTGCAACTATTGACTTGAATTCACTTATAAGCCATGCCATCGAGCATCTAATGGTTGTTTACCAAGGTTCCCTACCTCCCAACTAGGTGACCTACTCACCGACAGTGTGGTTGCCGTACAGTAACTGCTCCAGGATAGCAGTCTTTCCAACAGAAGCCTGGCCGCAGACTACAACTTTACATCCTTTCCCCATTTCGAGTCTACAAGACAACATATCAGAGTAAGCATACACGCCAAAAGTAAAGTATACACCATCAGATGACACAAATAACAAACCCGTTATGCTGTAACAATATTTGTTAGCAAAAATGTAACACGAACCCTATTAAAATCGTAGCAATGTAGCTACTCAATCCAGACGATTATGCACACCACAAACACAAACGCTACTGACATTGCCAGTGGCAAATAATGGTACACGGGTCAAAGTATAAAGTACAATTTTCTACCTAGTCCAGGTTAACGCTGTCAGATTTCCACACAGACATCTCGACCTGGAGCATCCTTTCTTCAGTGTGGGGTCGCTGTTATTGGCAAGCTCGTTTACTTCGCTGCGCATGTGCAAACACGGAATAATCTGCAAACACGTCCAAACGAAATGAAATGTAAATTAGATAGCGGTAACAGGTCTGTCTATCAATATTATCCCTACGGGCACTCCTCTTAACATTCATCGAATTCGCTTGGTGGTGATCACGTGGATGTTTAGGCTAATAATGTCTTCAAACAAATACGTTTTATAAAATAGAGAGACATTATATAGTATGTAAATGTTGTATGTTACAGCGTGTTAGGATAAACCCATTCTGGATGAAAACCTACATTAAATAAAATCTCCGGAAACGACAACCAAATCCAGGACTACATTTCCCCTGATCGTTGTGCAGGAACTACGCGGCCGACGTTTTCATAAAGCATGCTGGGTACTTTTTCTCTCTCTTTCCGGCTGGTACGCCATCATGTAAGCTATAATTCCAATGCTTCAATACAACACAATCTATTAAAATCTACGATAGTGGACCTACATCATTCTGTCAAATTTAGTACACTGGTTTATCAGACTACAGTTCTGAATATGCTGCGATTATTTTTTAAGATTTGTCATTTTAGTCAATGATTACAGCCCTAGTTCTGTTGGGTACCTTAAGCGCCTTGGTGTCTTGCAATACATCCTTCTGTCTGGTTAGCTG
This sequence comes from Lota lota, assembly GCA_026745465.1. Taxonomy (NCBI): domain Eukaryota; kingdom Metazoa; phylum Chordata; class Actinopteri; order Gadiformes; family Lotidae; genus Lota; species Lota lota. Next base: position 4,383,425 of record JACYXH010000473.1, on the reverse strand, counting down.
CCGTATTGTGGTTTTAACGTTTGGCAGTACTTTCTGAAATAGTTGCTTGACGTGTCCCAGTTGAATTGTTGTAGTTATTGCGATAGTGTATTTATTGATATACTGCTTAACGAATGCATCTATCAAAACGGAGAAATCGTTTAACCTGTTAGCCAAGCTAAGGTTAGCGTGTGAATTGAATGGCATTAGCATGAAACTCCTACATTGGAAAATTACTGACCGTTCAACATTTATCGGTCCGATAGCAGCTGTTCTGTTTATTAGCCTCCTTGCATTTAGTATTGCAGACCTTTGTCAATTGATAGCCTAATACGTTGTCACATTAATATAATTGATGGTAAACATGTATGTAATGCATGCCTATATTTGAAGAGACACGCTGTTGACGTGGTCAAGGGATTGTCTAAGTATATTGGTGCATGTTTCAAAAGAGAAACTTAAAGGCCGTGATCAAAGCTTTGAAGATGCTAAGCATTCATTTCCATAGATATACCTTCAAATCCAGCATGCCTGCAATGGGTCCAGTGTGATAATGTAGTGGTTTTTCTAAAATGTGTCTTTTTCCATAGATAAATCAAGATGGGAGCATATAAGTATATGCAGGAGTTGTGGCGCAAGAAGCAGTCCGATGTGCTGCGCTTCCTCCTCCGTGTGCGTTGCTGGCAGTATCGCCAGTTGTCCAACCTCCATCGTGCTCCTAGGCCCACCAGACCCGACAAGGCTCGTAGACTGGGCTACAAGGCAAAGCAGGGTAAGTCCCTTGCCACATTGGCCTGTCATGGAGTTCTAAACACCAATAATCAAAATTTATGAATAACAACCTATTTTGTTGTTGTATAGGCTACGTTATCTACCGTATCCGCCTGCGCCGTGGTGGTCGCAAACGCCCCGTGCCCAAGGGTGCCACCTATGGCAAGCCTGTGCACCATGGTGTCAACCAGATCAAGTTCGCCCGCAGTCTGCAGTCCGTTGCTGAGGTAAGTTTGTAATAAACTCTTGGAAGAACTGTTGGGTCTTTGTGATTCACTCCTTGAAAGGTGCAGGCTGTCATTGACGGATGATGGCAATGTATAGATTGTGGGTGAAAAACTGAATTGTTTTTTTTGTTTTGATGCCTGTTTATGGTCTGCAAAGCTGGACTTGAAGTTCAAGGCTGTTCAACTGCTTTGGTAGCAGGACCTTGTAGTACCTGAAAATGAACCAGTTTTAACAGTGCATTTGATCTTAGTATTTTGACTGGTTCAAAATCAATGGCTGTAAACATTTGAATAGCTATTAAGCTGAACTTCAGATTACTGTGTCTCCTTAAAGTGACAGTTCAGACAATCTCCAAACTTCTGAACCTTTTTAAAAATGGGACAGACTCCTAATGTTCTCTGGTCATTGGTGAGGCCGGATTTGTATTACTGGCTGTTTTTGGTCTAGGCTTTGTTGCCACATAAGTTTGTGGATCGGTGCTCTCAAAACTTTGCTTCCATTATTATACCAATACGTTCCCATCGAACTTTGGTCAAAAGCGCACCAGGAGACAAATGTATGTGCAGAGCCAGGCCTGTGATATATTCATCAAGCCAGTCTTTAGAGCTTCACATTTCTTAAAAAAAAAGAATTGTTTTTACCCATGGACATTTGATTTGTTACTGTTTTGTTACTTGTTACTTGTTATTTGTTACTGTTGAATTTAATTTACTCCTTCTGTGCATTAGCAACAATGTAGACTCAAAGCTTAATATTCAGTCCTGGTCTGTAACGTGACAGTCAAACCAGGGCAGTGTAGCGTAGATGGCCAAATTACTTTAAAGTTATCCCAAGAGCAGACACAGGCCAGTTAAGACATCTCACTTTATTTGTTGTTTATATGCTCTGTGACCTCCTGTGGCTGCCATCAATCAAAATATGTGAATGATCAGGTCCAGTTGATGCAAATGACGGTTTTAACATAAGCCATTATCATTCATTATCATAACTTAGGCCGTTTATAGTAACAATTGAATTCACAATTGAGCAAAAACTTGAATTTGAGAGTGAACAATTTATGTTGGACCACACAATATTATGGAGGCTCAGGTTTACGCTGTTTAAAATGTAACATTGCATGACGCTAACGTGATGTTTTTTCCGCTAGGAGCGTGCTGGCCGTCACTGCGGCGGCCTGAGGGTCCTCAACAGCTACTGGGTGGGCGAGGACTCCACCTACAAGTTCTTCGAGGTCATTCTCATCGACACCTTCCACAAGGCCATCAGACGCAACCCAGACACCCAATGGATCACAAAGGCCGTACACAAACACAGAGAGATGCGCGGCCTTACATCCGCAGGAAAGAAGAGTCGCGGCCTGGGCAAGGGCCACAGGTTCCACCTGACCATCGGTGGTTCCCGTCGCGCCTGCTGGAAGAGACGCAACACCCTGCAGCTGCATCGTTATCGTTAAGCATCTGTACATTGAAAGAAATAAACATGCCTTTTTATGGTCAGTCTTGTTGTACTGTTCATTTCATTGTAGTCATCTTTGTTTCCCAAATCGTTCTGCACACACCTCAAACAAGTCGGTTTGTCTGAGAGGTGTAGTTATAATGGATCACTTGTGAAGTTTATGATTTGTTCACTTTCACACAATGTGATTGCAAATTACATGACACCTTAACTTTGCTGTGAGTCCCTCCCAGTTAGACCAGAGACTTCTGTCCACTGACTGGCACGAAAAGCGTAAGTTGGGTGGTAGGGGTTTTGGGAGAGTTGGAAGATTCTTGTAAACCAAGAGGTAAAGGCTGGCCAGCATTTTATTAGTAGAATTAAATTATAGGATTTGCTTTTGATTACATTGAAATCATTGTCAATGAGGATTGACTAGATATGCCCAGGTTATTTGAAGCTATGATAGTTAAAATGTTACTGTCAATTTAAAAGCCTTGTGAGCAGTTTGCTAATTACAATATGAAGTCCAGTCAAAAATAGAGCAAGTAGTTGTCAAAACAAGTGTCTAAAATTGTACTGTAAATGCCTTAAAGATAATAGGTTAATATTTTGCTTGTAAACTAACACAAGCCTAAAGTTGCTCAATTACTTTTTGTAGACATCTTATTCTAACTCTTCAGGATAATGATACAGACATATCTGCATGCATGTGATTGAACAAATCCAAAAAAAGTTATTTATTGCAATAAATACCTTGGCCATTTTTGTGCCACTAGAGGTCTCCAATTATCTTGAGAATAGGTCGATAGTTCTGAAACGACGAAATATGATTGGCCTTATTGGGGCTATGCAGCGTCGAATTCATGTATGTTTTCAAATGAAATGAAGCAGGCAAGTAGATATAATTTTTATAGTAATAACACAGGAGGCCACCCTTTTATTGCCGAGAAAGAAGTCTCGAATTGAGTAAATTGGCACAGTGGGTGGAAACATAAAAACATGGAAAATGTTGTGAATGATTGGTATGTGATGCCATTAAAGTAGTTCTCAATGACTCCAGTGCAGTCTAAACTGATATTAAAGTGATACTATGGCTACCGTTAGTGGTCACTCACAATATAAACCAGTAATTTTTTCTAACAAAGGGAAGCAGTTAGCTTCCTTAGCCTGTCATAGAGGTTCCACACAAGATATCTTTACAAACAAGTGTCCCCTATGCCAATTAGAGTTTTTCTCTGTTCCTGTCTATTGAGAGATAATATACCCTTTTTGGACCACTGGGGAAACGTTTTCCTGTTCTTCATATCACTGTCCATCCATTGTGTCGTGGTGCTGATTAGATTAAAACATTGCCCTTATAAGGATAGAGGCCATTTCTATAAAATCTTGACACCTTGTTCCCTCACCTTAACAACCTACCAAATTAACACCATTGTAAGCCTCAAGCAATCACTTGAGAAAGGTGAGGAGACTAGATCTGGAAACGTCGCACCTTACTGGACAGATGCCCCGTTTTTGTGTTTGCGTGGCATTAAATCTCCCCCTCTAGCTGCACTCTTTACCTATTTGAACTGTTTATCTCATTTAGCGCCGATATCTTTGCTTTACCCTAAATGCCTAATTATTAACAGTTATGCGGACGGGTTTGGACGGGTGACGCATTGTGGTTGACGGACACATCTGGGTTTGTCACACATTTATGACCTTTTTAATTAATTACCGGACGGTCTCCGACTGCATGGTCAGCCTATAGCACTATAGTGTGAAGACCAGCCAAGCTGCTAGAGAAAGGGTAACTCAATAGGCCTATAGGCCTACATATGTTATCTCACCAAAACATTCTGTCACTCACTGACACCTTCAAAGACATAATGAGTCATAGTGAGGGTTATATCCAGATACTGGAAACTAAAGTCTTTGATTTAATGGAATCGAAGATAAGTAAAGAAACCCTAACAACATTGCTGTTAACCTACTGCCTAATGTCTCCATTGTTTTAATATTGAGGTTGTCTGTCTTTCAAAGTACTCATTTACAGATGATGTCTGATGTCAGAGCCAATAAAGCACTTTGTTTATGTGCTTCCTCCTAGTAGTCCAAATGCCTTGAGAAGCCATGGGCCAAGCATTTTGAATTTTGAATACTATATCAAAATATATTAGTCCAATGAGAATAGAAGCCATGCAAAGAAGTGCCCTCTTTTCCTTGGAAATGGCTTCTGCTTTGTTATACTCAAATGCTCGCACACACACCAGGGACAGCCTGGTCCCAGAGTCCACTTTAATGGTGCTCTGGTACACTGTATCTTGTAATCATGTAACTACATAGATGAGAAGACCTTGATAGATGGAGGGCTAGATGGATGGTTCGATAGACAGATATAGATGGATGGCTGGATGAATGGATTGTGGGATAGGTGGATGGATAGATAGATAGATAGATAGAGAGATAGATAGATAGGTAGATAGATAGCTAGATAGATGTTAGAGACACACATGGATGGATGGATGAATGGAAGGTGGGATAGATAGATGGATATAGATAGATAGATAGTTGGATGGATGGTTAGATAGGCAGACGGATGGATGGATGGATGGATGGATGGATACATAGAGGGTAAAAAGATAATTCGCTAGACTCTTCATGCCAGTATCAATAAAGATATAAGTAATATATATATATATATATGTGTGTTTGTAAATGTAAATAAATCAAATGGGATTATATAGAAGAGACAGCCAATAGTGCTGCTGATATTGTGGAGGACATTTTGACAATATCGGACAAACATGTAAATGGAATTCTTGAGCTGGTCTGCTGAGTATTTGTATTTGAAAATGTCAGCATGCCATATGTGCACACTCACATGCACGCACACTCACACAGACAGGCATGCCCACAATTTCAGCCCACAGCAGCGGATGGGGCATTGATCTTGTGAAAGTGTCCCTACGGTCTGTGCCCAAGTACACAGTCTGAGACAGAGGCAAACAATCCCAGACTGTCTCACACAATGCATCTGGAAACCGTGATAGATTCAATGCTTTTTCAAAGATATTTCTTTTCGCCAAAAAATATAAATTGTATTATTACTCAAAGTTTAGTTATCTTGTTATCAATTGCAAAATGCATATTGCTGACAGCCTTTAAGTCGAACCTGCAAACTGACTAAACGTAATAGCTTACACGTGTTAAAGAATCTCAAGAGATGCAGTTGTGGCTGCATCCACCTCCTCACTGCTAATGAGGTAGCAATCGCTTCTCTCATATCCTTGAATAAGTTGCACATTGCTCTCACATCTGGAATCTGTTACCTTTACTGAACATATAGTAAAAAATATGCCATCTAAATCGCTTGGGATGACACCATTGCTGCATTTCATTTCCAATGTGTATGTGTGTGTACAGAGAGGCAGTATTGGGGGAATGTCACCATACAACAATGTGGTGGGCCATTACAGAGCCGAGAGCTCAAGGTATAGGAAAACATCCAACATGTTTTATGACAGTAGGGGGTAACGTGTGTGTGTGTGTGTATGTGTGTGGTGGGAGGCAGGGGTGGGTGGGCAGATATTGTCGGTCTACAGTACATATCATAAATCTCAGCAGACTGACATGTGCCTTAATTGAATGGACTGGTGCAAGGTTAGTAACGTAGCTCAACTGGGCCTACCGCGGCCTTGAATGAAGGACGGAACCCATGGTGAAATAGACACGTATTGAGTCACTGGCTGCTGGGGTGGGGTGGTATGTATTGTAATATGATTTTGTGATTTCAAAGCACCATATTTCAGTGTGCTGTCAGAGCATGCCAATGTGTCGTTTTGATTGAAATATCACATTCAACATTTCATTTCATCTGCAATTTCAGTTTCAGCAAGGGGAAGCTTATAGTCTTAACTTAGTGTCGAGCAGTTCATTAAAGGAAGATTGATTTATTCACTCTGCTTATGGTGAGACTGGCTCAACTAAATATCACATTGCTATTACTGTATTACTTCATTAAATTACCTCGACTTATCAATATTACTCACTGGGTATTACAATATATTGTCATATTTGAGTGGATTTTATATAATGACGGATTGGATATGGATTATATTATTAATAAGCAAATTAAGTGAAAAAAAATGTGTGTGATGAGATTATAGATAAAGAGAAGGATGGAGAGAAGATAAATAACATGGATGATAATGTTGAGGAGGGGAAATGCTTTTAGATAACAAGATAACTCTATGATGATGATGTTGTCTGTGGGTTGAAGGAATACACACACGCACACACACAAACACATACACTTTAAGGAATACACACAAAAACATGCGCACACACATGCACATCCACACACACTCACACACACACACACACACACACACACACACACACACACACACACACACACACACACATACACACTATCACACTCACAACTCAACGTATTAAAAATGGAAGCCAATTCCTGTGACTGAGCGAAATAATTCAATTGTGGCACTGTTTCTCCTGATGAAATGCAGCTGACCTAAACTTGACTTCGCAGAAGCTTTTAACAAACAATTGACTCTTTCTTGACCTAGGATCTCTCTCTCTCTCTCTCTCTCTCTCTCTCTCTCTCTCTCTCTCTCTCTCTCTCTCTCTCTCTCTCTCTCTCTCTCTCTCTTGTATTGATCTTTGTGACTTGCTTTGTGACCGTTCCGGCAGCATACTGACAAGGAGCAATCCCGTGTCTTATGGACATGCATTGTGCAGAGCAGAGGTGGACATTCGTTCAGCACAATATTGTGCGTTTCCATGTTTAATAACCGGCTTCCCTTGGATTTATATTAAAACCCTCCCCTGCATTGATTCAGAGGTGGCCACCGCAGTCCTGCCTGCGCGCATGTGTGTGTGTAGATTGCTGAGAGTTTGACTGTTCCATGCATTCATAAAGGACTCTCGAATATGAAGAAAGTAAACCATCCATCATATTTATTTTTAGATTTGCATATTAACGATGCATTACAAGAAACGCATACATATAGGTACATTGGCTATATGTTAATCTTAAATGAACGTTGTATAAATAGATAAGCTATTGCTATTTATGAATATAGTAGAAATTGCTTGGAAATGTTATACTTCCCAGGGATACAGTTCCTGTCTTTTATATTGTTATAACTTTGCCCTCTAGGCATATGTAATAGGATGCAACCTATGTTGCAGGTTGGACAGATGTTATTTGAGTAATTTGAATGCAGAATTATTGAAGCGTTTAATTTAGGGTAGACCTCCCCTGAAATTAACTCATTAAGATACTTGAAAATACGTCGTTGGCATTTCTCTTTCACCCACCAAGCACTAGTCAGCCTGAAACGCCGACCTTACCATGGATGCCTTATTATAAGAACCATACGCGCAGTCTTGGGTTGTGATGATATGTTCTAAGATTGTATTGTAATATCCGGGGGGCTGGCTCCAAAGAGGAGTGGGCGTGGCTGCAATCTTCTTGCCCAATTCCATAGCTGGAAAACGCTGGGAGAGAGAAGCACGGTGCAGCACAACCGCAGTGGAGGGAGCTAAACCACGGGACATGCACGGGGAAAAAGCTATGCAATGTCCTTTTGAAGGCAAATTCGTGCGCATCGAAGAATGCTCAAATCTTAACCGAACATGGCGTTTGCATAATTAATGCTTCTCATGTAGGTCAGTAGCCGCACGTCGTCCTGGGATCACTTATGTTCTAGTCGAATCTTACTACTGGTCTACTTCCATCCCTGGCTGTGTCCCCCCCAACCCACCCCGCCTCCGCTGTCCCGTGGTCAGAATGGACAAGACAGCCTGCAGTCCGTCTCCAGCAGCCAACAAAAACAACTCTGGGTCTCTTTCCACGGAGAGGGGGACGAACAGCGCGAGGAAGACCGTGAGGACGGGTCCGCAGAGCCCCGGTTCAGCGTCCCTCGGCAGCTCGACAGGAGTCGCGGGAGGTCGGGGAGGTTTACTCGGGAACAGTATGCATTCACAACATGCTGGGAAACGACAGTTGGAAGGAGTGCTAAGCAAATACACCAACCTCCTTCAAGGTTGGCAAAACAGGTAAGGGTTTTTAACGGTATTTAATTCGGCATATGTACATGTTACCGTGAAAACAAATGAGCCCATGTTATGTTCCCCCCACCACCTCTCCGTCCACGTTGCATTTTCAAGCGTGTCACTGTGAAACGGAATCTACAACGACCAACGGTTCTTGTAGACGAGCTATAGTTAAACCTGCACTATGTAACTTTTGTACTGCAGCTATTTACTCCCTTCACACTATCGGAAGTAGAAAGTTTCTCAAGAATAAAAGGCGCCAACTCAGCCATGAATTTTTATCTCTATATTGTTTTATTCTGATCCACTTTTGACCCCCCCCCCCCCCCCCCCCCCCACCCACACCGTGGGAAAATGTATTAAAATGATATCACTGTAACTGCAGCCACAACTCATGCCACTAGAGGCTGCTAATGGGGGAAAAACGTCCATAGTGCAGGTTTAACATTAGGTGCTCATATCCAATTATATTGTTAATACCAGGCTAAAGGACACATTTAGATTTATTTGGAAACTGCCATGTCTGCTATTTAATGGAACTAGGCCTTTTACGAGTGCATTTATTTTTGCGTTCTTTAATACCTCAAACTCGTCAAGTCAGACAGCTGAGTGTTGGACATGACATCAAACTTATTATCAACTGTAAAAAGAGATACAGTTCAACAACAACCCTAAATGGAACAGTTGACTGCAGTAACCTTTAGTTACTGCTCTTAAGATGTACTATTTTGACAATCACATACCCAGCTAGCTGTACTGCACTTTACACACACACACACACACACACACACACACACACACACACACACACACACACACACACACACACACACACACACACACACACACACACACACACACACACACACACACACACACACACTAACTCGCAGACTGTGTGTCTTCTCACGTAATTTAAAGTGCAATTAGTGCTTAGGACTTGGACGTGTCATCCAATTATCCTGTAAGAGTGTTGGCCGGTGAAGCCTAGTCACATGTGACTGTTACTGATAAAGAACTGTAGAAATTCTGCCATAATTACCTGAAATATAATGAAACCATCAAACATTTAGGGGGCCCATGGCCATCTGGAGTGGAATCTAGCTACTGTATATAGTTCATATTTGATGGTTAACCTTTGCAGCCACTATTTAATTGTTGATTGCCAATAACCAATATAGTAAAGTAGTCTTGCAATCTTAAAATGTAAGCAATGTACCATTGTTACCATTTTGTGCACATTATTGGGCCAAATGCATAACACAGACAGACAGACAGACGGACAGACGGACAGACGGACAGACGGACAGACGGACAGACGGACAGACGGACAGACGACAGACGGACAGACAGACAGACAGAGACACACACACACACACTAACTAACCACCTTGTTGACTATAATACTGATCAGTATCACTATCGAACAATCAATTTGTCCTTCAAGGTCGATATACCTGTCCACTTTCAATTACCCACTGCTTAGCGGTGACAGTCTAGCTTTAGGGCCACATCCTTCTGCTTCAGTGACCTTGGCACAAACCCAGGCTCAGGTAGCCTAGATTTGCAGTTAGATGCAAGCAGACTGGTAGAGTGCGCTCTAAATGTAACTACACTAACAACATGGCCTCAAGTAGTCCTTTATGGACACATTCACAAATCTACTGATGCTAAAATATATATTAAAAACAGAGACAAAATGTTTGTTTTGTGCGACTTTACTACTTCTAGTAATGCAACTGCTAGAAAACATTCCTATGCTTATACCAACTATGCTGTTACAGCCAGAAGATACAAAAAATGACATGTCATTTAGAACGATTATTAAAAACACATTTAGCTTTCTTCAAAGCTAACCCATTTTCCTGTTGCCTTTGACGCCATCAAAGCAGTGAATCCTACTCCTACTATTATTTTTGCCAAGGCCCAAATTCTGTTGTTGACTGCATTTAAGCAGGTCATTAAAAGTCTGCCTTCAGATATGGTGTTTTTTTTAAGTTCAGTTTATTAATTCTTTCCATTGTTGATGGTTGACTCCCTCTGATTGAGGAGAATTACGTTTCAAGTATGGATTGGTTGCTTTCGTGGGCAAGCGTGTGAGTTTTTGAAGTGCAGAAGAAACGTTGAGTGAACGAGGGATTTCTGCATTTGTGTTACCAGCGTAGTCTTTAATATGGTTTAAATAACAAAGTACTCTTCCTCAGGAGTGGGACTCTTGACTCTGCTGGCTTACCATGGCAACATCATGACTTTAGCACCCCCATTACATCTCACACTGTCGAATGCAAATACCAGGACCCTGTGCTCGAAATTTTAATATATCATTAATCTACACACTTTTTCAGATCAGGATCAGCGAAAACCTTAACCACATCTCATTACACGTTTCACAGAAATATGAGAAATATGAGATATATTTGAGCACAATAAATCCATAACGAGTAATATTAAGGTGTGTGGGTAGAGGGTGGTCACAAATAATTAAAAAGCTTTGTAAACTAAATAATTTCCAAATTGAATGCTTTTCCTCAAGACTAGTCAATTTCAAAAGTGTCTGCACCTCTCCAGTCCATACACTTAGTCAACTAATGACATTTCTAAGCCAAGTGACTTGGGGCTGAGTATGCCCTCCACTGTCTGGCATTTTAATATCTGTACTCAGGGTATTAAGCATTCAAAACTGAGTAGAATCCTGGCTTCAGAAAAAGTCAAATATAACGGTCGTATGTTTTTCTTTTTTCAGCTGTGCTATGTTTGGTTGTTTGGTATTTTAACCTGTGGTTGAGTTTTATGTGTAGGTGGGGTTAAAAGGGCAAGTGTGTGTGTGTGTGTGTGTGTGTGCGTGTGCGTGTGTGTGTGTGAGAGAGAGACTTTCTTGTCTGGCTGCTTGCAATGTGCAGTGGACTCTTGGTAGTGTAAGGTTCTTCAGTTCTTTAAAGGGCCCCTTTTATACCACCAGGTGTGAGTGTGATTAGCCGTTACAAGCCGTATGAAATTCTGCCTTTTCCTGTGCCTTAGCACAAGTGGGTGTGTCCACCTAGATGTATGCTGAATAGATAAGTCTACTAGCCTAACCAGTGAAGTGTAGCAAATGTTGCTTATCTATCCATCATACATCTAGGTGGACAATCCCACTTGTGATGTCACTAATGCACAGGAAAAGGCAGATTTTCAAACGGCTTGTAATGGCTAATCACACTCACACCTGGTGGTATAATAGGGGCCCTTTAAGAAGAGCAGGAAGAAGGAATAGAAGTAATAACTTAATAGCTCCTTGCTACTGATCTGTGAGGAATGTGTGTTAGGGAATGTTTATTTACACGAGACAGCAGAGCGCATGCCAAGAGCTGACTACAGAGAATAGCGATATGCCAAGAAGGAAGGGCACCACCAAGGGTAGGGCTTTACATATTTACCCACCAGTCCGCCATGTTTTTCTTTCCGTCTTCCGTGTCAGACACCCTGAATTAAAAGTTGTGAGCTTTCTTTCGCAGTCAGCTTTAAGATTATCTTGTCCCATAGTAGTATCCTTTCTCACTTGGAAATAGGGCATATTATTGGAGTGATATATGCTGACTGCTGTTTGATAGCAAATCTCTAGGATAACCGTAGTCACGCCGAGTTCATACAACTTACCAATAAAATACCCTGACCATGACCACATATACGTGAACACACACATACATGAACATGCAGGCACACACAAACACAATCATGTGTATGGAGGTTCACCTGCTTAATGCATATGCACCACAGGAAATATACTTAAAGGGCTATTTCAGCCTTGTCAGTCCCTACTTGTATTTTTGTATTCAGCGTTTGAGCGCTATACTGGCAAAGTGGCTATTAACAGGTGGAGCTGGTAGATCTATACAGGTGGAGCCGTGCTGGGGAGGGGTGGGTGTAAAGTGCAGCCTTGGCGGGCAGGTGCTTAAGCACAGAATAGAGGTAGGCAAAGCCTTTTAAACGAGCCACTCTTGCTTTTCTTTCAGAGGGTTGATTGGAGCACTCAGCGGATCTTTCCAACCGAGAGCGCCGCAGGTGCCATCGGGTTTAGCGTTGGCCGAGCACGAGATGGATGTGACTGACCGTACACCGTGGTCATTACTCAGCCATGGACTGTCATAGATACTTCGCTATGATAGCCGCCGCCGCCACCACCGTCAGCATTGACGTTAGCCCTGGTATTGATGAAAGCATTGATGTTTGGGTTGAAACTATCAACGTTCAATTCATGCGAATGAATGACGCGAGTATCTGGGATTCTTGACAGAGTGCTGAGCAGCTTCCTGTATGAACCGTCGTTGGTCTGTTACTTATCACGGTTACCATATCCTGTTTATACAGGGAAGTCTGACACTGTAGATTGTTCTGTGGATATGATGTAGACACTCTCTTGTATAGTCTCTGTCTCTGTCTCTCTCTTTCTCTCTCTCCCTGTCTCTGTGTCTCACTCACTCACTCACGCTCTCTCTCCTCTCAGCCTATCCAGCCATTCATCTTCTTTGGTATTTGGGAGGTATGAATGCATGGCTCTGCAGATGATCCCAATTGAAAGGAAGCCATGGTGCTGTGCTCTAGTGATCAAAGATGGTGCTGTTGGAGGAATGGTGTTGGTGGTGTTGTTGGGGTTGTGGTGGTGGTGTTGTTGGGGTTGTGGTGGAGGGTCTGCACTTGAAGGGGTGGTTGCTTTTACACAGAAGATATGGCACCCATGGGGACTTGAGTGTATTTTGTAGAATGCATTTTTAATTGCCAATGCCTTTTACATTTTCTTTTGAAAATGTTCATCCACACCTATGCTTATTGTGTACAAACCATCTACTTTGTATTTTTCATGAACATATCATGGTGGTCTTTAAAATAAATAATACAAATATATTGTATGTTATTTGTCTCAAACTCAAATGTATTACAGTGGAGGACCTGCTAGGTGTCATACACGGCTGTCACTCAAATTGCCTGTCAATAGTTGATTGTTTTATTTGCCCGCCTCTGTCCATGTCTTGCTATTATATTTCTACTATTTATAACACCCACCACTGGCGAGGCAACGAGATTCCAACATGATCTGTGTCGATGCCGTTAGGAGATGGCTTTGTTGATGTGGATGCATTTGCAGGTAGATGTCTTTTAACTGGGTGATATTTATTACAGTTTTATTCAGTTTATCCCTGAATTCAGGTTTATTCAGGGATGTTGTGAGGAAACTATAATTGTTAGGACATGAGATTAGAACAACAAGTGAGAGCCAGTGGCGTAATTGACTGTGTCCTACTGGCTATGCAGTAATGGGGGAACGGAAATTAGTTGGTATTGGTTTCAGACATGCAGTTTACCAATGTGGAAAAGCAAGCCTATTTTGGATTTATATTTAGATTAGAGATGTTATGCACATTATGCATTCTGTCTGATCTGACCATTCTGAATGTTTTTTTTTTTTTTGGAACATAATGATAACACAATCAGATATGATCAAATGAATAATAATTAATGATAAATATAAAATAATGCTATCTTCATTTCTATTAAGAATCTCATTGATTAGCATTGTATTGGAACTGGTCCCAGTAAAAGAACTGATTATTAATGGATGAATGTGTATTACAATGCTTGATAAATGGAAGTGAATTAAATCCTGCTTCAATATTGACCATGCAATAAGACTGGGTGATTCATATTTGAACTTTGTAATGTTCTTCAAAGAATCGGCCCCAGTCACATGGTGTCCACTGCGAGCGCTCACAGACCTTTTCGCTAGGGTTAGCGGTTAACATGGCTGTCCTGAAACACTAGGCCGCTTGTTAGAAGGTCAACACACCGCCAGCAGCACAGCATTAGACACCTGCGCTGTAGAGCACAAGAGAAAGACTACCTGCAGCGGTCAGTCATGATGCTATGATCTGTTTGCTGACTTGACAGGGAGGGAGGGAGAGAAGTGTGTGTGGGTGAATCCCAAAAGTTCCTCTGCTGACGGTGTGCAACATAAATCACATTCTCATTTAATGGGGGGGGGGAGGGGGGGTTAGAAGAGAGTGTGTGTGTGTGTGTGTGTGTGGGGGGGGGGGGGGGGGGGGGGGGGGGGGGGGGGGGAGGGGGGGGGAGTGGGAGTGGCAAGGTTGTGGTAGGGCAGGATCAATTTCTGAACAGCATTATTTTCCAGGGGGAAACCCAGGGGATTCACGTGAGATGCAGCATGCAGGCATATTTGTTTAGACCCACCTGTCTTTCTCAGTGGGAAATAATATATGCTTGCGTATATGTGTCCATGTGCCATTAGTTCCTAGTATCTCTACATTAACTGCCGATGCCTAGAATTGTTTTTATTACTCCCTGTATTACATTTTTTTGTAGTTAAAATAATAATACAAAACTGTTTTTCCATTAGTTTTAACCTAAATTATATAAAAATGAACTACGTATAACGTCTAGCATTTCAGAAAATGAGAAAAGTGATGTATGTTTGTAGCATTGCCTCAAGCACATTTTTGTTGTTTGTTTTTATTGTTTTCTGTTAAACTAAACCTGCAGAATATTCCAGGCGACTTGTGACATACAGGTAGCTTTGGCTACCTGTATGGCTCTCTTTCTGATTGGCTGAAATTAGCAGCAAAGTGATATCACCTGTTGACCCTCAGCGACTTCAATTGCAGTGTCCTGTGTGTCCCCAGAAATGGTTATGGTCTTATGGTTATTTTGGTGTTTGTGGGTTTGGTAACCTTTGACCAGGTTAAATAAAATAAAAAAATAGAGAGGAATAAAAGGTGTGTGTGATCTCTTCAAATCAAAATCAAAGACAACCATGACAACCATGTGTGTGGGGGTTGGGGGGGGGATGCATTGCGTTGCTCCTGTGGTTTTACAAAAAAACATCAACATGCCGACTGGTTTTCATCTGTGCAGGAGCTAGTGGTTACTCCAGCAGCGTTTATTGACTTGTGTAAACCCCTGCTATGTTTTGATGTGAAGATAATAGCAATAGCAGAGATCCTTGAAAAGCGAGCATTGATTCACAGGGCAGACGATGAGGAAACGCCAGGCTCCCAGGCACGGCAGAGGAAAATGAAAAGGATTGTAGGAGCATGTGATGATGGGACAAAGCAAAGAGGCTGCTCCCTCAGGCTACATCTCTGGAAAGTCTGCTAATTCCAGATCACGTTACTGCTGCTGTGGCCTATGTATGGTCTTTAGTCTGTCTGCCTGCATTCTTCTATTTTGTGGGGAGTTGTTTAGTTTGCTCGAGAAACCGTGTTATATAGAGGATTGAAGGGCTATATTGCCAATAAGTAGCCTATTATTATGATGTGCCGTATTGGCTACAAGTAGATTATTTGTGGAGTCTGTATGTGTTCACCACAAGCACTTGATAAGGCCTATGTGTGCAACTGTTTGTGAATTGGCAGCTATTTGATGTATTCATTTGAACTTGATTTTAAATGTCATTCTTGAATCTAATAAAGTGGAAACCGTAGAATTTTATCTTCAATCTGGAGCTTTTGGCTTTGCTGATGATCCAACTGCTCATCGCTACATCCGGGTTTATGGGACTGAGCTTGGTATAGTAGGCCTAATACAGGCCTATAGTCTCTCTTTCGCTGTAGGCTACCACACCTTGCCCACCTACACATTTTTTCAATTTTAATGACCACATAAAACCAAACCATGACATCGTAAATTACCTCGCTTCTATCCCCTCCTTTTAACTTTCTAACTCACATAATTTTCTTTTACTTCCTCTGCTCCCCCCCCCAATTATGTTTTCCTACTCCTTCATCCTCTCCCCTCTTGTCTCCTCTTCCATCGCAGGTACTTTGTTTTGGATCCGGAGTCGGGGCAGCTGCAGTACTTTGTCAGCGAGCATGGGAAGACCCAGAAACCCAGGGGGTCCCTTCCCCTGATCGGTGCCTCGGTGACCCCGAGCGACGAGGCCCCACACATGTTCGTGGTCAACTCAAACGGGGAGCTGTACAAACTCCGAGGTATGGACCTCGGCCGTGGCCCCTTGTGTCTCGCTTGTCAGACCCCAGCGGATACACACCGTGGTGCTGTGAGGAGTGATGTGTCTTGAAATGAGAAGGAGACCACAGCGGTTATGCAGCAACAGAGCGTGTGGGGTGGCGCCTTAAGGAGATATTCTATTTCTTATGTTTCGGATAACCTTGGAAAGACGAGCTGGGGTGAATGTTCAATATTTTAGTTGCTGCAGGTCTTTTAGAACAGATGATGTAGGCCTAAAATATTTGAGTATTAAATGAAGTATTGTTTCCTACGGCGACTAGGCCTACTGCCTATGGTGATATTGGCCTACTGCTACCAGTAATACCGTGTGTGGCGGCAGTAGTTTCTTACTCATTAAAAACATCCTCTTCTTACAAAGTTTGAATGCCATTGAGTAGTAGGCCTAGTTCTCTACAGTAGCCTTCCAGTGAGTGTTTTTTTCTAGTTGTATTGAGAGGGATCACAAGCAACCATTGAACCTTTTCATATTTCCAAAGCTATTGAAAAGACTAACTGATCCAGCTCCTCTATTTCTCTGTAGTCGCCAACAAGTGTCATGTGCTAGTCCGTCGATGCTAATACTTGTTTAATGTGAATGAGTGTGAAATAAACATTGCCACCTATTTATAATGCTGACAATGCCAGTCTAGTGCTGTCAATGCCAGAGTGTAAACGTTAGTGGAATGGTCAATGCCAATGCAAGAGACTTCGCAACAGGATGTGATGATAGAAGACAGTTTAATCACAAAAACTGTTCCGCATACAATCACAAACGTCAGTTTTTTCACTGCTGGCCAAACATGGCACACAGACAGACAATGTGATTAGTGATTAGAAATACATGCTAAAAACGATTTGCATGTGTGCTTAAGCGGTTTCCACTGAGGAGAGAGATTCCTTGTAACTTTTGCTTTACTTGAGCTGTGCCTGGAATGTCCCTCTACTCTCCCAAAGGGCCTAATTGGAATAACTTGGCCTATATTCCACAAATAACCCTATTCATTTGATCCATGCATATTAAGTTGAGAGGAAACAATAATTCCACAGAGAGATGATGATGAAGCTCACATGCAACTATACTTTTGCAAATGTTCACTGCAGACTGTTGACCTGGGGTAGGAGTCAGACTGGATATGTCAAATGTGAGTGGAAAATGGGTTGTGTCTAATCGGAGCACCAGGACACCAGTGAGTCACAGGAAACCTCTGTGCTTATTTCAATTGCAGGATGGAAAAGCAAACATACCAGGTGGTGTTTATTTAGTCATTCTATTTATTCACACACAGAACTTGTGCGATGTAATATTGAGAGTGCACTGTTGTTGTGAGTTGTTGTTTGAGAGACATGGAGACATTCCCCTTGGGGCTGTCTTGAATCTGAACACTGGAATATTATCCGTAATTGTAATAGTGGAGAGAGAGAGAGAGAGAGAGAGAATTAGTTAAAGCCATTGGGTTTCATTCTACAGAGACTTTGAGGCCACATAGTGCACTGCAGTGTATGCACAGCAGAGTTCAGAAGGCTTGAGTGCGCAGGAATATAATTGCGTTTCAGCGCTCTAGGTGTACACTGGTGGTCATCACTGGACGCTCGGGTGAGTCTGCAAGAAGGCAGCTGACAAAGAGTTGCACATTTTAAAGCCTCACACGCCCTCCCTCTGAATAATGACCCCCCCTGCCTTTCGTATCAGTAATTGTTTTGATGTGCAAATCTGTCCTTGCCTAATGAAGATTAACACGCGTTTGCCTCATTTGTGATTTTACAATGCGGTGCCACACAATTAGGGTCTTACAATGAGCCACAGTGATTCCCATGTCCACTGTGTAATTAGCACCATGAATAATGTATCATCATTTAATTTATAATCATTTATAATTTGCACAGGGCATTTTAGACTTTGAGCTGGTGTCCCTTTTTTACTTTGAATGTTAGAATGTGTGTGTCAGGGGTGCTCGGCATGGGCATGAGGGTTACTGTATATATTTATGTGTGTGAATGACCAGTTGAGTCATGGCTGTATGGGTCGCCAATGGCTCACGCATATTAGACTGTGGTACCGAGGATGACACTGACAGGTGCAAAATCTCCAGCCCGTGTCAATTATGGAAAAGGAAGGACCTTTTAAACAACGGCAGCAAGCGTACACATTGTATTAGAACACGACCTGACTCAGACGTTCCCCTTCATCGACTCGTTCAGGTGACATCGATTAGGCTGGTTACGCCACCAAGATATTTATTGAGGTCTCTTCTGGATTCAAGTGTCTTAACAATATGAAGTCATAAACCAATGCCTTTCACAGTTAATTTGTTAGATTTCTTTTTGAATGCATATAATAACAGCACAGGGATTAGGCGGTTTTCTCAAAGATGCCTACAGTTAGACAGCTTACCAATTGTCTGTGAAATCTGTCAAAACAATCTCAGGGGGATTCTAAACAGACAAGCTCAGTTTCCAGATTACGATGCATGTTGCATTCCAGAGCTGTTTTCCTCTCACCTCTCCTAAACCCAAACCCCAAAACAAACACAGCCATCACCTGAGGCAGTGTTTGTGACAAGAGGCACTAGGGTCTCATGGGAAATGAAGTCTTTGGTCAATTAAAATTGACAGCATTCTCAAAAACATTTGTCAGGGCTTTAATCTGAAGCCCAATCTTGTTCATAATGGTTTGAAATAAAACGTATTCATATTACTTCCCACTTGGGTGGGGAGGCAAGCATCCAGCCGTCTTAGTTGAAATCGAGACCTGCAGAACCCCTGCCTTGGCAGTCGCTCATAATCGGACGTTCATTATTGCATTGGGACAGGATGGGATTATGTGGACCCAATAGGTGTATGGACCTGAAGAAGACATTATGCCAACATTAACCTGCTCCATGAGTTTGTTTCTTTCGTTGTATTCAGTGGGCATTGATCCATTTAAATTTGTACCAGCTATACGTTTTCATTTGGACCTTGCTTCGCCCAGTGATGGCCAACCAAATGTAGGAGAAACATGATCACTCAAGATTTGAATGATCATGTAAAAGTAACAACACACACACGATTGCCTGCTACAGGAGGAACACTTGATGGTTGGTTGTTATATATATTATAACGCAAAGTTTGAGCACAAGATAAATCTGCACATTGAACTTGGAAAAGTTGTTCATTAGGTGAACCAAATAATAATAAACCGATTTTTAGTTTTTGGCATACTGTAGTGCTTTTTCATTAACTTTTTTGACTGCGGGGACGTACTCATCGGTGAACTCGTGTTGGTGATAATAATTTTAATTGGCTCACTGTACCGAAATGCTAATGTCAACAGGAATCCAGTGTTCATTTTCTTCATGTGTCCTTACTCAAGTCTCAACTAATGAGCTATGTGTGTGTCTCTGCAGCGTCCGATGCCAAGGAGCAGCAGTTCTGGATGAGCCAACTCCAAGCCTGTGCCAGACGCCACTCTGACTCCAGTGCCAAGGTGGGGACACGCAGACACACAAATGCACACACAGATGCAACAAACAAACATAATTACCATTAAACAAATGCACCATTATGTACTAGCACTCACTACAGTTAGCATTATTTTAGCAATGCACCCGTACAGATACTGTCATTGGTCCAATTCCTGGCTTATGTGAGCTGTATTTTGGTGTTTCGACACATCCTTCCTCATTACGAGAGAGATGCATAGCCTACCCAATGTTCTCTTGATGGGGAACAATTTATTTGATCTGTCAACCATAATGTTGTAATGACCGCAAATGAACAGTGAAAGTTAATGGCGTCTCGTAAAAGGAATTGCTCACATTGAGAAATGGTATCGACCGATGAGTTACGTTTTACTAAACGTTTGGATTGGTATCGAGTCATTATCACTATTATTAAAAAAAGAACATGCAAGCCATCATTTAGTAATGAGAATACATTATTAGCCTGCTACTTTCACACGAAGACCAGATGGTAAACTACAACCTCCGTCTTCACACATAAACCCACACAGACGTATGTAAAATGAACCTTTCTTTTAGGAAGTATAGCGTTCAGAAAGCTGTGACATCCGCAGCCTGGCGTGTCTCTGTTTGTCTGTTGGTAAGTGTGATGGTGGCTGTTTCTCACTCCACTAAACACATGTCAGCCCTGGCTTCTTTTGTACCGAACAGCCACTGTTCTTCAAAGGTTTTTCAAGGTTCGACTGGGTTTTCAATATTTGAACTGATAATATTGATTTTATATAGTATTGACTCAAGCTACTCACAACCTCAATCAGTTTGTATTTGCTTTGGTTTTAGGACATTTTGAAAAATCCTCCACAGTACTGTTATGGTATTATCATTAAAACGAATTGTACTTTTAATGTGGTTGGGCCTAAATGTTATATCATTTTTACCTACTTCATATTCAAGAATGTATGGCTATAAATGTAAGCCTCTTATGTTTTGTTCTGGGGCATTTACCTGTTTCATTTGGAAATGTGTTGGGAGGATATTATGGAAGTAAGACGCCAAATCACTGTGTTTAAATGTGTGTGTGTGCTTCAGCCTCTCTGCAAAGGTGGATGTGGGATTGAAATTCCCCATCTTTGAAGAGTATATTAGTTAT
This sequence comes from Lota lota, assembly GCA_026745465.1. Taxonomy (NCBI): domain Eukaryota; kingdom Metazoa; phylum Chordata; class Actinopteri; order Gadiformes; family Lotidae; genus Lota; species Lota lota. The sequence goes on along the minus strand of JACYXH010000473.1, from coordinate 4,362,356 downwards.
TTAGTATTTCCTTGGATTTTGAGCACCACTTGCATTGTCCAAGTGGTGCTTGCCCTGTGTATTATGCTGCTACGCTGCTATTACACCTAATCTCAGATCCTGAATTCCTACTATGTTATAGCAGAACTTCTGGGGGGAGACGGCACAGAGCCTCAGCCGGAAACCAGGGATTACAAGGGGCAGAGTTGCTCACCGTTTCCTGTGTGTGTGTGTGTGTGTGTGTGTGTGTGTGTGTGTGTGTGTATGTGTGTGTGTATGCGCATTGTCTTCTCTGTGGGACATACAGTGATTTTGGTGGTGAACCGTGCTTGTTATCCAGACCTGGTGCGGGAGGTGTGTGAAGGAGAACACGCTCCAATGCACAGATCCACTAACAAACTGTTCCCTCTGAGCCATCTCACTTTAAAACCCTATGCATTTCTTATGCTATCCCTATATGGCGTCTTGGAGAAAGGAACCGGTTAGTGGTAGACTGGGTTCTTCAATGAAGTCTTGGTTCTACTTGAATACTTCTCTGGTACAACTGTCACATGCATCACGTCCTACGTGACCGATTGCTCCTTAAACTTAAGCGACAACGTCACGGATACATCTTGTTTTTTAAAGAAAGTTCTCGAAGTCCAGATAACTGGTGGTGTTTGCAACATGTTTGGAGTCCTAATTCACTTTGTGTGTGTGTGTGTCTCTCTCTCTCTCTCTCTCTCTCTCTCTCTCTCTCTCTCTCTCTCTCTCTCTCTCTCTCTCTCGCGCTCTCGCTCTCGCTCTCGCTCTCTCTCTCTCTCTCATTGGGGTCTCAGGTGAGGAAACTGAAGGGATCCGATGAACATCTGAGCGTGGAAAGGGCCGGAGGGAGCCAGGAGGGGCTGGCAAGTACACGCATGAAGCCTTTTTATGAAGCCTGTAGATTCAGAAGTTTCTTTCAGGAATCAACAAACTTAAGACAAGCTTAAACAAAGCTTTTCTTTAATGTCCAAAGCACACGGCAGGTGTCGGGACTGACATGAAATTATGTTTTTGAATTTCACATCCAGAATAGACTATTTGAGGTGAGCGGAAAAATACAGCCCTATTACATTCGCACTCTGTGTGCTTTGCTCTGATAAAACAATATGAGTATTCTTTTCTGTGCCACACTGCATATACGAGACAACATTTGCGCTCTGTGTGCTTTGGGCTTGAGTGGTCCTTTTAAAATTATATTTCAATCATCTTTGATGATGATTTCTTTTTTCTTTTATCGCTCACCACAGTCTCCTACTCCTTCCCTCTACTTATTCGGCAGAGCATATTCACAGGTCTTTACATACATCTTGTGCTCAAACTACTACTCCTACTACTGAAAAAGTACGGTGAAGGGCATGAAAAAATTAACAAGTTTACTTATTTTTATCTCTGCGTGCTGTTCTCATCCTTTCTTTCTATCCCTTTTGATCCATCCTCTCCTATCTGTTGTTTTTATTGCAGCCCGAGGTGGCAAGAGCAGATTTTCTTTGACGTTGATTTTGTTGATGTAGCTCCCCTATCTAAAAGTCTTCCCTTGGGCATTGCCACGACAGCTGTGGTTACTATGGGGCCTGCCCTAAGCCGCCGTCCACCCTCTTTGATTGTTATCAGAGTCGCACTGCCCAGGAGAGGGCTCATCTGTTACGGAGCATAGCTCATGGTTCTGCCCCTAGTGAGGTGTATAATACACTATCTGAAGTATTGTTTTTCTTTAGCTTTTTTGCCACGCCCACATCCTAATCAGGGGATGGAGGTGATTGGTTGGAGACGATTTGTTGTAATTTGGAGAATGACGAAGGCCAACTGAACTCAACCAACCAGCCTTTCTATGCTGGTGGTGTTTCTGAGTTAGGATAAACAGATGTACTGTATCAAATGAGCTGATGCTGTGAATAAGTATTATTTATGTTGGGATTGGAGCTGTATACCGTGCACATCACACTATGGCAGTACTATAAATGTACTATACGTTGCTCTGCTTTTCTATATCTATATCTATATAGAAAAGATGAGTGAAGTGTGTTAGTGTACACTAAGATTAGTTTTGTCTATATATAGATCTATATATGGAGCTACTAACTGTACGAATCACTGTAATGTGGCAGTGTTTTTAACACTTTATCACTTGTGGAAATTACTTTTATTTGAGCGTTCCTCCATCATCAGTAGGAACACAATTGTGTACAATGCAGCTTTAAATGAATATATGAACCAAATAACCATAAAATATCAGCTCTCAAGCATTAAAGCTGGTTTGACCGTGTGTTGATCTTTTGATGGTCTCATCTGGGGGAGTCCTCTCGTATCAGGAGGCCAAACAGCCACAGCTGAGCCACACCAGACTCTGCTCTTGTGGGAGATGCAGCCACATCTGGCAGTTAATAACAGGAAACATATTCGATTTATATATTTAAGTATATTTCCAAAATGTATCCTCACCATGAAATTGCAGTTATATGGGGACTTTTCTGTTTGTTTCTTTCTCTCTTTTGCTCTATTACAACTCTCAAATCTTACCTACAACATATAAGAATGCAACTCTAAATTATAACCATTACCATTCACTCACCCATCTCTAAATGTAAATGAACAACCAATACCATTCCCTCACCCGTCTCTAAATATATATCAAGTACCACACTTATTCCCCAAAGGATGCTCTGCCTCTCAGCAATCAAAATGAGCAGTTTCATCACCAGCTCATCAAAACGCACCTATAGACGCACACGCGGTGTTCCCCGTAGCAAAGGGAAATAAAAGGCTGGCTGTTGAACCTTTCTTCCCAAGCCGCCCCGTTAAAAAGCGCCACGTCCACCCACGGCAGCAGGTGCAGCACCTGTGGTGGTGGTGGAGAAGGGTGGTTGGGGGTGCGGGCGTGTTGAGTGGCGGTGCTACTGATGCTCGCTGGAAGAGTGCTGAGACTGCGGGAACACGACCGGCCATCAACCGGCAGTCTCCCTGCCTGGGCCGCCGTGCTCTACGTGGTTGGGATGTAAGCGAGACGAGGGGAATCATAATCGGCCCGTTTCTGTTGTTTTGCTCCTGAGTGCGTCGTCATTGATGTCCCGTTGCTTATGGTAATGGTGATTACACCAGTTTTTTGTTTATGCAGCGCCTTTCAATATAAGTGAGAAGAAACTAGGAGCTTTGTTGCAAGGCATAGGGATATAGCGACAGTGTAAATGAATGAACCAAGATTAAAACAGGCGAAGAAGAAATGGAGTATGAGGACGAAATTCGGATCTAACATTTTGAACGACGGTGATGAATGTGTTTGAATAAAGACTGCTCCTAAGTGACACAACTGGTAAATGACTCTGTGTGTTTGATGTTCTCTGGCGAACTATTCCAAGTGTTAGCGTGCTGGGCATTCAGTCATTCATGCATTTATTCATGCATTCATTCCACGCTGAGCATTGGTGTGTGAATAATGGCCGCCTCCCATCTCCTAATGGACATGCATAATTTCTTGTGTTTAAATTATTCCAGCATACTGTAATTGCGGTGAGTTGCGGAACCCAACCCCAATGTAAACGAGCTCATCCATAATACAAAGGCAATGGATTGTAGCATGTGATGCTAACAAATGTGGTATTCATTTGAATGATAATCTAGAGGATTGACTTTAAAGAATTTATTTTCGTCAGTGGTTTTCTGCTGACTCACAGTTTGTCGATTCAATTTGCAGCCATCCTCTACATAATCCCCCAGCTGCTGGTTGAAGATGGGACATTTTGGTGATGGGAAACGGACAAACCTCTGCACTATTCATATTTATTTTGGATGGCTCAGGCTCCCTTGCACTGCTCCTTTCATACATAAGGAGAGAGAGAGAGAGAGAGAGAGAGAGAGAGAGAGAGAGAGAGAGAGAGAGAGAGAGAGAGAGAGAGAGAGAGAGAGAGAGAGAGAGAGAGAGAGAGAGAGAGAGAGAGAGAGAGAGAGAGAGAGAGAGAGAGAGAGAGAGAGAGAGAGAGAGAGAGAGAGAGAGAGAGAGAGAGAGAGAGAGAGAGAGAGATTACAGTGGCCCTGCTGTTGTTCCATCCAGTGTGACCACCAGAGTCCCAGCTGTGGTATGTAAAACCCGGTGACATGGGGACGGGGGGGGGGGGTAGGTCACTGCCGAACAGAACAGCTATTGGGGTCTGTTTGGGGCGCCGAGGTGAGGCGTTGTAGACAGGAGGTTACAGGAGTGGGGGGAGCCTGCGCATGATGAATTAGATGGGGGTTGCTGTTTTCCTATTTATAGCAGCAACACACTGGGACTATTTATTGTTCCACGCCCATTTCACTGGTCAAGTAACACTTTGGTGGAATTTGAGCTGTTTACTCCTATCATCCGGAAATCCTACTCTTTTAACTATCCATGGTAAATAACGTTGCTGAAGCGACTGCTAAGAGAATTTTCACTAGCATTTGGGGAGACCTATAGCCCAAGGTCATTAACACCATTTTTTAATCAGTAAGAGTATTTTATTACCTAACGGACAATTTGAGCGATGTCTCAAGTTTCTCTCATTAAGATAAATCATCCTTTTCTTTTTCTCCCTCTCTTCCTTCTTTCTCTTCTTCCATAGCCCCTCTCTCTCTAGCTCTTGCTCTTCTCCCTGTCTTATATTTATTGTTATATTTGTTGCTTGCAAGGTAAAATATCACCCAGCAGTATAGGTACGGACGGTTATATTTTATATGGAGTCCCATTAAAGCCTCGGAGACGTTAATAAACATTCCCTCTCTCCCCTTCTTGCCTCCTCACAGTCCTTAGTGCCTTACATTCCCACTTCATCATGTATATTTGTTGCTTGCAAGGTACAGCATCATTCTGCACAATATGCACAAGGCTCTACTTCGTAAGGGTTGGGAGACATGAATTCTCTCTCTCTCTCTCTCTCTCTCTCTCTCTCTCTCTCTCTCTCTCTCTCTCTCTCTCTCTCTCTCTCTCTCTCTCTCTCTCTCTCTCTCTCTCTCTCTCTCAGGGCCCCTCCTGCGGCGGCCGCACCCGCAGCTTCTCCCTCCTCCCCCACCTGCCGCAGCCTTCGTCGTCCTCCTCCTCCTCGCCCAGCTCCCAGAGGCACTTTGGCAGCCATGTGGCCCCGCCCACCAACATCGTCACCATCACGCACCACAAGTCCCCCGCGGCGGCGCGGCGCTCCAAGAGCCAGTGTCCCGGGCGGCTCCAGGAGGTCAAAGAGGTTTGTGTCTCCCCTCGCAAGACGCCATTACCCCGCCCCGCCGTCTGGACACACACACACACACACACACACACACACAGCAAGTTGGTGGTTTCTTTTTGTTTTTAAAAGGAGTGAAGAATAATAGTTATCTTTTCATCCACTATGGCATTGGATTTCATTGGCATGAAGAAAAAGGCATCTGGCTGGACATTATTGGTTGTAGTTTAGCTCGATATTGCCATTTCAGTTACTGTAATGTCATTCAATGATGACATTTAATTGCAGTGTTTTGTAAGGTGGCACTCGATTAATATGTCTGTCTTTGAGCTTTTTTTGTTTTTTCATTTTGAGGCAAGCCCCAAAATAGTCAAGATCGACAGGGATACTCAGTAGGAGAGCTCTAACCCAATAAGGCTTGTTGTTCGTGCTAAGTGCTATGTAACATAATCGATCAAAAAGCATATGCAGTATGATCCATATTGTGCAACCCTATTATGAATGATTCCACAAAGACAAAACATTTCCCCAAACAAAAATTACAGGGGTGCCTTCCATCAGAATTGCCCTCACTGATAAATTATTCAGTTTCCGTTAGATTCAATTGACCCTTAATGCCTAATGCTAAAGCCACTGCACAGAATATTGATATGGCTGTGCAGTGCGTTCAGCAGTATTTCTTTGGCTGACTCACTGGCTAAAGTGACAGTGGCTCTTCTGCTTGACTTTAGCTCAGTAAACTCAAAGGACAGGTGTCAGAAGATAGAACTGGGATAAGCTAATGCCCCTATGCCCCACAGGGGTCATGGGTCAACTGGTGGAAATTGTGCTCCACTTAAATCCTTGTGGAGGATAAGTAATTCTTGCAAGATTGTGTGTGCGTAAGGGTGTGTCTGTCCGTAGGGATGGATGTATGCTATTCCAAAGGATGTACAAAATAACGTCCATACGTTGCCTCCTCTGCAAATAGGCTACCGTAAAATATCAAACCTGTTTACTGTGCATTTACATGTTTAATTATTAATATATCTCCTCTTGGAACTTCTTGTTACTTTTTGGCCATTCTCCAAGTTGAAATCCTCATCAATCTTCTCAACTTAAGATGATATACCTCGTCCCATACGCATTAACTATGTCTCTATAGCCTACTTACGTTTCCAATCAGTATTCCCACCTTATCTTTCAAACAAAACAAATGCTATACTACACCCTCACACGACTCCTTCCTGTTAGTCTGTTGGTATTTGTCTTTATAGTGATTCATTGAAAGGTATTAGACCTGAAGCAAGGTGTTCAAGACAGGAATTAACTAGCTAGATGCTAGCTAGTGCCTGCTGTGGCCTATTGGTGGTTGGCAGAGAACGGTGTACTAGGCTGCTGAATTATGCAGATAAGGTAAGTTGAATACATTTTTAGCTGATGGAAAGGCTTTCAAAAATGATGAACAAGCCTATTGTTTGGGCTGCAAATGGGAAGAGGAGGGAGAGGGACAAAGAAGGGGAACTAAATGAACAATCCCGAAGAAGAGGAAATGTGAAGCATGAAAAAGAAACTGTTCCTGCCATGCAAACATTAAACATGATTTTTTTCTCAATTCAAGCATTTTTCTGGTCAGGAGAATAATGGACAGTGACGGGGAAGAGGTGGGTTGCACAAGCTCTGTCAGGATGGTCTTTGAGGCCGCGTTTCCTTTGCTGGTGGAGTCCATGGTTTTCCCTTCCAAGACACTTGGATTTCAACCCCCAGTGTGTCAATGTCTTGGATTGGAGATTGAAAGGTGTTAATTGTAGCTTTAGTAGGTTTAGTTGGTTCTTTGTTTTTTAGAAATATATAAAGGTTAAATAAACATAATTGAACCGGTTATCTTTATAAGTGAAAACATTTTCTTTTCATCGTTGGCACAAGTGTGTCTGCATAAGTACATCCTTGAAAATGTCTGGATTCTGCAATTGTGTAGATAATTTGACAAGAAAAACCAACCAATGGCTTCAGCACAATGGACATGCTGTCCTTTTAGAAACAAAATCATCCAAATCTGTACAGATCTAAATCAGAGTGAATTGCTTGGGAAGAATCATTTTACCTGTTGCTATAAGATGCAGTTGGTGGCTTGGCAATAAAAACAAGGATATCTCTTTGAGACATTTTTTTGTTGGTACAAAGAGGCATTATAGGTGTTCTGACAAACCACTTTCTAATGGGTCCCTCGAGGACAACAGAGCGCCGTGCTGATAGACTAGCGTGTAATCACAGTTTGACTGTATTCAAAACCATTCATGAAGTTTCATCGTGATCACTGAAACGATTGTGGCAAATACTCAAAATAGACCATCACCCAACCAGGTATTGAGAACAAAAAAGAATTTGGCATTTTCTTCACACCGGCCTTCTTTCTAAGCCACTGTTGTACATGGAAACCCTGGCTGCTTTGGATGTCGACTCCCCCACCCCCATCCACCCACCCACCCTCCCTCTGCCGCGTCTATGCCTTATGGCACTAATAATAACTCTGCTAAATGAGATTCAGTCTGACACAGAAAAGAAAAGGAACTCAGCCACAGCGGGAAGCACACCATCTCTCACCTCTCCGAAGCAGTGGCGTTTTTCCCCAAAGTGAACCGCCAACGGTCACGGTAAACACTGAGCAGATGGTGTCTGCCGTTGAAACAAAACACACAGCGATTTGGTGTTTCCTCGTTCTTGTCATTTCTTTTTTTTTCACCACAGATGGTCCACCAAGTGGACGAGAAAATCGGTCTCCTTGTGCAGTGTGATTCATATTCCAGTTAGTTTGAGTGCGGTGGTCTTTGTTATTTTTCTTTCTTCCGTAAGGCCGCCTCTGTCCGATGGAACCCAGCCTGCTGTCTTATTGTCAAATTGATATCCTCCGTTCCAGGGTGGGACCTTCTTCCATCCTCATCCTTCCCCCCTTTTTATTCCAGTTATTTCCCTGGCCTGGGAGACCAAACCTGGCCTGCGGAGAGTTGGCACAGAGCCGTGCGTGTGTGTCTGCCTGGGAGGTGATTTATGCACCACTGTTCTACGTTGTCTTCCATTACGCTGATAGCATGGCTGCTTTTAGGTTGATTCATGGGTGGTAGTTTTAGCAGTGTTGTTGGCATGTTCTTATATGCAAGGTCATAAAGGATCTTTAAAGGCAGCAGTGCTACACACTTATTGTAAGTGTGTAGCTCATTAGCTCCTGGAAAAATCGCAGCAGCGTGATTCGCCTTCCTGTAATTTGCTATGGCTGGTTTTACTTCGCTTCCGAACCATCCATTTGGTGTTGTTACCCCTGCAGGTATTGCCCCCCTAGGATGCCGCCTGCACTGGGTTTTCAATCAACAACCTTTTGTTACAGCACAATACCCACCCTCAAGGAAAGCATTCACCTTTGGCTATTTATCTGACTGTTAAAGATGGACATTATTATTTTGTGTTGCTTAATGGGTTCACCCGATCCGCACGCACCCAGAGTAACATACCTTCCATCCATCCATCTCTTCATATATAGCTCCTTCGTATCTGTCCATCTATCCGTACAGCCGTGTATTGCCATCGAAACATGATCCTATCCGTGCATCCATCCCCCTACACATTTATGTTTAGCTCCATCGAAAGATAGGTCCCATGTCCATCCATCAACATCCCACAACGGCTGCGTCCCGACTCCATCCTCGCCCCTGCCTGTCACAACATGTGAACCCATCAAACGCCTTTTCATTCTCTATGGAGGCGCACCACTCGGCGCCCTGTGCTGCCATGGCTGAGTAAGATCGCCGAGGGTCAGGCTATTTCTGGCAGCGTGGCAGGTCCTGCTGGCTCTGCAGTGAGCCTGCTGTGGGGAATGGCTCGCTCCAAGCCCAACCACTTAGCTTCCTTATTGGAGGCCTTCTGGTGCTGGTCAGGTGCATGTTTTGGTTTTGGATGACAGTAGGTGTAGTGTGTCTTGTGTGCATGTGTCTAAGAATGAATGGCAATTACAATCGCTTGTGTTAGTCAACATGTTGTGGCGTATTTGCAAGAATAGTGTCTTTATAACATTTTCTATGTTTTGCTCAACTTTAATTTGAAAATAAAATTGTGTGGGGTGAAGGGTGGCCCCTAGTGACGGGTGTTCAATTTATGATCTATTAACCAGGGGGCTGCAGTCAAAGGAAGTTTGCAGTGAAAAATGTTACTCACTCCTTTATACTTCAAATGCCCCCTTCAGATGGTGGTGGATGCTGTGTCTCACGGACATGATAACACTTCATACCCGGCAATGATTACAGGCTCGTTATGGAGAGAGCACTCCATATACAAAAAAAGCTGTTGAAGGAAGATAAAGGAACTTTTGATAAGCTCATGAGTATTTCTCTGGCCAAACACATCCAGGAATCTATTTAAAAAACCCTCTCTGGCAGCATTTGTGTGGTCCTTCGTATCCTTAATTTGCAGCTTCTATATATGGAGTATACTGACGATAGTCGTAACATAATTAACCAAGCTATTTGTGTGTGATGGTGGTTAATTACTTGCTTTAATTGTCCTCTTTCCCTCTCTAAAGTTCTCTATACTCTGTCATTATGATTTGACCATACACAAACATCGGGGTTAGGCTTTCTCCTTATTTTAGGTTTTAGTTTGTTTGTGTTGTAATCATCTTGAATCTCAGAGCAGTACAGATTATTTTAGGGTTGCATAGCAACACATAAACCTGCAGTCTTGCACTGTAAACTAAAAACAGCCACCTCTATCGGGCTCCATTATAATCAAGGCATAGGTGCTTTAGTGGTTCTGTAATTTTTTGAAGGTTTTGAGGAAGGTTTGAAGGAACTATGGAGGAAAGGACTTTGTTAATACATGTGCTTCCCATTAGAAATCAATCTGTATTAACAACTGGTGTATGGAAAATAAGTCTTGACTGCATGGTTACCATACATTGTTTTAGAGGCGTGTTGTTTACAGTGTTGCATCAAGCTGTGTGAATTGGTTGGAAATAGCTCTCCGTACTGATTCAGGCAGATGTGATATTAAAGTGGAGGAAAGTGCGGGTGTAGCCGTGACACCAAGCAATGATAATGAATTAAACATTTATAACAGCCCAGATTCATTATAAAGCAGAAATATGAATTCTGCCCGCTGGACTGACAATTTTTAAACCTTATAGGTGAGTCATAACAGAATGTTCCATCTCACTTCTAGGTGTTTGTCTGTGTAAACAAGATGCACACACGAGAAGCTATGATGTTTTCTTGTTTCAATTTTAACTGTGCCTGGTGTGTGTGTGTGTGTGTGTGTGTGTGTGTGTGTGGTTGGGAGGTTGTGGGTGTAGCTGGGTGTGTGACTGTTTCTCTTTGGTCTGTACCCAGTGTTACAAATGTAAATTTTGACCTGAACATCCTAATAAAAATGCATGACCAATTATCTAGTCCACTATGAGCGATGCTGGTCACATCCTCTTCTTTACAAAAACGTTTCCACCTGAAGTCCACAGTTCTGCTGGTGTTGTACTGGAGGAGGATGTGACTGGCATCACTAATGGGCAAGTGGTAGACGTTCAATTATGGCTGTTGTACACTTCAAATATACCTTTGATACTTGATTTCAGCGTGGTCAATTGTTGTGAGAAGCAGATTTTTTTGTTTTCTGAATACAATGACGCATGGCACAACTCAGATCCCCTTGACCAAGGACAAGTATTTTGCTGCAAAATGAAATCCTATATTTCAAAATGTATGCAACAGCATTTGACACCTTCGCCTTACCTGGATTGTGGGACTCCTGAACTGTCAGGGAACACATTGAAGCTCTAGGAGGCTTGAGGCATGCTTCCAGTACAGGCAGGTCTCTCCAAAATGTCTGCATTTGGACTCGGGCATATAGTTTAGAGTTGTTTACTCTGTTAAAAAGGAGAATATAACTGGGGCAAGGGGTTCTACAGCAGACTGCGATATATTTCAATGCCTCATTCACTAATGTTAAAAAAAGGTATGATTCACCAGCCAGTGTATCACCTTGACTGTAGTCCCTCCTGGTCCCTCCCCTAGGTGATGTCCCAGGCAGAGGGCCAACAGAAGAACCTGGTCCACTCCATTGACTCGCTGCCCACCAAGGGACCCTTGTCTTGCCTGGACCAGGACCTGCTGCTGCTCAAGGCCACCTCGGCGGCCACACTCAGCTGCCTGGGGGAGTGTCTGAACATCCTCCAGCAAAGCCAGGGCCAGCCTCTCTCTAAGGCCTCCCAGCCCAACCACACCATCCTCGGAGCCCAGTCGGGTGAGTTGGCCCCGGGCCCCATTCCAGCTCTGCTTCTGGAGCTCCCGACACCTACATCCCCATTTCCGTCTCCCGTCTCCCCCCAGTCCACCCATCAAGGGCCCAGCCCCAGCAGCAAGGGCCCCTTGGCCGAGCTAGACTGTGGCTTTTGTCCCTACCTGTTGGGGTCTGTGAGTGTTTGCGGTAAATGTTGTTGAATGTTGTCTCCGTTCAAACGTGATTTTTGAACTTGAACTCCTGTTTCGTGAATGTTTTTGTTGTTGTTGTTTGTGTTTTAGTGGTTTTGATGTTTTCCCCTTCATTGTTGTTTGTCTTGCTGTCAAATGAAGTAAAATGCAAATGATTCCTTCTCAAAACCGTGTATGCATGAGTGAATGTGTGTGGAAATTCACTTACAGACAACACTGTTTACAAAAGTTCATTAAAGCACTTCAAACTTGTCTTGCTAAGTGTATGTGAAGAAAATGTAAATATTGGGTGGTGAGTATGTGTAAATAAGTGAACCTAGTTCACTAATACTATGCAGGTATTTCTTAAGGTATTTTGTCTAAAGTCAAGTAAATCTATTATCTCTAAATCTCTAAAGGTCTTAGAGATTAAGATAAAGGTCAACCAAAGAACCCCACATGGGTGCCTACGAGTCGGACCGTGCTTCCATGTTCTACCTTCTGTGCCAAATTTAAATTGGATCAATAAAGCTCTTTCAAAGGAAACCTTTGCAACCATGGGGTGCTTCTATGTTTGTAGATGTCCACGTTTAATGGGCAAGCGTAACACGTGTCACAGCTGAATACAACAGATCAGGAACACTACACATTCCTTGGTACTGAGGCATTCTGGTGAAATTCTGGTCTTTTTATTTTTGTCTCAAAATCAGGTTGTGCATAGCCCTTTATCTCACAAATGTTATTATTTTGCATGAAAATCACCCTACCTGACAAATTGTATTTTGGAAACAAAATAAATGCACACCATCCCAGTCATAAATAATTTGACTCATTCACAATTTAAACCCTGCGCATGCTTGCTACGGGATTCCCTTTCTCATCAAAGGAAAAACAAAAACAAATATACAATAGGGTTGAACTAGATTAGATTTTGGGCCAATGCCTCACCTGTTTTAAACTGCATTAGCTTCTTTGGCATGAATAAATGCAAATACATACAGAATGCAAAAGGAAAAATATGGTTCCTGGTGTTGCTTTTGGCCATGGTTGGGTTGGACTAATGGATCCCATGTTAATCCTCATACTTTGTTGGTCTTTTGTCCCATATGCGTCAACAGTCACCCTTCCCTCTGCCTGTTCGTCAGACAGGGGGTGGTGCGGAATGGGACCGCCCAGTCGCAAGTACAAACCTCTTTCCGTCTGTTGCCTGGACGACAGGGCCTGTGGCGGTCCAGGCGCTCCCTGCTGCCGGCATGTTCCTCACCCACCCACCTTTAACTTAGCTCATTTTCTTACGACACTCCTCTATATCGAGAGACTCTGTGTGCTCTGTTTGGCCAAATTATATTTATGGTGTGGCACGATGGCATGGGCAGTATTACACATTGAAGCAGCTGCGAACGGGGATAATTGGTTGGTTTTGGCTTGATGTTTTTCACAGCAATTCCTCTCCAGGAGATTCTTGCTACAGTGCAGCCACTGCATGGCCACTGCTCTCCACTAGCAAGCTGAGCATGGGGTTTCACATGGGGGGGACTGCCCGGCTCTGGCGTGGAACCAGAATACCAACCAAGGAACAAGCGGTCCAGGCTTGTTTTGTTAAGAGAGGGACTGTAATGGACCAGAGCGGCCGGGACTTTGTGGGGTGTTTTAAACTTTTGCATACCAAATACCTTGTCAGATTTAGGTTTGACAGGGGGTCTTGGGTGGCTCTTGGATGTATTCTCCTCTTCCCTTAATCGCTTTCCTTGAAAAGCTTGTTTATGGCAAGACAGCCGGATTTTCCTTTAAGGACATGTTAAATCCATAAAGGAATGGATTTAGCTCACCAACCATGCTCAAGCCCTATCAGTCCCTTCGCCTTTACAATGGAGAAAAGCGATATTGGTTGGTGTGCAATCAAGATATTTCAATGGCATGTAACCTTGTATGTACTTCTTGATCAAGTGTGGTTTGTGTTTTTGTTTGAGAAACAAAGAAAAGGGGCATACTTATAAACTGTATTTTGGTGTCCAAGCCCAGAAATAGAAGGTAAAGTCATTGAAAAACACCGAAAGGCATGAACGTTTTGTCTGTTCAATGTTTGGTCTACACCAAACCTGGAACTTCCGGGTTCAGAAGGTGAAAATCCTCCCTATTTTGAGTCCAGCATCTTCATTTTCTAAAGGCCGCAATTCAAAAGTACAACCAATAATTTAGATAAGCTGCATGGGTGAGGTAAAAAGATGGCAACACTTTTGACTCTCTGAACCTGAACTTTTCCACCACTAGCCTGCACAGACCTTTCTTCATCTGCATGCTCCAGGTTCAATGGCTTCTGTAGCCCACTCATTTCTACTTCTGGTGCTGATTGTGACATCCCAGAGCAATGTCTCAGCTCATATTAAAGACCAATCAAACACTCAAATTTAACTGCAGGGACAGCATCACCTCTTGAGAAACACCTGTAATTGCAGATGCTGTTTCTGATTGCGATTGGGATTCAATCAGGGACCAGGTAATACAGCTATGCAATAACCCATTTTCAACAATAAATGTTTTGTGGACTTAATTGAATGTACCACATACCTGTGCCTGCCTGTCCGGTATGTATCCAAACACAGCTCATATGTAAGGGAGCAGGCTAGCTAGCACTTTAAAATGCCCTGTCAGTTGACTGGAAGACTGACCTCAGGGATCTTTAACAGCATTTCATCTGAACCGGCCCACTGCAGGCACCTCTCCGAGCGCGTCTTGCCATCTCAGCCAGCACCGCTTTCTACTCACTAATGGATAATGCGGACTGGAGCTGGTGCATTCAGACATTAAACCTTATTTGGCTGCTGGGATATGCTATGAGGAGGCAGCGGTGGCTGGTCCTAATATCAGTCTATTGGCAGTAGATTGCAATATGATCTTTATGAGAAGCAATTCCAAAGTGTGTTTTAATGCACTGTAGTGGACGAGTCGCCTTTTCAAGTGTCCTCTAAAGACTGGGGGCAAGTGTTCACTAAAACTCCTTGGCAGCAGCTGTTTTGTATTCAAAATCGAAATGTCAAATAAAGAAAGGTCTTTAATGACCATACAACTGATGTTATCTTGATAATGAAAATGTGTCATTTATATAAGTGCATATTTAAGATGGATTTCTTTTGACGGTTTGCCGTGGGTCTTTAATGAAGGACACTTCATGGGGGATGGATCTCAAATGATTGTTTTTAATTCAGACAATTATTTTCTCTTTGCTCCAAGCAAACTCTTTTTGATCTTCCTATTGTATATAACAATGAACAAATATATTCATGTGTGTGCACGCACTCACTCACACGCACACACACACAAACACACACACACACACACACACACACACACACACACACACACACACACACACACACACACACACACACACACATCCCCTTCCACCCGACTTGGTCCTAACCTAAGCTATTTCCTTCCAGATGGTGCACCTGTGTGGACTGTACCAAAGTCGCCCTCGGTGGACCACCTGAAGAACGGCGGTCCGACGCCCCTACGCTTGGCTGAGCCCTCCCCCTCCCTCAGGAAGAAGGGAATATCCCCTGGTGCTGAGGTGAGGAAGGCCTGCTCACTCTCTATGGTGTTCACACTCTATCACTCTTTATTCTCGTCTTTCTCCTACTTACCATCCCCATGGTGCAACATTCTGGCATCCACATTTAACCTTTGGTGAATCAACATATTACGGTTATTATTATTAAGGTGAATTGTCATTAACTAGAAAGTTGATTCTCCTTTGGTGTTGGCATCCGGTCATCCTTCTTCCCTTCCAGACGGTTACCTGCATACAAATGCTGTTGACATGTGACAACCTGTTTCAGTTTGGTTGCAGTTTGTACGAGTAGGTCTGTACTATGCGCAAACGGAGAAGCCATTTTGAAAAAAAAAAAAGCCATGTTTTCCTCAGCCTTCATCAGCGGCTCACTGACGTCAGCGGGTGGTGTCGGCCCCGAGAGACATAGGGGAGTCCTGCTGCCCCGCTCTATCCTCCGTCACGCTCAGCGATGTCGTGCTCGGGTGGTAGAGTGGTAAGGCTTGTGAGAGTTTGAGCAGATCTGCTGTGTAATAAGTGGGTCACGATGCAGCGATGCGCTGGAGCTCAGCCACACGCTAGCTCTCTAAATGCATGAGAATAGCGTGGAGTATCTGGGCCACCCTGTGTCCGGGACCTGTGAGACGGAGACGGAAGCGGGGGGGAAATCGAACTACTTCAGCAAGTTTCCCATAACGGGGAGTGAGGTATAGGGACGAGAACAAGCAATATTTCTCGTTCCCACAAAGGCCGCACTATAACAGCCTCGGAGCAGTACTCTGAGCCATCAAGATAATGATCATCATCCTATTGACGGATAGCTGTAAAACTGGGTATTATGGGGTTTCACAGTCAATGGTGACAAGTGACTCCGCCTATTGTTAGACTGTTGAAAAAAGAGACCATTTGGCATTATGACATAAAAAACAAAGATAGATTTATTCAGTTGAATGTTGCCAACCAAGTAGAAAATAAATGTATGTTACGTGGGATGTAATTGAATACTTTTTCTTTCGGTTTTGTTCTGTCCTGGCTGACAGCTCGAGAAGGACTGTGAAAGGGTTAAATGCGCTACTTCAGTCAGGTCAGGACAGGTAACTGTGGTTCATTATCTCAATACCGATCCATTCTCTAATGAAACATTAACCCTGGTCAGGACTGACAAACTCAAAGCATTTGGTTGGTTGAGGGCAGGAAAGTGGATTCCAAAACTGGAGTGGTCAGGAGAACGACCTTGATGGTCTGAAGTGCGGAGAGAAAAATGAAAGGTTTCGTACTCTGCTGATTTCCACTTTTCAGCCGCTCATCTGTTTAAAATTCAGCAGACAACAAGAGCAAG
The DNA here is from genome assembly GCA_026745465.1 of Lota lota. Lineage (NCBI taxonomy): Eukaryota > Metazoa > Chordata > Actinopteri > Gadiformes > Lotidae > Lota > Lota lota. Next base: position 4,345,868 of record JACYXH010000473.1, on the reverse strand, counting down.
TAGGCCTACTTATATTTTCACCTGGCATGGGCAATCTGTGTGCGTGCGTTTGTGTGTGCGTGCGTGGGTGGGATCAAAGTGTATACGCTTGCAGAATTGTTGTCACTGTTCATGCATTTTCCAATAGTAAGCTGTAGCATAGCAGATGTCATGGATGGGACCACCAGTGCAGCGGTGACTATAAATGACATCAAATCAATCAGCGGTCTGCTGTGCACCTCAAGGTGTGATCGTTTAGGGGTGGCAATTGACAGCGGTAAAATGTTGATGCGGTCTGATAGGTCTGTATGCTCAATAGAGGGGGATGGAGGTATTATAACCAAGTCACGCTGCAGCCTGAGCTTGGCCACTGGGTCACATGTTCTGAAGAGCAAACACGTCAGTGGTCATCCAGTTGCATTTCCACTTGTTTCCAGCAGAAGGCAGCAAAAGACTGAATGTATTGCTTTCTATACATTTGTACAACAGACCCTTTTCACGCAGGGGTCATTGTAGGACAAACACAGGTGTTGCTCATAACACTAATCATGGGGTTGCTACTTTTATGCACCAGGGCGCGGGTACTAGACTAAACTATTGAAGATATGTTTAACGCCTATGTTTGTGTTACGATGAAGCCTCTGTGAAAAGGGTCTATTCTATTCTATACACAGAGGTCCCCGTTATTTAGTAATTGTCATCGCAAAGCCTCAAAATAACTTGAATATAACTTGAACATAAATGACTCCCAGCGAAAGGGTTCTGGGTTTGAACACCCATTTCTCCCTTTACCTCCACCTGCTGCCTAATGACATGTAGGCCTCTCTAAAAATAAGGACTCGCCAAGTGTTCTCATTAAAAGACTGGATAGCGGTTAGCGGCTGGCTAGTGTATGTTGGTGATCTCCTCGTTCAGGCAGGTAGGTGGCAGATTTCTGTGTAGGGAGGCGTCAGCCGTGACTCACTCCCTGCTTCTTGTCTCCGGCTTTATTTAGCTCAGCGCCTTGGTTGGCCGCCTAGATGTGACTGACAATTGAAACTAAACTTCTTCACGCACACGTGGATATCTCCCCGGGTAAATAAGGGTCTGCATTGCGTTACCAGGCTGACTAAACGACAGTCTAGAAGTGCCTTGTTTGGAGTTATTATTCTTTTTTAGTGTGTGTGTGTGTGTGTGTGTGTGTGTGTATTTTATTTTAGCAAATAAAACAACGTTTTTAGCTTTGTGTCAGGCTTTTGTGTGGCTCAACACTGATTTACATTTGCACACTGATATTAATCATGACCTGAAGCATGACAAACTGGCTGCTGGGAAGCTTTTTATGTTGTGTTGTGATCAGGGGCTTTGATGAAGGTTGGATCATCATTTTATGTTCCAGTAGCACCTGTGAAAGGCACAGCTGTGCCGAGAGCATCTGCAGAGTAAGACGTGTCGACAACTTCATTGTATCCATATTTTCCTGGAATGTTTATGAATTATTAATACTGTATATTCCCAGGCCTGCTTTAGACACTAAAAACTAGTTTTCAATAATGGACAACATACCAAATTATGGAAATGTCATTTAACAAATTACCATTCATTAAAATGTTTTTCTCAGTTTTTCTTTAAATACACCTGTTTGTGTGTGGTGAGGGGGCAGTTTGATGCCCATTCTCTCGTAAGATGTTTGATGAAAGTACAAAACACATTTTAATTACAAGTCTCCGCCTCTTGTTCACACTTGTGCTATAACACGACCCCCCCCCCCCCCCATCACTTTCACCCACTAGAACACCACTGAGACATCAGCTCTCCCCATGTGCACACACAGACACAGTTTATAATAATTAACTTTAGAATAGAATAGAATTCACTTCATCTCGCCGATGCTTTGTGTGTGCCAACTTCTGTACAGCGGGGCTTCGTTCAGTGAGTCACAGTTGAAGTTATCCAGCGACTTTCACCGTGAGAACCCACGTAGAGATTCTATTCTATTTGCGAGGCGCTCATGCGGTGTAGAACAGAGCCGTAGCTCAAAGCAACTGGATGCTGCATAATCCTCCCATCATGGAAGTTGAGTGCGCCACCGTGCTTCCCTGCAGCACGGAGTGTGAAATCGCTCGGCTTATTCCACCAAACAGAGGGGGAGAAAGCACAGGCGCTCAGCGGCAACGTCTACACGGGGGCAGACTCTGGGTTTATAACACAAGGCTGGGGCACGCTTATAAAGGTACACTTGCGCCCACGCACGCACGCATGCACACGCACACACACACACACACACACACACACACACACACAATCATGATTGGATTGTCAAAACGAAGCTTGGCGATGACTAATACTTCAGTCAACCTCTTCTTCTTTTATGGTTAGTTTTCAAACCGTTCACATCGCTGTCAAGGAGGAGTATGAGACGAGGGATGTTTGTCACTTTTGAGTCTCGAGCGTCAAGAGGGGGTCCCTTCAATACGGAGCCGATTGTTAGCGAAAGGTCACCTAGCTGGCCATCCCTCCACTGTCCAGCTTCACATACCCCCCCCCCCCCCCCACACACACACCCATCCATTCCTGTTCTTCAGACAGGGGACACAACAACGACGATAAGAAAAGCTACCAGATGAAAGGGAGCGCAGATTGAGTGTGTGTGTGTGTGTGTGAGGGGGGGGGGGAGGGGCAGGAGGAGGGGGGAGGGGGAGGGCAGTTAGAGATAAGGGCTGACATTCTGGAGAGGCTGGGATGAGGAGGAGGAGGAGGAGGAGGAGGATGATGATGAGGAAGTCCCTGTGCCTTTAAAGGTTAGGTCTTGTTGGAAAGCTTGGGAAAGCGGCAGCCTTTGAAGATGGCAAGACATTTCTAACCTCTCTCTCTCTCTCTCTCTCTCTCTTCCCCCCCTCCCTTGAGTCCTTGATGAGAAAGAGAGAGATAGAGGGGGAGGAATAAAGGGGAAGCAAAAGATGGGGCGAGAATGAGAGTAGGTGTGAGAAAAAGAGACAGAAATGGATGGTGGCAGGGTAGAAAGAGAAAGCAGGCTGGAGAGCAAGGGAATTGAAATGAGGGCGACACATGAAATAGAATAGAATAGTGGCTGGCATGAATGGGATGGTGGTGGAGGAGGAGGTGTGTATGTCTGTGGGGGGGGGGGGGGAGTGAAATCGAGCAGAGACAGGAATTGTGAATGAAACAATCGAGAAGAGTCTGGGGGAGAAATGGGGAAAAATAAGGAATGGAAGAAGTGTGTCTCCGATTAAAGGCACATGGGTGGATGTCAAGGGGATAACAGAGGGATGATCGAGAGACGCAGGGACACAGGAGACAGAGAGAGAGGGAAGGACACAAGGAAAAGTGGAGGGAGACGGAGACATTGACAGTGGCCAGGGAAAAGGTGACGCAAAGAAATCAGAGCCAGCAAAGGCGGGCAGAAAAGAAAACGACACGTGTGTGTATGGAGAAAGGCTTGTAAGTAAGGGGGAGGGGCCAGGGGGGATGCCTGGAAAAGTAGTGACGTAGGTGGGGTTGCGTGGGGAGGAGCAGGGAAACACGTGAACGTTGGAAGAGGTGGTGGGGTTGGGGGGCAGAGGAAGTCGTTGGTGTCGGCAGGTCTCTCTATCTCGCTTCGCTCTCGCTCTCTGTCTTGTCTCTCTCTCTAGCTCTCTCCTTTCTTCTAATCTCACAAGGCATTCTCTCTCTCTCTCTTTCTCTCTCTCGCTCTCCCTCCCTCTGTGGGTCACATCCACATACAAAAGCCTCTCACAGAGCATTCTTTACAGAAGCCTGCCATCACATGCAGCTCTGCAGTGGCCTGGGATAAACAAGGGGAGAAGGAAGGAAGGAAGGAAGGAGCCAGTGTATTTGCTCCCCAGAGCAGAACCTTAGATTTGGTCATTGGACTTTTATTTTGGAAGAGCTGGTTTGTCGGCAAGGCAGCACCGTTTGACCTGGGAAGATTTTTGGATATCACATCACCTCAAGAAGTGAGTTTGGTTGTTGTTGTTTTTAGAACGGTGGGAATTAAATTGGACTTGAGGTCCAGTCATATGTAGGACAAGGCAGTACCTTCACAAACATACAGTGTGTGTGTGTGTGTGTGTGTAAATATTCAAGTGTGTTATTGTTTGCTTGTATACCCCATATACGTTTGTTTATGGCTGTTGCGGTGTGTTTAAAATTATTTTTTGCAGTATTGTTATGTAATCTACATGTAATTTGCTTGTTTACTGCACATACACCCTTAAAAGTTGTAAAAAGAAAAAACTCTGCTAAAGAATGAAACTTTTGGCATTTAATTTAAATTCTTATCCAGCTCATTTCGACTAAATAGTTGGTACTGGACTGCCCACATGGACTTTTAACCTGATTGGATTTGATCAAATTAACATTCGTCCATATGATCCTTCATACAACTTGTGTCATTAGTCGATCTCTAATCTAATCTTCAACACTGGTTCAGGTGTGTCTGGTAATGGCAAGCTAGGTTCAACCTGTACCTCTTTATATGTGATGTTATGTATTACCAGCTTAATAACTTGAACTAAATCGTTTAGCTTAACTACACGTTCCTCATCAAAGGGTGCTTGAGAACTAGAAAAGATAAGAGTGGACAAACACCATGATTCACAATCTTCAGGATTGCCACGGTAAACCCAACTCACAAAATACAGTCACAGCCTCTGTGTGTCATTTCATTTCATTTCACAAGCTAAATAAACATAGTTAAGTAGCACTGCACTGGACGTGATGGGTCAGTGAGGTGCCAGATCAGGGCGAGGTTGAGCGACTCAGATCCCCTCACCACTCATTTCCTCCTGAACACCAATTTCCCGCTGCTATCAAGAGGCTGTTTAATTAGTTAGTAGTGCTGGTGTTGTGCACGCACCGACACACACGCATGCACACACCTTCCCGTCCCTTCTTCCTTTTGCTTCTCAATTCTATTTATAACTCAGTTCGGAAAAATGTACCAGCTCCTTGGTTATATACGTCAGTGTTTTTTGTGCGCACAAGTGCATAACAAATGTCAAAAGTGAAAAGGCTTCACGGCATGCCAAGCTCAATGGAAGTTACAAGGAGTGTGGGTGTGTGTGTTGCGTGTGCTGTGCAGAACGACCTATACATCAGGTAACCGTGATGCATGGGATGAAATATTCAGATGATAGCAGCTACCTCCCTACATCTTTATTCCTACATTTGCTCCACGGCAGCTGTGAAAATCATTTCTGACTTCATACCTAGGTGGGCACTGTGGCCCCCCTAATTGCAGTCTGAAATAATTATGACAGAAATTACCTTTTTACACACGCTATGATCCATACACTTGTAATTCCACAGTATGTGACCAAAGCGGGGATCTCCAAAGTAACTAAACATTTCAAATTCAGGTGACAATGAGTAGAACGCTGTGTGAAGTTCGACAACGAATCGATAGGGCATTTAAACGAGCGAAGAGGGAGTGACCTCATTATCTCAGACTGATCTGAAGCCGTGTTAGACTGTTGTATTTAAATCAACGTTACACCACTCATACAAGGTTCCACTCGTTATCGGCCCGGACTGAAATTATGCGTTTACGTTGAAGGACTGAAAGGTTGAATGACTGAATGGATGGAGAAGCTACATGTGAGAAAATGAAAAACTAGACGCCACCACATACACATGACATAGACAACAAGCATGGCAGTTGGGAGACAAACAGGCTTACACAACAACAACCGTTTTGACTTTCTTTGTCTTTACATATGTTGTAGGTTTTTGCATATGTATTTGAATATTTCATGTTAGTAATTGTATGCTGGTTTGTGTTTGCATTTGTTTCATCAACATTTCCATACGTTTATAAGGTTGTGTACAGATACAAGCTGTTGCAGCCTCCCACAAGGGATATTTCTGTTGTTCATGTTGTGCCCTGACATAATTGGATGTAAATAGTACAAATGTCCAATACATTTTTCTATCCAACCATAACATGGTACATTATTTAGCCCTTTTTCAGCCTGATCAAAGATTTGGATAGGCGGGGATATGGAGAGAGGGAGAGACATTTGTGGAAAGGAACAAAGCATAGAAGAGTATTTGTTGCCCCACGGGTCAGAAGCACTTTCTTCTTGCATTAAATATATTATCATCCTCTATCTCTTTCTCCCTCTCTATTCACAATATCACATGCTTAGAGCATTCCTTAGACCCAGATGGGACCTGCTAGCATCTGAATGCTGCAATAAAACAGCTCTCCACCCATGTCCTTCTCCTGTCAATCAAAGACCCAGAGCTTCTGTAATGACTGGTTACTGTTATTGAAGAACATTGGTCTTAGTTATCAATTAAAAGATAACAAAGCCCAATGTTATTCAACAATAGCATCATTTTTGATTTTTGTTTGACTTGGAATTATCAGTAAAGGAGAGAGTTTTGAAAAAAAGTGTTAGAATTTGACAGTATTAGTAATTCTTTGTTATTATTGTGTAGTTGTAAGTAAGGAATCATTTTCTAGGTTCTACTCCATGTTCACTAGCAAAACTGAATTCGCTAGAATTGACTTCCCGGATACTTATGAATATCTCACTATAATTAGAGGAGTTTCTGGATGTTTGTCGGTCCTTCGATTTTCTCAACAACCGTTGTTTGGATGAGGTTTCATGCAGCAATACTGTTGTTTGGATGAGGTTTCATGCAGCAATACCGAAGCCCAAGCAATCGGCCGTTCCGAACAGGCACGTTTTGTACGGGCACTGCACTAGTCTATAACCAGGTACCAGACTGGAACCGGGATATATTGGAATAGGTCTTCCATATGGGAATTCCCTATTCCACACAGGCATTGAGCCCAAGCCTTCTTGCTTTCTCAGCGGTTCAGTTCGACCAATTGCAAAGTATAGTTGATAGACAAATGTATTTTGGCATCAAGGCTCTTGTTTCTTAATGCTCCCTGAAAACCATATGGAGCCGATTCACAGAGGTGTCGAAACAGGGAAACCCAGGTGCAGCTCGTATAATTAATCGTTTGTTCCATTTAGTGAGAGCAGCAGTACAGACTCAACAAGCCATGTACATGTTTCCTTCGATGGCATTTGAGACCAAGATGTGTTACAGTATTAAACAATACTGTACACATGTATCCGCAAGGCTTAAATTACTTTTACACGGCCCTTATGTAATTTATCTGTGTAGTAATTGGATTCAGAACCCAAAGTCATATATATATATAAATGTATGGGTGAACTGATGGATTATTGGATTGCACCATCATTTTAGGGGATGTCAATTTAACACATTGAGCCTACTGTGGGAATGAGTTGTTAAAAATTCTTGTACCACTTTCAGATATAATCTGTATAACATTTCACTAGCAACTTTACAAGACTATTTTGACTACAAACAATAGTAAGGAATAAATGCAGAGACTCCGCCCCCGAGCATTTCACAACCTCGACGCAAAGTGATGCCAAACATGTAATTGGTGACACCTATTATAAACCCCATGTAAGACATTATTTAACAACCCACTAGCTTTCCAACTAGCAGACAGTAGGCTTAATGTGTTAAATCTGTGAACTTCCCCTTTAAACTGTTCAGGTTCCCTTATCCTATATGTGAATCCATCTGGCTCCCTGTTTGTGCAGCAGCAGCCACAACAAAGGCAGCAACAGCAGCAGCACTCGAGCCTGGAGGACATCAGCCCCAGGGAGGAGATGACCGACGTGGAGGACAACGAGGAGGAGGACCTGGGTGTGCTGGACGACCAGCGGAGCATCATCCTCCACCTGCTCTCCCAGCTCAAACTGGGCATGGATCTCACGCGGGTAGGGGCGGACACTCACACATACTGGGCCTCTTCAGGAATAGTTTTGCTTGGGACCCTGGTCCGAGTGAGAAAACAAATCATTTTAAGATAAAAGAGACGTATTTATGATAACACACATATTGGTGGTCATTTTGGGGGGTTTAATCAGTGGCAGTAAATCTGTCGGGAAGTGATGTTTGTGAAGTCAAATGCTTTTAAGTTTCAATCCCTCCCTTTATGTGATTTTAAAGTTTGCAATACTGTAGAGAATTCATTTTGCTTGTTACGTACAGACACAGACACCTTTATTGATCCCGAAGGAAATTATATTACAGCTCAAGCCAGAAACATCAAAGTAAATAGAATACAATAAACACAATGTAGTTTATTGAAATACAAAGTCTTCTTTCGCACTTGAAGTGACAACGGAGTGTTCCTCATTCTTGGCTCTCCGTCAGGTGGTGCTGCCAACGTTCATCTTGGAGAAGCGCTCGCTGCTTGAGATGTACGCCAACTTCATGGCCCACCCGGACATGTTCCTGTCCATCACGGCCGGGACCACCGCAGAGGACCGCATCATCCGCTTCGTCGAGTACTACCTGACCGCCTTCCACGAGGGCCGCAAGGGCGCCGTCGCCAAGAAGCCCTACAACCCCGTCCTGGGCGAGACCTTCCACTGCTCCTGGGAGGTGCCGCGGGACAAGGTGAAACCTCTGGTGCGGTCCACCCAGGGGTCCCACGGCAGGGATCCGTCCTGGGCCCCTAACAATTCCCAGCAGAGCTCTGCGGCGGAGGACCCCCCCGGAGGCTGCTACAGGGTGGGCTTCGTGGCCGAGCAGGTGTCCCACCACCCGCCCGTGTCCGGGTTCTACTGTGAGTGCCGGGAGAGGAACATGTGTGTGAACGCCCACGTGTGGACCAAGAGCAAGTTCATGGGGATGTCCATAGGAGTGTCCATGGTCGGGGAAGGTAGGCCAACCATCCTATGACCTATTTTGTGTGTAATGTTGTCCATCTATCTGTCTATGTGTCTGTCGGTCTGTCGGTGTTGGGGAGGAAAAACGCAAGGCAACTCAACAGCAGAGAATGTTTAGTATCTGCAGGCTAGGAAAAATACAATGCACACTAGTTTTTGAACTCCAGTAGCAGGCATTCTAGAGTGTTGACATTCTTACACAGACGTGCGCTATGCGAGCGTGCGTCACTGCAGTGCTAGCAAACAGGCCCCAAGACATCCTCTCGGGGTTATGACTCAGAGAAAGACATGATACTTCTCTCACGTAGAAATATATAGGCGGGGTGTATTCTCTGTCATATCGCGTGGGCATTATGGAAAAGCTAATGCCTGGGAAAATATTATTTGCAGCCAAAAGTAAATATGTGCTGCTGAGTCACACCTCTGTTTTCTGGGACGTCTGTGTTTAATATTCTTTGGTGTTTCTGGGACTGAATTGATCTGAGTGGCAGAGGGATGGATGATGGACATGCTATTCATGCACTTAGCTGTAGTGGAACCTACCGGCTCCTGTTTTCCCCTCTCACCTGTCACATGATCAGCTATGACGCTGCTGGAAGCCATTGACAAGGAGCACCATTATACACAGACATGTCTACCCTAGTTTTATTATGATGTGGTTTCAGAGGGAAACTGCCATATCAATATTGATGAAAATAAAGAAATTTTTTTAAATATATTTTATTTGAACATAAAATAACAAATATTGTTGTTTAAAATTAAATAACATCTCCGCTTGAGATATTATCCTAGGCCTTATAAATGGATGAAATGCAGAGCTTAAAATATGTGACTTGCTCTTTAGTACAATCCATTTTCTATCTCATCCTATTAAGAGTGATCCCTGCCATGGTTATGTTATAAGGAGAATAAGTAATAGGTGCTAATGCATTAAAGCTATTACTAACGCACCGGGGGGAACACATCCGTCCACATACCAGGTTAAATCAACAGATTCAATTACCGTTTGAGACTATTGAGTTAAATATTGTAACACAGGCAGGCAGTGTCTCGTGAAATTCAATTGTTGAACTCTGGCAAAATGAAGGGTGTTTGTGGCAGTTAGGGGTTCCCACAGCCACCAATTCTACCTCTAGCTGGCAGGCAAAGTAAGCCAAGTCTCCTACGTAAACGTTGTATGTAACATATTGTAACATATTGTAACATATTGTTTAACATATGCTAATATCTGAAATAGTTCTGAAATAGTGTAGTAGATGAGACTCACTTTCATCTACCACAACACTGGGGGGGGGGGGGGGGGGGGGGGGTGGATAGTCTAGAGGGGCTAGGAGGTTTGACTCCCAGCAGAAAGGTTCCTGGGTTCACAGTCTCCCTGTGGGGGCCAAACCACTTCCTGCTGAAACAAATGCACTTTGGATGATAGCCACTCCAAAACGACTAAATAGTCATAGAAATGGAAACCAATCATGCTTTCAATTTGTATTCAGAAACCGAACCAGACACATCACCTCAATTCATTCAAACAATACAGCACCACTTTAAGTTTAAGAAGTAATAAAAAGCAGCTAATGCATTAATTGTATTATGTCATAGAATTTATTTTGAAAAAAACATGGCAAAATTGCACTTGAATTAAAAGCGTTTTTTTGTTCACGCATCAAAAAGCATTTACCTTGGCTTAACCCTACTCCCTTCTCCCAGGAGTGCTGAGCCTGCTGGATCACGACGAGGAGTACGTGTTCACGCTGCCCTGCGCCTACGCCCGCTCCATCCTCACTGTGCCCTGGGTGGAGCTGGGGGGCAAGGTCTCCATCAACTGTGCCAAGAGCGGCTACTCAGCCACCGTCACCTTCCACACCAAGCCCTTCTACGGAGGGAAGGTCCACCGGTATGGCTGGGGGTTTCTGGGTGTTAGCAGCGTGTTTCAGCTACTGGTTAGCTGCATAGTAGTGTAGTTGTGCAGTGATGTCGTGGTGTAGGCCGGGGGTTTCTGGGTGTAATTGGGTGTTTCAGCTACTGGCTAGCTGCATAGTATTGAAGTGGTGTAGTATTGTCTGCCATCAATGCATGTATCCCTCCCACCCAAGCAGCTTCACAATCGGATGCAACTTAAGTTTTTTTAAGGAAAACCAAACACCATGTTTAAGCTATGAAAATTGTACGTCAAAATAAAAGTACCTTCTTGTCTACCTTCTGGTGTAGCCAGAATGTTTGATTGATGTTACTATGTTTACAGAAATAAGCCAGTAACAAGTAACTCATGCAATAGCACACGTTCTTTATGAAGGGCAAATTAAGTCCATATTTTCATGTTTATTTAATAATTTAAATCGACATTTGGACCTATAATAAAAGTGGCAAGTTATTATATGAGTTGTTTTAGGGATTTTGTTTCCCCATTAGCTCTTTAGTTAAATTTAATTAATTATTTGAAAATAGCTCATTTTTAAGACATTAACAAATTGTTTGTTAATGAACTATCCATCATCGTTAGTGTGACTTATGTTGTTTGTATCGCCATGCGTTCCTTATAATGTTTTATGCATTTCTGTATCCAGAATGGTTTGACATGTTGTATATAGAAAGGGCCGCTTTGGTTATATTTGGAAACAGTCCAGTTGCAAAACCCAAACAAGGAACATGGTAGGTCAGAAAGTCATCCATGCGTCAATAACAGATTGTATGTTTAAGTATTTAAGATGAACTGTTAATCAATGATACATTTCTCGACCCAAGATGCCGGCTATCCTACTCCCTGAACCATCCAAGTCCCAGATCGACAAATGCACATCCCTAAACCAAACTCTCCTCTTCCTCCTTGGCTGGGCAGAGTGACGGCCGAGGTGAAGCACAACCCCACCAACGCGGTGGTGTGTAAGGCCCAGGGGGAGTGGAACGGTATGCTGGAGTTCACCTACAGCAACGGGGAGACCAAGGTGATGGACACGGCCAAGCTGCCCGTCATCAAGAAGAAGCTGCGGCCCGTGGACAAGCAGGGCAGGACCGAGTCCAGGTGAGCTGGGAGATGCTGCGAGCCCGGGGCCTTCTGCACACAGATGATGTTGGAATCAGTTTTCCAAAATGTTCTGAAATGGATACAGTGTTATATTGACCTGGGACATTAGCAATGCGCTAAAAGTGTTTGATCTGTCTGTTTGGCTGTCTGTCCGTGTGCGTGCGTGCATGCATGCTTGTGCGATTGTGTGTGTGTGTGTGTGTGTGTGTGTGTGTGTGTGTCCTCAAGGCGGTTGTGGCAGCACGTCACCAGGTCTCTGAAGGAGGGGAACATGGAGGAGGCCACGGAACACAAGCACCAGCTGGAGGAACGCCAGAGAGGAGAGGAGAAGCAGAGAGCTGGGAACAACACGCCCTGGACACCCAAACACTTCACCAAGGAGGTACACAGCACCCACTCCTCTACTACTATACTAGAATCTATACTATAATATTATAACAATATGCAATATCATGCCATGGGAGGCTGTGCGATAAGTTGCCCTAGATCTTCTATATTTAAGTTTTTCTTATGGTTTATACTGTTGTCCTGTTGTTTTGGTATGTTGTGTTGTTGTTGTCGATGAGGGTTGTAGTCTGATGTATTTTAATGGTAGCATGAGCCATGAGTTCAAAACTGTCAAAAAATGTCTCCTTGGTACAATAAAGTATATCCATTTGAATGGATTCTGTAGGGTTGGGTAATATGGCAAAAATATCATGTCAGTGATATTTCCGACACGACTTGTGTCCAAATGTGACGTTTTCCAAATTCCACTCCAACAAGTTGTCTGCTCTCATTGATTTGTTCCTCAAAAACGTTGTTATCACTTTGCCATCGACACAATATTATCACGAAAGCCGCTCCCGATTTTCAATTTGTCTGCTCTGTCGTCCGTGACCGTTGTACAGATTGGAGTGCGAGGCAAAATAATGAGCCGAGGGAATTGTAGCGTTCTGTCAAATTCTGCAGCAATCCAAGTTGAGAAAACGTCACATTTTCTGTGACCTGTGAAAAGTAAAAATACTTATTTTCTTATCTCACCAACTCTTCTTTTTCCCCCCTTCCCCCGATTGTGGCTGTGGAATGTGCAGGGAGATGGCTGGACCTACAACAACACACTGCGGAAGTCTCCCTGACCGCAGAACACCTACACCCTGGACTATCAGTAAAAACCCTTCTTGGTGCCGTTGGGGCTCCCCCCCCCCCCCCCCTCCTTCTCCTCCTCTCTCCTCCTCCAGTCTGACGGCAGATACTGAGGAGGAACACATGGAAGGGAACCAGGTGCCAAATGGTGTGGGCGGGGGCGGGAGGGGGGGGGGGGGGGGTCATCACTGTATTGGTGAGTCGTGTTGCAGGGTTCTTTATCAGACAAACTATAGTATACGTTTTTATATGATAGTATTGCTTGAGAGTATTTCTATATATTTAGTTTTTCTTGCACATGGATACTAAAGACATTTGCCACCGGTGTTTGTGCTGTTCTCAACGCGTGTGTGCGCTCAGTGTCTATTTTTCACATTCCAAAGCCTTTCGTTGTCATGCAGCTTTAAAATCAATCCAAATCGTACCACTGGCAACGCCAGATGTACGTCACAAAGCGTTGACGTCGGCAGGTTTAACACGGGTCCACAAAGCGCTGCGGCGGAAGACGAAGCGTGCGCCGTTCAACAACAACAAAATGGCTGCTGCTTTGTCATTGTGGCCGCAGCAAACTGGATGCCTCACCGCTTGTGGACGTTTTTAGTTTTGTTTTTTACCGCTAGAATATGAATGTCCCGGTTACACCACGATGTTTGTACTAGGTTTCATTCATTTTGTACATGACACAGACGGCGGTGTGTTCTCCGTCTTTTATTGTGCCACGGTGTGCTTTCCTCAGCCTAGTAATTTATTCCCATCAAGGGGAATAATGTTTCCACCCTTTCCTAATGCTCCCTTGTTTTTCCCCTATGTTTACCCTCTAATCAAAGGCATTAGCTCCAATAATACCATGCACACACCCACACACCCACACACACACTGGCTTCCTGTACAATACACAATATTACGTTTACCCTGAGGGTGGGTCTACTGTGTGTGTGTGTGTGTGTGAGTGTGTGTGTGTGAGTGAGTGTGCGCGTGTGTGTATGCGCGTGTGTCCTCTGCATAGCATAGATGTGATTAGGCAGCCGGTGCACTCCGATCACGCTCGGCGATACTAATATATCTCCGTTGGATGAAGCCCAGAGATATTTTGAACATGCATAGGAGATGCATATAGGGAAGGACACGACCCCAGTCCCCCCCTTGAGGGAGCTGAAAGAAGGAATTAAGCTCCCTAGAGTATCTAAAGAGGGAAGCCACGTGTATAAGGAGATGTTTCCAGTACTTTATTTACAACTTAAGTCCTGTATATGCTTTACCACATGCCTTTTTCTTTTACCATGTATTTTTGCCATTGCCAAACATTTAACCCTTTTTGTATGGAATTTTCAATGTGCAACAATTTCTCAAATATTCTTATGACAGTGAAAAGGAAAACGTAGGTCAGTGTGTTGTTTATTTGGTGTTAATGGACAAAGCAATGCAGGGACCTAGAGACACGCATTGCTCGATTCCTTCCCGAGTCGGTAATGTTTAGGTAGCAAGATATACCTAAACCTATATACTTGTCAACCATTTTTGTTTCAACGCAACGTCGGTACGGTCTGCTGTTGAATCCAGTCATTGACATGTAATCACAGGGACCAACAAACTGCCAGGAAACAACCACTGTGTACCATTTTTCTTGAACACTAGCTTTATATGAAACTAGCAAGCACTTTTTTAAAATAAGGAACTGCTGATGTGAGATGGAGAGAAGATGTCCGCATTAGAATAGACGCCACACACACATCCATTTGTCTTAATTTGATCAAAAGTTAATTTAACTTCTTTTCACACACGATATCCTGAATGTTCTTTCTTGACCCATGACCGAATCACTTTTTAGGTAGAAAACCTATGCAACGCCACAAACCATAGGTTGAAGGAGACTTTGAAGAAAGAAGGTTGAGTAGAATCTTTGTTCTAATAAATGTGCAATTTAAATGATGGAATCTCGTTTTTTGACTGCTACAGTGTGATTGGTCGACTGATTTGTTGCTGTTAATCTTGTGCTTTCCACTCCACTTTATACAATGTACTAAAGGAAATAAATCAAATTAAAGCTGCAAGCAGCGATTAACGGGTGTCGAGGCTTAGGCAGACAAGGCAGACCAGTGAGACTTTGACAGATTTTATACAGTTGATGAAGTTGGAATGGCCTCAGCTCAATTGCGGTGATTGGCCTTCAATGTTTTATGAAAGTGTATCAAAGTCAGGGTTCAGCAGTTACGCTCGTTTAACGCTTTGAAATAGAATCATAACTGGCATAGCATTTAGACAGACACACACGGTAGTGACAAGTGCATTGCATCAACATTGCAAACAGTTTGGTCAGTGCTTATGGAGTTAACAATGTACTGTATTGTTTTTGGTTTAAATGAAGGAAGTAGTATATATTGTCATACAGTATGAAGATAATGATGGTAAGAGTAGTTGAATGGGGTGTTTTTAATGTAATGACAGCTTCAGACACACACACACACACACACACACACAAGTATTGTTTTAGGTTTAAATCAAGGAAGTATATATTGTCATACAGTATGAAGATAATGATAGTAAATGGATTGTTTTTAATGTAATGACAGCTTCAGACACACACACACTTTAGGTTTACTTTGATTAAACACTATTTAGAAAAGTGAGAGAAAAGTTTTATATATTGTCATACAGTATGAAGATAATGATAGTAAATGGGTTGTTTTTAATGTTGTGACAGCTTCAGACACACACACACACACACACACACACACACACACACACACACACACAAGTATTGTTTTAGGTTTGAATCAAGGAAGTATTATATATTGTCATACAATATGAAGATAATGATAGTAAATGGATTGTTTTTAATGTAATGACAGCTTCAGACACGCACACACTTTAGGTTTACTTTGATCAAACACTGTAATGGATTGTTTTTAATGTAATGACAGCTTCAGACACACACACACTTTAGGTTTACTTTGATCAAACACTGTTTAGAAAAGTGAGAGAAAAGTTTTATATATTGTCATACAATATGAAGATAAAGACACCTTAGGTTTACTTTGATAAAACACTGTTTAGAAAAGTGAGAGAAAGTTTTATATATTGTCATACAGTATGAAGATCATGATAGTTAGAGTGGTTCAATGGGATTGGAATCAAGGCATTCTCACCGTTTTGAGCCTCTGGCAGCCATGTTTTCGGGCATAATTTGAAAAGTGAGATATCTATCTTGTTGAGAATTTCATGCTGAACAATGTTTCTATTATACTCAAGATGATAGGAGTCCATATAGATTTTTGAAAAGGCATTCTAAGCCCATTCTGATGGTTTTTTGTCTCTGGCGGCCATTTTGTTTTACCAAAATTAAAATCTGAAAATGTACTCTTGTTCAGAATTCCATGCCCAACAACTTTTGTATTGGACACAAGATCATAGGAATCCATCCTGATATCGACAAAAGCATTTTAATCAATTTTTCATTTTTTTTCGTCTGGCGGCCATGTTGTTTTACCAAAATTAAAATCACAAAAAGTAATCTTGTTCAGAATTTCATTCATTTCCGTCTGTCTGTCTGTACAGAAAAATATTAATTGGACGGACGGACGGACGGTCCGTCTGTCTGTCTGTACAGAAAAATATTAATTGGACGGACGGACGGACGGACGGTCCGTCTGTCTGTACAGAAAAATAATAATTGGACGGACGGACGGACGGACGGTCCGTCTGTCTGTCTGTACAGAAAAATAATAATTGGACGGACGGACGGACGGTCCGTCTGTCTGTCTGTACAGAAAAATAACAATTGGACGGACGGACGGTCCGTCTGTCTGTCTGTACAGAAAAATAATAATTGGACGGACGGACGGACGGTCCGTCTGTCTGTCTGTACAGAAAAATAATAATTGGACGGATCTGTCTGTCTGTACAGAAAAATAATAATTGGACGGACGGACGGACGGTCCGTCTGTCTGTCTGTACAGAAAAATAATAATTGGACGGACGGACGGAAAGTGAGATATCTATCTTGTTCGGAATTTCATGCTGAACAACTTTTCTATTATACTCAAGATGATAGGAGTCCATATAGACTTTTGAAAAGGCATGTTAAGCCCATTCTGACGGTTTTTTGTCTCTGGCGGCCATTTTGTTTTACCAAAATTAAAATCTGAAAATGTACTCTTGTTCAGAATTCCATGCCCAACAACCTTTGTATTGGACACAAGATCATAGGAATCCATCCTGATGTCGAACAACGCATTTACGTCCATTCTGACAGTTTTTAGCCTCTAGCGGCCATGTTGTTTCGTCCAAATTGAAGATTTGAAAACGTCATCTTGTTCAGAATTCCATGCCCAACAACTTTTGTATTGGACTTAAGATCATAGGAATCCATCCTGATATCGGGAAAAGCATTTTAATAAATTTTTCATTTTTTTCGTCTGGCGGCCATGTTGTTTTACCAAAATTAAAATCACAAAAAGTAATCTTGTTCAGAATGTTATGCCCAACAACTTTTATATTGGACACAAGATCATAAGAATCCATCCTGATGTTGAAAAACGCATTTACGTCCATTTGGACCGTTCTTAGCCTCTTGCGGCCATGTTGTTTCAGGAAAATTGAAAAAGTGAAAACGTCATCTTGTTCAGAATTCCATGCCCAACAACTCATCAATTTTACTTAAGATCATAGGAGTCTTCCTTGATGTCGAAAAAAGCATTTAAACACTATTTTCTGTTTTTTTCGTCTGGCGGCCATGTTGTTTTGTCAATGAACTTATATCTTATTTAAGCATTTGAGGTTTATAATCCTGATTGTGGGACAGTTGATCCCGCTCAAATCCAACACTTCCTCTAGGAACTGTGGTCATTTTAGTCACAAGCCACGCCCTTTTTATGCCACGACCCAATTGAAAAAACATGGGTACCATGTTGTTCAGAATTTAATCTTGAACAACGTTTGTATTGGAGCCAAGATCATAGGACTCCACCTTGATGTCGATATAAGCATTTTTGTGTTCGGCGTTGTTAAGCCACACCTTCTTTCAAAGTTAATGGCTCCTGGGGGCCTTATGTTTTATTGCTGACTTTGCTAACAGACTTTTACAAAGATCATATTAAAGATATTGGTCCAAAGAGTATGTGTGCCCAAGGATTTCTGTGTATCTCAAAAAACCTAGCACTTTTACATTTTTTCATGTTTTTCACAAAATTCAAAATGGCGGAAAATCTATTATGGCGGAAGTCATAGGTTCTTGAGGCATATTTGTTCAGCATGAGAAGATGCATATATGACCAAAGTTTCATGACTGTAGGTCAAAGTAGTCTGGAGATATGATTTGCCTATTTTGGACGATTGCAATAGCGCCACCTTTGGGCCAATCAGTGCAATGTTTTCACACAGATATTCTGTAGTCCTCCTCTACAGCTGTAGCAAGTTTTTATCCAAAGTTATCAAGCGGTTTAGGCTGTGTAAGTCGATTTTCCGTGACATACTAATAATAAAACCAGCAATAACAAGAGGTTAGGTTGTCTTGGACTTCGTCCTCGACACCCTAATAATTGCAGTTACTCCGTTTGCTGTCTGGTAGGACAACGCAGCAACGTAGCATTAATCCGGCCTCCAGGCTCCGATCCAGACACATCGTTTCTCTCTAAACTGATCACAGTCAACAATGACAAAACGTGGGCATACTTTTGTGTTTAAACAACAGTGTCAATGAGCCGTTTGTGGCCTGTGGATTATCACTACTTTGTGAGTGTTTCTTTCAAAACTGGTTTTCTCCAAACCTGTTAGATACTTGGTGGAAGAGAATCAGTTCAACTGGAGCACTAGGGGTAAGTGGACAAAGGTGTTGGGTAGCACTTTAGAATGACTGCAACTTTGAAGCATTGATGAAGTAGTAGTAAATTTTGAATTCACAGTGAATTAATCATTTCAAGCATTACTTATTTGTAAGCAATTCATAATTGGTTATAAATTATTAAGTTAATGAGATCATTGTTTGAGATCATTTATAAAGTTAATGATTTACAAACTATTTACAATGTGTTAATAATGCTCTATAAACACTTAATAATGCTGCAATTCACAATACATTTAGGTAGTAAGAAAGCAGGGTTTTATGGTTTCTGGTTCTAGGGTTTGGTTTTAGGGTTAGGGTTTCGTATTTCAATTAGGTTTTAAGGTTTGGTTTCTGGTTCTAGGGTTTGGTTTAGTGTTAGGGTTTCGTATTTCGATTTGGTTTTAGGGAGCTTAAAATTCATTTAGCTATTTTTTGCCCTTATTTGTGAATATTCCTGCAAATTATATATTTTCTCAATATATTAATATTGGATATGTAGGCTTGTAATTATACACATAACTTAAAAGACTATTATTATTACTATAAGGGAAGGGTTTACCCAAGCCTGGGAGGGAGGGGCTTACCTTAGCCAGGGTGACCAATCACGAGTGATTATTCTTTTGAAACGTCTCTGGTTTCATCCAATGCTGAGTGAGGCAAATTCTAGCCCGAAGCGTTGGACTGCTATTAAGACGCTAGTCTCGCACAACCTAGCTAGGTGTGAATGAGTGGTGCTTCATTTGTGGATGTGTGGCACTGTAAAAGAGGTAAATATGTAAATTGAAAGCTACTATTAATGTCTGTCTGTTACAGCAGATCATTTGATATACGTTGGTGATATTATTGATGTCCCCTCCAGAAAATACTGTGCAAATGCCATGTTTGTGGTTATTATTGTTGTCTAAATTGTAATGAGATCTGCGCCCTTGGGTCTTACAAAATAACGTGCCAGTGCGCTCTGCCTCACAACATGGAAGCAAAGTGTGCAGTAATGACACTAGCTAGTGTAAATCCCCTTAATTTTGTTAATATATCCGTGATTTTGATATCTGTATTTTATAATTTAATAAAACCAGCCAGTCCGATCGCTCGAAAACCCCAGCCAATCAAATCGCTCATACCGGGAGCCCCTGCTACTGTGCTGTACTAAAGTGTAAGCTTCAACAAAGACTTGTTCTGCTTTACGTTGTGGCTCCAATGGTTTGGCTACGCAACACTTGACTGCCTTGCATGTCACATCCTCATTAAGTGCTGAGCCCCCCTAAAGGTTTCATCCTAGAATCGCCCCTGCCTCATAGTAATTATTCGACCATTTTTATTTTATTTTCGTGGACACTTGGATAATTGCTGCTTTATGCTACCAAGGATAATGCATAGGGTAGTTTATAACCAAGTGAGCGATGACTTGACTAACAGTGCCATCTTGTGGTCTGTCTATAAACTAAGAGCTGTAAAGAATCAGTTGGACTCGCTCAATGACGAGTTGAAGTTTCAACAAAGTTTAACTTTATCTAAAAAACGGATTTATAAGGAACGTAAAATAAAATTCCAGACCTGAGCGATAGACTGAAAACTGAAACATTCACAGAAATTGTCAACGAAATAAATCATCAAACAAACATCTTATGCAAACTTGAATAGTTGTTTTAATCTGGTCTACATTTCAACATGAGCAAACGAAACAATGTAAAAATGTAAACCTTGAGGTTGAGCAGGAGGAAAGAAGGATTTGTTAGGGCAATGCATCAAAAATATTGAACCCAGTGGCGCTGAAGACTTAAACATAAAGTAGCACTAAACAGAAAAGTAAAAACATAAAAAAAAAGACGTTTTAAAATAATGAATGTTTATTTATTTTACAATTTAAATAACATTAAGGCTTAATCTCAACTCGGAAGGAACTGATATGCTTTTATGTAAAACGATAACTTTCTGCACTCACAATGCTTTAGATTCGGTCCCCTGTTGCCTTGGCGATAATCTGGGATCCAGCAGTCCTATGGTATAGCTGAACTTCTGGTGACATTATACCAAAGAAAACTAATTTGCGTGAATGAAGCCATTTTAGATATTAATCTAATGTCTGGTTTGTGAGACTACCTTACAGAACATGGGAACAGAAGTTAAATAACTCGGTTGGAAAAAGATGTACTAGGTGTGAGGAGGAAGTGCAATTCTATAATGTGTTAGTCATGTGATGTGCCATTTCTTTTTGACAACACATTCCCATAGTGTGCCCATGAACCCCAACAACAACAGAACAAGCCTCTATGGAACTGTAAAGAGTCAGGAACAGTGCAGTGCCCATAGGAGAAAAACCACAACAAAAAAATATACAGGGGACATTGCTGGACAAAACATACATCCAAATGTAATGCTGGTCTTTCCATTCACACTGCTCTAGACTTCAATTACCGTGGGTCTCTGTAGGGTTTAGCAACCGGTCTACTGCCCCCCCCCCCCCCCCCCCTTCCCTCATATCAATCTATATGTAATACAGTGAACACGTGACAAGCCAAAGAAACACCCAAGTGGTGACCAGCAATGAGGCACTAGGCTTACTCAGTGAGCTAGAGCTCCTACTGTTGGATGGGAGGACTCATTTACTATAACTACCCCTTCTTTAAAACTCTAGCAGCAGCATGTACAATCGAAGCAATTGGGTGAATAAGTCTTAGTAAAAATCACATTCATTCTCATAACAAAACCTCAACTCCCTCTATAGAATTTATTCATTAGGAATTTATTGCATTCACGGTTTGATTTGCTGCCACCATCCCACCCATAGATACCAACAAAGAAATAAACAGAATCTTCATATTAAAAGAAAACAAAAAAACACCACAATAATCCAATATATTAGAACCCTTTCAGACATTTTCTCCACATATATACACATCAAGCCATTCTTTTTTTATAAGCGAATTGTTTGGAAAGGAGGACATGATGACTTAAAAGAAGTTATCACAGACGGGATACGTCTAAACTCTGGCACTCCTCTACAAGACCTCTGTACACACCTTTTCAGGAAGTAGTCTCACCAGTCAAATCCTCTCAAGCGGCCGTGGGGCCGCATAGCAGAGTCCCTGCTGGGTCTTTGGTGCGAAAATCTCCCGGCCTCCACAGTATTTGTCATCTCCACATCAACCCACCCACCCAACAAGCCACCCACCCCATCTCATTACATTAACAGCCCGAACTTAACGAGCAGTTAATAGTACGCAATTAAAAGAAATACCACCAAAACAAAAACAAAGTAGATTGAGACGCTGAACCCAGCAGTGTTTCGCCACATTCAAGCACCAAAAAATAGCACAAAAAAAGAGATTGAAAGCAAGATATCCTCAGGATAAAATGGATGACGTGTCTGGAGCTGGTCAGAGATGGGACACTAGGAGCTTCCCCGGGCCCATGGGGGGGACCATCGGTGAGGGACAGCACCGCCCGGGAGCTGGGGCCCCCCTCCAGACAGTGGGTGCTTTGTTTAGTTGATCATTCTTCATAAGTCGTACAAGTTTTTCTTTGAGAGGTTCTTGGACAATTGCTTGCGTGTGTGCGTGTGCGTGTGTGTGTGTGTGTGATGGAGGGGGGGATTCTCTGGTCCTCATTATTTCCGTGTTTGTTTCTTGCCTTTCTTCAGAGTCAGCTTGTTCCTGATGTGTCCACGCTTTCTCTTGGACGTCTGTTTAGGAAATTAAAATGTACACTTAATTAACTCAACTTAAAATAGGCCCCAAAAATTGTGTTACACATAAATGTGGTTATTGCCCTGCTTAACACATTGCTCAGATGATACAGGCTGTGGAATAGTACTGTACAACACACTCAATAAACAGATTTAAAGAAAATGTTAAGCAGTATTATCATGTAAACATAACACTGAAATGGGTTACGGTTAAAGCACTTGGAGCAGAAAACCCCATCAGATGTCCGGGCTGAATGGCGCGGGTACCTTTTTGGAGGTGTACTTGGGCTTAGGCAGGATGCTGCGCAGCTTGCGGTCCAGCGGCTGGCGGTTCTCCAGCTTCTTCACCTTGTAGATGCGCACCAGCCAGTGCTCCGATGTGAACGCCTCCTCCAGGTGCTTGAACTTGATGTCCTTGTTGCCGATCTCGGCGTTGCGTGTGCGGTCAAAGCCTGGCGGCGTCCGGAAGTCCAGCTGGGGGGGGGGGGGGGGGAGACGACATGAAGAGTTACGGGCTATTATGATCACCGGTTTTCACTTAGGATCAACCTCATTTCACATTCAAACTCTTATCCCACGTGGCGTCTTCATGTAGACTACTGATGGAAAATATGCGCGCCAATAGTAAGGCTTACAAATGAATATTTTTCTGCCACTAGAGGGAGAACTAGCCTCAAGCAAAACACAAGGGCCAGGTCGTACTCCAACTGTAGTTCTCCGTCTTTGCGAGCACTCAGTCTCGTTGAAGCACAATTGCTTGTTCTGGTATTTTATAGCACTCAGTCTCGTTGAAGCACAATTGCTTGTTCTGGTATTTTATAGCACTCAGTCTCGTTGAAGCACAATTGCTTGTTCTGGTATTTTATAGCTTTAGACAACAAGACGCATAGTCTTCTGCTTTCTGTGGTACATTTCAAAACGTAATACATTCACAGAGAAAAGTCAGCACCAACAAAGAGAGGCGGCTTTGTCAACAGCGGAAAACTCATCTCCCGTGGGAGAGTTTCCCTACCTGTTCAGTGAAAGCAACGGAGGCAAAACACTTTGAACGATCAACACAAAAAACTAAATCAATATTGCCTTCAAGCGGAGCCAGCACAATACCTAGTGAATGTACGAGCACGTATAAACAGAGGTGTGGAAGAGTGCCATGTGACACCAGCTGCTCCTCTGGGGTGGTGTACTCTCTCGGACGGCTGTCCCGGTCATCATTCAATCTCCTCTATTTGCTCATCACTGTGAACTGCATTCTGATCGCCTTGCACCTCCTCAGCTCACGTCCCCTGGCTAGCTATTCTGGGTTTATTTATTTTCTTAACAGTGTCCTCCAAGCCTCGGTTCTGCCCTTGTCCTCTCCGGTGTCTCCCCTCAACTCTCTCCCGCCACAAAACCGCCAACACTGACTCTCGCCTTGTCTTCATTCCTTCCCCATCTTGCCTGGTATCTCTCCCCTGGCACCTCTCTTATTTATTTCCCGGTCTTGCGCTCGCCCCACAATCTATCTCCGCCTTCCATCCCCACGGCCTCCCGGTTCAAGACTTTTGGGCCGTGATGAGGAGCTGAAACCACCGCGGAGTGGGCCTCCTCTGCGGAGCTGGCAGCCAGACGGGGTTTTATGTGCGGATATCAGAACAACTTGGCAACGCCTCACTTCCTATTCCCATGAACCCCCATGCTGAACCAGCCAGGAACCGCAACAGAAGGGCCCCCCTCCCCCATCTCGCACTCTGTAATTCCTCTTCCTCCGTCTCTCTCTCTCTATCCCCCCATAGGAGCTCCACTTGAAACCCAGCTCTGTCTGGCGAGAACATGCTCTTTGCACCATCGTTGAACACAAGCTTTTCCACCGGCCGATAATTTTTTATTTTGTTATTTACAGTTTAGAGTCAAGGTTCAAGGTAGAAAGTCATTATTTTCCCCCTGAAGATATTGGATCTAAACATGGATCTCTTCCTCAAGCCACCCACAGCTTTGCCCCACCTCAATGTCTTGCGGATTGAACTTTCCACCATCGTTGAATGTTTCTTCCTTTTTCCACAGAGGCGCTAAACATGGTTTGGCAGTTGGATGAAGATCAACCTACATAGTAGGCTCCTTGAACTGTGAGTGTTGTAATGTGCATATTTGTTACTGGAATAGAGCTTTTCTAGTTTGGTTTGGAATTTCAACTAAACTTTATTTTGTGCTTAGCATTTCGCGTTTGCGACTAATTATTTTCAGGGAGATCAGGTTTAGCCATCGTTAGCTGCACACACCTAGTTGTTGGGTATTTAGTGGGTTTCTCTGGCACGTAGACTTTTTGAGTCTACCAGCGCTGAGCTAAGTATATTCATGGCATCTCATTCTCTATTGTCTACTCCAACACAGTGCGTCTTCAGTTCATTCCAGTCATTCACCACAGGCACTTCTCTCAGTCATATTCTCGTTTCTGTTATCTAGGCGGGCGCGCAAAACACAGACAACCTCTGACCACCGTTACCACTTCTCTCTCTCTTTCTCCATGTGTGTGGAACTGCTGGTCTGCGGTCAACAAAGCGGCCCTCCTTCCCAGTCTAAACTACCATGTCCGTGCCCTCTCTCTGGACGTCGCACGGAGAATTTCCACAGTACTCGCAATTTTCTTTCACTAGAGATGGGCATTTGAAGTAATTTCCACAGTACTCACAATTCTTTTTTAATCCTTCCTTTTAATGACTTCACATTTATGAAAATCAGCCACCGATAGAAGACGACTGCAATTTCAAATAAATGTATCGAAGTGTTCATCATAACCAGGCGTCGGTTAGCACCGTTGCAAGTGTGTAATTGGCTTAACCGCGAATACAAAATCAGCCAGAATATCTCCCGGTGGAAAGACGAGCTATAAATATCCTTTCTGGACACCAATGTTCTAAGAAAAACTGTCTGTAACAGCTTCAAATCGACACCGTGTAGAATGGCCACTGTGGAAATACACTTATTAAAAGTAGAATATGTCATAAAACAGGAAACAAGGCATAACTTCGACCATGGCAGTTTTTGATGTCCAGGCTCCGTGCCATCTCTCCCCAGAAGTTCTGCTATAACATAGCAGGACTGCTGGATCCCAGATCTACTGACGTCCAAACAGAGTCCTCATGCAGCCCATCCCCACTACAAACATCTCATCACTTCAGTTGCTCTCCATAACTCTCCCTTTTAGCCCAACTGGGTCTCCTCTCACCAAAAGTCTCTCTCCAACAACGGTGTACACACGATATAAATAGCGTTACACTCTGCTACCTCTTTCCTCTCACTTCCAGGCCCCTCTGCTCCCTGTCTATCCGATGCCCTCCAGGAAGACTCAGGGCGTCTGGGGCAAATCCACAGACCCTGCAGACCTGGGTGTATAGTGTCTACTGTCGGGTTGTCCAATATCCCATTTCATATTGATGTTATGCATTTACGAAATAATGTCATGTTATTGCTGCAGAAAGTGCAAGGGGAAACGCAGCCCCATATGACTCATAGGCATGAACACACTATGACACATGAGCGTGGGTAATTTCAAACATCCGAGGCAACATGTGGAAGTACTTTGATGAAAAGATCAATGCATTTCTTCCCAGCGAGCCGCTATGGCGTCAGAATGTGACCCTGTTGCGTTTAGCCCAACATCAATTGTGGTCTGTATATTATTATTATGATTTTCAAACATTACCCAATGTTTTTATTCAAACATGTTCACAGTGGCAATATTACTACTATAACATTACTACCAAACACAGATACACCATGATGTCCTCCAGGAACATCCCACTATGAGGGGGGCCGGGGAAGAGCCAGACACTCTGCTGGTCTGGGTGAGCAACGTGTGCAGAGACGCACCTCCCAGGGGGGAGGAAGGGGGGATGGAAGAGGGAGGAAATGTTGTGGCACACGATAAGAGAGGACTGCTGCTTACCATGGCCAGTAGAGCCTCTGGAGGGCATCAGCTGGTCTACAAACACCTCAAGACCCATCGTTAAGCATCGTTTCCCATTTAGAAAGCTCTGTTGGCACTACCACTAATACAAACAAAACCATACTGACCTTGTATTTCTGAATCCAACGGCTGCTTTGCACTCTGAATTTATTTTTAAAAACTAGGTTGCAACTGCTCCAATTTTGACAGCTTTGGATAAAAGTGCCTGCTAAATAAGATAATGTAACTAAACTGTAGGTATGACCCTTCCACCCAATCTGTTGCCAACGGGTTCTCACCTGCATCTCTCCAAAGCGGTAGTAGGACATCTTGTACATGAGGCAGTTGAGCAGCGTGGGGGAGCCGGCCTTGTCCACTCTGAACTCCCCCTGAGGGGTGAAGTAGTCACTCTCCTGAAGGACACAGAGGGGTTATTGGGGGGAGGGGTTCACACATGTTCCAAAACAGATTCGGAACGTGCCCAGCCCACAGACGAGGACACTCAAGGAGAGTGATCTAAATGCAAAGTGATAAGGTTGATAAGTGAAAGGGCTCACCGAGACTTTATGTTGGTATGACTTTCCCTCAAGGAGACGCGCATCAAAATGCATTATCTTACGCTTTTTCCCAACACCACGGAACTCCCTGCATATAATTAGATTGCAATCTTTCGTTTTGCCTCCAATTCAATCGATGGCCTTGGTTAAAGCCGGGCACGGGACAATGTTTTAAATAAACACCTTTTCAGCTTTCGAAGCATTCTAGGGACCTGAAACTTGGCTGATTAGGGCCAGGAGCACCTGGATCCGCACAACTTTAGCCAAACTAATTAGCAAGAGGTATACAGCAGGGGCACCAGCACGCCCTTGATGGTACCAGATGCATTGTGGGTACTCTGCGAGTTGGCCGGTGTTCAGAGAGACGAGAGTAGCAATGCTGACGGGGCAGTTGTTGCCATGGCCCCGCACACACACACTCACCCTGATGTCCCTGGGGTGTTCCCCCTCCGCTATCCGCACCATCCAGAGAAACTTATTGATGTCATCGCCCGAGTAGCCAATCACACCGCCGAAGATGATCAGCACGTAGTCCACGTCCAGTGACCTCATAATTTGGTAGGCCGCGCTCTCATTGGACGACATGGCTTTACCGACCTGGACAAGACCCGGGGAAGGTGAAATAATGGTGCATACAGTTTATGTAACCTCCTTCCCCTCTCCTTGTTTTACACCATTTGGTACCAGGGAAGTATAAAACTGAATAAAAATACTGCGCGACATCTAGGCAATCACGCATGTATTTCCCAGAAGGTTTTGTTGGGAGAGAGAGATTGAAGTGAATGTGATAGCACCTTGACAGCCCAATCAAAACCCTGGGTCCATGTTTGGCTGAGAAAATAACATTTCAAAGAATGTAAACAAAGAAGAAAGATTAAAAACCAAGTAGATAATCAGTTCCGTTTTCATCGTTGAAAAATGAAATGCTAAGCAGTTGGCGTCACTGAAGAACTATGCAAATTTTCCCCAAACCGCTGAAAGATATAGTTTGGAAGTATTCCAAGATGCACTTGTATCCAGACCAAAAACAACAACATAGAAGAGGAGAGGAGAACAAACTCGGAAAAAAACGCGAGGGACAAAAGAGAGACAGAAAGAGAAACGGGCTGAGAGAGCTAGCTCACCAGCGCTATGTGGCTGTTGTTCCAGGTGTTGTTGTCCACCAGGGTGGTGCGGTTAGCCATGCCGGCTATCTGGTAGCCGTAGTCCCACCACGACATGACCCGCACGTGCTCGTCTGTGTTCTGCCTCAGCCAATAGTATGCCTCCCTGAAGTCGTCTAGGATGTTGCGCGTCCTACCAGGGGGGAAAGATGTGGTTGGGGGGGGGGGGGGGTTTACAAGTTAAGCGTCGTGACAAGTGTATGGGGGCCTCTTCCAACCCCTCCTCAAGGCCTCCATTAATATTTCATGTCATGACTGTAATAACTTGACATGTGGCAACAACAGCTGGAAATTGAGAGTCGCTGCATAATGACTCCAAGCCAAAGCCCTCATTTTCATATTTTAATTGAACATTCCACTCCTCGGTTGCAAGTCAGCGATCCATTAAACGTTAGGTAGACTGAGGTGTGTGTGTGTGTGTGTGTGTGTGTGTGTGTGTGTGTAGGAAAGAGACAGTTTTACCCAACAAAGGCATACATGTGTGCATGCTATTTTTTCACACACATTATTTAACTTGGAACAGAAGGAAAACGAACCCAGTAATGCGCAAGAAAGCAGACTGTAATTTCAACAATCATTAAACAACCGGGCGTATTTATTTGATGTACATGGAGACTAACCTGCGGCAATGTGCCTGGGAATGTTTTCCCCACACAACACCAATATGTGTTGATTAAGGTGTAAGATGGAGTGCTCGGTCATACAACATCAGATAAAAACGTGATCACGGAAGTCATCCATGAGGTGATGAATATGGGATGAAAGCGCGACTAGTCATCTCCTGAATGGGTTATTAGGGTGTGCAGCCACAACCAGGTAATTAGAGGTGGAGATACACACACTCACTATAGCAGAAGAAGATTAAACATCCAAATCGAATTAACGTCCTTTGATTCATTTCTCCTATGGGTGTTGCTGTAGCCGTCGATATGTAATATTAATGTGCAGTATGAAATATACAACATGTGATTCTCCACCACAACAGAGGCTATGTTTGGTGGTGAGGATATAGTCCAAAAGGAATTCACGGGCCATGGAGTCACTCAGAGGTATAATTTAAAAATCGACAATCGACCCAGGCTGTTAACTATTAGTCACGTATGTGACAATACAGTATTGGGTACTATTTTACCATAGCCACAGAAACCCACAACTGGGAGTAGCGTACAGTGTGTGTGTGTGTGAAAGTGAGAGTGTGAGAGTGTGAAAGAGTGAGTGATTGAGCGCTGGTCCCTCACCCGTCATTGTTGTAGGAGGCTAGCACCACGCTGGGGCTGGAGTAGGCGTTGCTGGTGACCCAGGTGCAGTGCACCGCGAACATCATCAGCAGCATGAGCATGAGCATGGTGACGATGGACTTGATGTTGGGGCCCAGGCCCTCCTCCGCCTTCTCCTGCTCCGACACGTGCTTGCGCACCTTGCCCGCCTACGGCGAGAGAGAGAGAGAGAGCGAGAGAGACAGAGTCGGCCCCGGTCAGCCTTCGACACGTCGCACACCCCGCCGCTGAATTATTGAGGCCCGGCTTTCAGATGAATTATTGAGGAAGTAGCGTTGGAGAGCTAAATATATTGTACTGCCCCGGAGAGAGATGGAGTCGGAGATATGGCCGCCAGGAAACGTATGGGGTGTGTTAGCGTTGTATTGGAAATTATATATGCTACATTGTGTGTGTGTGTGTGTGTGTGTGTGTGTGTGTGTGTGTGTGTGTGTGTGTGTGTGTGTGTGTGTGTGTGTGTGTGTGTGTGTGTGTGTGTGTGTGTGTGTGTGTGTGTCAGCACGCATACATTATATTGGTATACGTTTACGATGCTTCCAACCAGTGCCGTGGCCATGACTATATATTAAAGAGAGATATATTAAGAGGAACACGCACAGACACATAGAGACAGAGATAGAGACAGAGCAGGATGAGGACAGAGTGAAGGATAAATGTTCACGTTGTTTAACTAGCGAAACATGACACGTTAGACATCTTCATTCATGTCATTAGGCATCTGCTCCACAAGTCATCATTGACAGACACACGAGACATTAACATAACGTTATCGAAACAATGAGGTGAAACAACGAGGTAGTTTTGCCGAAGGCAAATCTTTCCTTCCAACCTGCTCGAAACTCTGTGAGACGTTTCTTTCCATCAATCTGAACCAATTGAAATCAGTGATGACTCTGCGGTCCCTGTGTGTTGCAATGCATTCGGTTGCTCTCCACGACAGTTGAAAGGCAATACCCCTGATCCCTCCACAATACCCCTCTGTTTTCCCCAGTACGGTATAGGTGTAGCTCTAGTGCCCTTTTGGCCCTCAGGATGGCCCTACCAAGAGACGGATTGAAGACGTATCTCAGAATGCAATTCGATTTTCATTTCAACGATGGCCCCCCAGGGTGAAGAATAGCACAAATATAATGAAATCGTAGCAATACGGTAAAAAAAAAAAGAAGGTTAAATCGGTTGGACTGTCTTAATTTAAATCACCAAAAAAGGACTATGGGAGTTATTCATCATATAAAAAAAAAAACACATTTTATTTGCGGTTTCACGTTGCCTGTGCGAGCGTGTCCCATTTCGGGACGTTCCTTCTACCCCGCCGTTCTGTTTGGAGGGACCTCTCGGCGCGCGGTGCCTCCAAACGGCGAACGAGCGGCGCAGGTGAGACCGAACAAACCTTATCGTAGAGGTTGCCCGGGTTACGGCGGTCGTCCTCGTCACTGCTGTCCTCGGCGGGCGGGCTCTCGCGCTTGGAGTCGTCGCCCAGGTAGTGCTCGAACACGCTGGAGAACGCCACCGCCGACAGCATGCACACCACGGGGGTCAGCGTCAGCATCAGCCGCACCATCACGCCCGCAAAGTACACGGCGCTGATGGCGTACAGCGCCACTGGAGGGCGCCGGTGAGGCGGGGGGTGGGGTGGGGGGGGGGGGAAGGCAGGAGAGAACAAGAGTTAGAACAAAGTGAGAGCATGGGCATTAGAATGGGAGAGACGTAGAATTGAGGGGGGGGGGGAGACAGAAAGAGAGAGACAGGAGAGAGGAGCGACAGAAGGAGAGAAAGAGAGAGAGACAGAGAGATAGACAGAGAGAGAAATAAATAAATGGACATAGGAGATGGTTGAGCGCTCAACACATCTAAGATTGTGTAAATTGTGATGGTACTGATTCTAACTGTGTCATTCTTCTAGGGTGCAAGGCTGACTGCTCTTAACCCAAAGGGCCTGCTTGTTAACTACTATCTTTTAGCAATTTTCTCAAATATGTATCGACATTGAGCAAGAACTTGCATGACGCCGACCAACTCATCAACAATAAAGTAAATCATAAATAGTGCAACTCATATCAACCAACCGATGTCAAGAATATGGATTAAAGCCCACAACACACGCTCAGGGGGGTCCACTTCACTAGAGCAGCAGATAAAGGTGCATTCAGCAGGGAAGGCGCGGGACTCGTACCGAACACCCGCTCGTCGTTGATGTTCTTGATGCAGAACCAGAGGCCGGCGGGGAAGGTGCAGACCAGGATGTGGAGGTCGAAGAAGAAGGAGACCCAGGTGGTGGGCTGGTGCTCCGACACCGACGCTATGATGGGGATGTGGATCTTAGCGTAGCTGGGGACACACGAGGGAGAGAGGGAGGGGAATTTCACCTTATTGACATGTTGGCAATATTGTTCTAGTAACAACCATGCAAATAAAGCATTTGGAATTTGAACAAAACAACATTTGAGTGCGTGCGTGTGCGAAATAACGTAAGGCTGCAGATGGGAAAGAGTGAAAGAGCAGACAGAAACGGAAAGGGAGAGAGTTTAAATTGCAATGACATCAAATAATAATCCATATATTAACAGTACATACAAACACACAGACGGGTCAGCGTAAAGAGAGGAAAGATGGAGCATGGGAAGTGGAGGCGAGACAGCAGAGTAGGAGCGTCATGAAGGCCAGTGTGGACGATATGGAGCCGCTGCCTACCAAGTTACGCGATGTAAGGGCAGCGTCCTGCCACTGTTAAGCATTACGTGAGCTTATCATTTGTTCTCCTCCAAGAAATTAACACAAACCAATTCACCAGCGAAAAGGGATTAACATCCTGTGTAAACACCCAGCCTCTAGATCTGGCTGTGTGTGTGTCTCTATCGGGGTCTGTGTGTGTGTCTATCGGGGTCTGTTTGTGTATCTATTGGGGTCTGTGTGTGTGTCTATCGGGGTCTGTGTGTGTGTCTATTGGGGTCTGTGTGTGTCTCTATCTGGGTCTATGTGTGTGTGCATTCTGTGCACACGTGTTCCATTGTTCGTTCATGGTGTTCACTTAGTTGCACCCCAGCATCAGTATCATCTTTAATATTTCTCTTTAAAGGCTGATTCGGGAACGCATTCACCCGGCATCTTAGTGCGAGAGAGGAAACTTTGCATCGCAAACGGTCTCGGGTGGCAGAACTAAAGAGCAGCTGACAGACTGGGGCGCAAGCGCGCAAAAGTCAAGGCTGTTTGAGAGGTGCGAGGGAGAGGGCTCCATGGTGTGTGTGCATGTGTTCGTGCGTGCGTGTGTGTGAGGTTGGAATTAAAAGTACGTAGCCGGCAGCTCCCTCGCCTACTCCGAGTAGTTCCTGCCATACTCTGGATCAAATGAGACCTGACAACTGGGGGACTCTCGCTGAGGAGTTTGAGATCATGATCCATTTATCTTGTTATTCCGATAGACATTTCTATTTTTCTCCACAGCTTCACAGTTCCTAAAAAAATGCCAAGGAACGAAATCAAACACTCCTTGATCAGCAATTGCATGAATAACCACATCCCAAGGCCCTACTCCGCAGCGCGACTATGGTGTGAAACAGCTGCTGACTCCGGCTAAAGTGTCGGCGAGCCAGCGCTCCGAGCAGTGGCGGGGATTCGTGGAAGCGCAGTCCGTCAACCGCTTTAATGCGCCTCCACCAACCCACTCGACCCCACCTCCCGCCGATCTCCCAGGGACCGAGCGCGGGCTGACCGGGGCCTCCCGGAGAACAGGCACACCGGGTGGCTGTGGAAATGAGCGAGTGGAGGTCATCGGCGGGGCTTACCCAGTGTCCCACAGAGAGTAGAAGCGGCCACTCCACGGCGCGATGTGACCTACGGGAACAAACACAAATCGATACAGGCTCAGACAGGGAGAGAGACACTAAGGCACCGTGAGAGAGCGAAAGTCTAGTGTGTGTGTGTTTGTGATCATACGACAGACAGACAGACAGACAGACAGACAGACAGACAGACAGACAGACAGACAGACAGACAGAGAGACAACTTTGAGTAGAGAATCCGATATGGCGTGCACGCCAGTGTGTTTGTGTGCGAGATTGAATGACTGATGGGAGGGGGGGCGGGCTGGGGGGAGAGATCGAGGGATGAGAGTGGGCGTAGATTGATTACAGATAGCGGTTGTTGTAACATAGCATACCAAAAAAATACTTTGAAAAAAATTTGTTTGCTCCTCGTTTGCTTAGGTCGGGTGGTAAGAGGTGTGAAATATGAGGCTATTTCAGGGACCATCCCAGTTTCCGACAGAAGTGTAATGCAGTATATATTGTCTGTTTTAAAGTGTGTGTGGATCGACTTCAAACTCATACTGGCATGCTACTCACTTTCAAAACAATGCCAGAATTATGTATGATAGAAGCTGCCTCGGAAAAACGCCAGCAGATCAGTCTGTTCTGTTGGTAGAGAACACTGATATACCTATTGATAATTTATAGTTGGCATAATATAAGAAAAGGGCTGGATAAAAAAGGCTGCATAAAAAGGCTGGATTTTATATATTAAATTCAATTCATTTTTGGGGTTTTAGGCAAGCGGCCATATTTATCCTCTGCCAAATTGGCTCATCTGAAGAAAATGGATGGGGGGGGGGTTCAAATAAAGTACATATATTCTACAGCTTGTCGCTAAATGGCAGAAACAGAGGCGCTTGTACATGTAAAGGAAACGCAACTCAACTGCAAATAAGACGGCGTCTGTAATTTCACTCATGCATGCAAATCGTTTCGCCTTTGATCGAGAATTTCAATTAGTATTTCCGTGCTGTGAACCACTGGCCCGTCGCTCTCGTTGACAGGTCGGGCTCGTAACGCAACGCTCCTGACATATTACCTTCGCTGCGACCGCACGCCACGTCAACTTAATTCAAAGCGGTGCATATTTACAGTTGCCGCTAAGAGTGTCTTTGACGGGTCGGGATGAGCAGGGATTAAGGTTATAACTAATTTGAGCGCCGTATTTGGGGAACATCTGTGGAGACGGGGAACATGGCAAAAGAAAAAAAAAAAAACATGAAATCGTCCAAGCAGGCGATAGCTTGAGAATGGTGGTCCGAATGTGTGCTGATGTACGAGCCAGGGAAGCCAAAGTCTGCGCAGTTTCCTCACAGCAGGGGGTTCCGTTGCCATGGTAATATTCCTAGCTTTCCATTTACTGGCATATATGTATGTATATACACACACACACACACACAGGGGATATTCGTGGGATGAAGAACATCATGTATGCACAGAACCCGGTTCATCTATAAAAGAGGAGATACGTCTGACACCGTTATCCACCACACGCTCCGACTGTGAACACGGTTTACTGCAGAGAGGCGCGTTAATCATACCGCTTGCTCGGCGCCTAGACCGGTCTGCTTTACGACACCCGCCGTGAATCCACAAGAAGACATGCATTATTTAATTGAACAATACTATCCTCGCCCATGCATAAGACACGCCTGCACTTTAGCGTCTTCTAAATATATATCTATATATACATATATACAGATATATATATATTTGGGAGGTAAGACGCACAGTTTTGTTGTCAAACCATCAATAAGAATTATATTCAGGACCTTGTCTCCACCTGTAGTCGTTGGATGCAGCACAATATCCGACTGGGGTGTCAAATAAAAACCTAGCCTTTTCTACCTCGCATTGTCGCATGCATATCGTGAAAACACGAGTCGAGAAAGACCTCAAGTGGGTTTGACTACGAATGACATTTTGACTCTTGTGTCACTTTCAATGTAACTCTCTCTCCACCGGAACTTGCTCACCTCGCGAAACAAACACCAAAACCCAAGTTTAGAATGTTGGCCAATACCAAATCGACATCGTTCATCAACAACAAACATCAGCCATCGGCAAGCAACCTCCATCATGGTTATGATGTTATGTTTTGTTGGGGCAGTGTGCAAGCGTCTGAACAGTGACATGTGTGTATGTATGCAATGAGCTGGGATGGAGAGCGGGGGCCTGCTGACCAGTGTAGGTAAGGTAGATGACGGTGAGGAAGACCACTCCTGCAGCCAGAGACACGCCCAGGAAGAAGAGGGTCTGGAACTCCTGCTTGGTGAGCCGGTCTCGCAGGTACTGCAGGAAGGCGTAGGCCTGAAGCAGCACAAACACACCTGGGAAGGGACATGCACACACACACACACACACACACACACACAACACACACACACACACACACACACACACACAGGTAGGTACAAATGTAAATAGATAAATACAGATGCATTTGGTACATTTGGAGGTGAATAAGCACGGTGTCTCTCTCCTCCCCTATTCCGTGAGCATCTCTCCTTCTCCCTGCACTCATCCCCAGTCAATCCATCTGGCTGCTCCCCGTCTAAATTGGTCAAGATAATTGAGAGCAATGAGAGGAGAACCTCATTGTTTTCACCAGCCTCCTCCTCCTCATTCCACCACCATCCCTATGGGGCCCCAAGACATTAATGTGCCAGGGGCCGTAAATGTCAGCTTCCAAGGCCAGGGCTCTGTCTATTTGCTGGAGAGCTGCCAAGGTGCTAAATTTTGTTATTGTCGCCAACCTGGCCAATCTATATGTCTGTCTGCCAATCTACCTGCTTGTCTGTCAAGCTACCTGTCTGTCTGCCAGTCTACCTGTCTGCGATAGTGTCTCTGTGGCTCCGAGGCACACACATAGTCCCCCTTTGCACTGTATCCCCAGCTCTTCTCCCAACAACACCGTGGCCAACAGCTACCACCCACAGTGACTAAAACACAGGGGGCAAAGTTGATACAAGGAAATATATGCAGGGAGAGAGGGATAGCGGTATATATAGAGAAATAGAGGGATAGAAAGAAATAGAGACAGGTCCTCAAAGTCTGGTAGCCAAACTAGCAATGTCCAGACCCACACGGATGCAGAGGCACTACTCCAATGTGCCTGCTCATGAACAGATGAACATGCGCGCGCGCGCACACGCACACACACACACACACACACACACACACACAAACAGGTAAACAAATATAGAGCCGCACAAACATCAGACACACCAAACACACACACAGGCAGTGAGCAGATGGGCCTGCACTTGAGACGGAATCTGAACAAGCCTTCATAAACCTCCCAATGAGGCTTGATCAGATAAACAGCTCTCCTCTCCCTGTCTGAGAGCTAGTCACTACCTTTCTTCAGCATACATTTTTTACTGCTCTTGATGTATCCCGGGAGAGGCGTGCAGAGGTCTGCCCTTTCCCCAAGACATTGATTGATACTCCCCAAACTAGTCCCTATCCACTCCATCTCCGCAAGCGAGCAGGTGGTTATACCTCCATAACATGCTACCTAGCATCCACCATCGAGAAGCTAAATCCAAACGGATTTACAACAGAAGAGGTGGCTGGGCCGAGACCCGATCCTGTATTCAGGGCTGTGATTATAACCACACCACCGTGGTCAAGTGATGCCTACCGCGGGGTTGAGCTCATAACCGTCATCATCGCAATGTTTCTTTTTGCTGGTGAAATTTGCATACGGTGAATGATATGAAATAGAAATCATTGTTTTGTTATCATTATTGACTGCCTGCCAAACTATGTTCAAGGACTTTTAGAAACAAACTTTAGTTGCTCGTCAATTCAGCTTCGCGCAAGAGGCAGAGGGGCAGCCCATTAAACATATTTTGTTGGTGTCTGATTATTATTAATTATTTACCGTTCAATTCAATATATACACACACTACACAATACATTCATCAAGTGAACAGTTGGAGCTACATTTTAATTACAAGTGCTTATAGCGAAAACACTTCTCGTGTAGTAATGCCCATGCAGTTGACGGCCGGAAAAAAGTATCCGTCATGTATGGAAATAGGTCAAATCTAAGATCACATCTTAGAAGGAGGCAAAGCCTCCAGCAGTGACAGTTGGAAGTCTCCGAGGCTTTTGCGAGAGGAGCGAAGTACCAACGTGACTATTTTGCTCTTTTTTTGAGTGGCTCATTTCTTTCATTTTGTGAATACATGGCTAATGTAGACATCAGACTGACAGACATTAGTTTAATCTCAAGCTGCATCTTGCACTTGGAAGATGGATCTATGTTTTTATCAAGTCATATATCAGTTACCATCAGAACTATGAGTCCCGCGATACAGCCTATTCTTTT
This sequence comes from Lota lota, assembly GCA_026745465.1. Taxonomy (NCBI): domain Eukaryota; kingdom Metazoa; phylum Chordata; class Actinopteri; order Gadiformes; family Lotidae; genus Lota; species Lota lota. The sequence continues at coordinate 4,308,440 of JACYXH010000473.1, read as the reverse complement.
ACTATTATTATAAACTACCGAGTTTAGTAGAAATAATGCCCCATACAGAGCGGCTGTATGCTTTTCGTTTGAGGGGTTACACAAGGAAAGGCCTACATTGTTTAGTTGGACATAAGGTAGGATACAATAAAAAAAAATGGTAACCATGACATTAACCTTTTAAATTATATAATTATATGAAAGAACAAGTAACAACGAATGACAGTTGAGAACTCTAGATCTGCGCGTATGGCGATGTCCCACACAAGAACGCACGCAATTATTTTGTTTTATATGGTTATATTGTAACATTTGAAAGAAATATTCGTTTGAGGGACCAGTCAACATTAATATTACAATTATATGATAGAACGAACAATAATGAATTAAGCATTTGAGAACTCAACTCTGCACGTATGGCGATGTGTGTCCGATATATATTTAGTTTGTTTCAGACAACTCACACAATTACCTGTTGTCCGCGATGATGAATACAGTTAGACGTTCAATATTTCTTCTTTTTGCTTCCAAATCTCAATAGCTCATTGAGAGTTGATTTATTTCAGATTAGTCTTGTTTACACATTGGACAATGTTTCACACATATTTCCCAGAGTGCCACATGAATTTAATTGATAATAGGAATAAAAACGTGTTGAATATCAATATCAGCGATCTAATAGTGTGTGGAATATTGTCCAATGTCCAGTCTTTAGAACATGGCTAATCTGAAAGACACCTGTCCTTTTTCAACAAACTGTTGAAACATCGTCAAACTAAGATCGTGCTTCTATCTAAACTTTCATTAACCTTTTGATTTATATATTTAGTACAGGAACGAACGAACGAACAATAACCAATCAAGCTGTGGAGAACTCTAGCCATACTCTGCGTGCATGGCAATGTGAGGTGGGGGGGTGGGGTGGGAATTGTAGTAAACCGCGGTCATACGTTCCTTTTTCACCGCGGTAAGAGAAAATCCATACCATGGCAGTCCTACCAGTCTTCCTTGTCATTTCGGGGCCGCCTTCTGGTGACTCACACCATTAGTTATCAGACTCATGGCCCCCGGATTCAAATGCCACTCCAAAACGTCATGTATACCACTTTATTAACAAGAGCGCTGCTTCGCTTGCAACACAAATACATGACAGTCAGTGGACGAATCGCTACAATTGTGGCTTTGAGTCCCATTAGACAACATCAATCTCACCCAAAAAATGTTGAATTAGAACACAGGGCATGAATTGCTTGAGCTGAATCAGTTGGATTTAAAAGGCAACGAGCAACGGCACACAACAGGAAAACCGCTCTTTACAATAAAAATACAAACAAAGCCTACCTGCCGCAGCCATGTGTTCACTGGTCCTGATTGGCTGGAAGCCCACAAAAGGGATCTGCATCGACAGCACCAGGCCAATGATGTAGAACGTACTATAAGCTGAGAGGAGAGAAGAGGCAGGGAACATAGTTAGAAACTAAATGGGAGTTTTGAGTTGAACACAAAACAAAAAAAACAAGACAGAAAAACTAAATACAAAAACACAGAAACAATTATTGTCTATATTGTTTTATTTATTGTCCACCAGCAGTCTAGTTTTTCAGCATGGAGAAAATCGGCTCAGTGGCTGTATTTAAAAGCCATTGATTTCCCTCCCCGTTCTCAAACCTAGAAATTCAGCATGAGTAAACACAAAACAGCTTATCTTAAGTAATTTACAGGGAAAATGGCGGCTGACACTGAAGGGGGAAGTGGAGGGAAGGTATGGCGACTCCCCGTCGCCACAGCCACGGGGAGTGTTGCAGGGCGGGGGTCCCAGGGGGGGAGGAGGGAGGGTGTTGTCAAATGCAACTCACAGCCAGATGCTTTTATGTAAATATTCCACACACTTCTCTAAGAGCGCGGAAAGCGACAGGAGCCGGGATGGTTGTCTTTCTAGCATCTGCTGATGATTGAGGGAGGGACAGATGAAACGCCACAGTGCTCAGGCTGCGTTGGATTTTTATAAAAGAAAAAGATACATGCCGTTGTCTTCAAGTGACACTTCATTTGGCAACTCATACCTTTACATAGTGTAAATAGACTGCCGGTAACCCAAAACAGTGCCAGATTGTACAAGACAAAGAAACAATATTGACTTTTGAAATGAGCTATGTGTACCTGGTTAGTGATAGATCATACAATGTGATTCACATGTGGGAAATGCTTGATTTGGTTTTGATTTGGAGTTTTTAATTAGAAATTAAATGCATGCCGTGATTAAGGATGGGATAATTTGTAAGAATGAATAATTAAGATAGTCCACGAACTGCTGAAATTGGTAAAAGCTAGAATAAGATAAAGGCTAGAATAAGATAGATGGATTAAAGGAAATTGGAGAAACAAGCCAGAGTTAGTGAAAGTATCCAACCCAGAAAATCCCACCCATCCCTCCAAAGCCACATGACTCTGGTCATGCGCAATGAGTGCACAGGCAGAGAACGGGCAGATAGCCAACAGGTAGGTAGACAGACAGGTAAGCCATCCAATCATTTTTTTCCCACCGCATTTACTGATTAATGTCAGGCTGCAAAGATAATAAAAAAAATGAATTGCCTGCCCTACCTTTAAGGCACTTGAGCCAGTACAGCAGGTTCATATTCTTGTTTACATTCCTTCTTTTTCTGGCAAGTTCTGGCAACACTTTCCTGGCTGACAACGCGCAGACACTAAAGCTAGGTTACGGGCAGATTAACGCAAGGCCTAATGTTAAGAAGCGTGTGATTTTCGGCCAAAGTCAGTGAAGTTTTGACTTGCTTGTTTCTCGGGTTTCGTACGGACCCTAAAAACAATGAGTGACTGAAAAGAACCCGAGGTCATTCAAGACGTGGTAGAGCGTTAACGAGGCATGGACTCCAGTGTGAGCACCCACAGATTACAGTTAGTCAATACATCACCCATCAAAGAGCCTCGGCAGTTTCCAACTCATACTAACGTTTAATAGGCGCTAAGCTTATTAATGCTTGAGTTGAGGGAGCGTTTGAGTTCATTTTTATGCGGTCCTCAGAACATTAATAAACATATTTATCTATATAGATCTTTGTTTACATATCTCTATCTCCATCTACCTATGTATATACTGTATATCAATCTTTTTTATCCATCTTTATATCTATATATCCATCTATCTCGAGCTATAGATCTTTATATAGCTATATTAAAGCTATATAATTAACATAGAACCTGCATCCACTGCATCTTGCGGTGCTTCCACTATAAAGTGGTATCAAGTGGTAGCAGATGGCCGCAGCTACCAAGTTCCGTGGCGCGCTGGCATATGGACGCCTGAGTCGACACATGATGGATGCGTTTAGAGTGGAACGTGGCTACCCGTTCCCCGACGACGGACCGGCCCCAGGGCGGTGTGCGACGTGCGCGGCAGTTTTAGAAGGGGGTCGAGACGTTACCCCGAGCTGCAGCTAGCGCAGAGAGACACGCGACACTGTTTGTATCCAGTATTATTTATGGGATACATTTATTCACAGAAATATATGAAAGAGTCAGAAACAGAGAAAGAGAGAGAGAGAATGTCGATGGATATTCTTTGGGTTTTATTGTTGTGCTGCATGTTTCACGCGGCAGAAAGCAGTCGAGCAGAAAGGCGTGTGTGTGTGTGGCTCACCAATGTAGACTCTTCGGCTGTAGCGCTGCATCAGTAGCAGCACAAACACGTGCAGCGGAATCAGGTTGATTATGAAAACATAGCCTCCCCACGCAGAGACCTAAAAACACAAACACGTGTGAACATAATTTATTTTGCCAGCACCGAGCATGGCTGTAAATCAGTTGAATGAATTGCTTTTATTAATCATCCACTTCTCGCTGGCAATAATGGATATGACCCAACATTTTCTTAAGATTGAACACTCTGGGCTCTGTCTGCTGCTGTTGTGGCCACAGCTAGTGGGTTGAGAAAATACATAAATAAATAAAAAGACAAACTAATATCTGGACGGCAAACAAAAGCATTAAGAAACCGGGATTTTCTACAACACAAATACTACTGATGGAAATGTAAATGAAAGGCAAAAACATATCAGCCCACACCCACACAAAACCCAGAGGACCTTACTAGACACCGAAAGAGGAATCCTCACAGGTAGGCACACATGCAGGCTGCAGGCTGAATCCGCACATATGGACGGACGGGCGAGCGGCCACACACATACACAACAGCACCCACTTAAGACACGGGCACAAAGCGAATGCTAAGAGGTAGGCATGGACAAATGCTGCCAGGTATGCACCCGCACACAGACATCAGCACCGACACAGCCAAGTTTCCAGCTCATCCACTCTAGTATATAAACCAGCAGCTAAAACTTAATTGACATACAGTATATAGCGCTCTATAAAAAAAACTAAGCCAACGTCCCTTTACACAGCAGAACTAAAACGTAATACGCACCGATAACTTTAAAAGCTCTGTAAAATCTATGCCACCAGTACTGTATGGGCTTCACAGCACCAGGTGTGGCGGACGTGGAGGTGAATCAAACAAAATTATATACACAAAAAGCAAAAGCTCCCAGAAAAACATGCTCAAAAAGGTTTGGAAGGACAAGAAGATGCCAACGGAAACACAGAAATAAAGCACAAGAGCGAAGCATGGGACGGGAAAGACGCAATGTCAAGGCAACAAACTGAAGCAGAAATGGGCCACAGCAGAAGAAAGATAGGTGGATTGATGGAGAGACCGGGAGGCAGAACAGAAGAAAAATTCTCTCACACAAAGATTTATTTGTAAACATATCCCAGAGAGAACCAGAGCAGAGAATACAAATATAAACTATAAACCATGCTGAACCTGGTCATCTGATAGTTTCATTATAGGAGGCCGTTGGGAGAGAGAGAGAGAGAGAGAGAGAGAGAGAGAGAGAGAGAGAGAGAGAGAGAGAGAGAGAGAGAGAGAGAGAGAGAGAGAAAGTGTGAAAGAAATCCTCATTAAGTGGTGAGGTGTAATTATCTTCCGGGAGTCATTTGCACCCCTTTCTCTCAGACGACGACAGCCAATTAGTAGCATTTGAAGCGTAGCTTGGATGAATACCACAGATGAGTTCCATATGAGGCTCGTTCTCCATGTTGACTCGTTGGCCTCTCTTCTCAGAGCTAATTGAAAACTCAGGAGATTTAAATAAAAAATGAAACAGGAAAAAACTCAAACTAAAAAAAGTTAGTGGCGTCAGTTGGACACCAGTACGGTCGAGGTTCGAGAATATTCCCGGATATTAATCCGATACAATTTCTTCCAAAAATTGCACAAGGTGACCCAATTTTCTGATGTTTTGGCACTTCTGAGGTCTGAAGCTCCTGCTAGCGTAAAAAGAATCCGATCGGTACTAAAGTTGCTATCTGGAATAGGCAGCAGGAGTGAAAACAAAAAAGGTACCAAGCAGAGTATATATTTCGGGTTTTTTAACACGTAGTACATCTCCAGCAACAGACTTCAGTCTCCGCCTGTGTGTGAGTTTTTGTGCGCGCATGTGCTTGTGGGTACGTGGCGGTGTGCCCGTGTGTGTGCGCACGCATACATAATAGTTATGCAAGCAGTGATGGCCCTTTTACTCCTCCGCTGCCGGGGGAGTCGATCCTGCCACCTTCAGCGAGAGAGCGAGCATGTTCGCAAGAGAGCGGAGAGCCAGAGACGCATGGCTCGGCTCTGGGACCTAAGGTCATGGGGGGGGGGGGGGGGGCCTCGTTCCAACCCCAGGAAGCCTTGTGTCATCCACGGAGGAACATCATTTATGTTCTGGAGGGAAGACACACACATACACACACACACACAGAAACAAACAAACACACACACACACACACACAAACACACACACAAACACACACACACACACACACCTGATGGCCAGATGAGGTTTCGGAAACTTACATTTCAGTACAACAACAAAAACTTTTCGTTTTCAACCGCGTTGGGTTTTTGCTTGAGTTGTAAATAGTCTACCGAACACGATGAGAGTAAGGTTTCCTGAGGGCCACATTCTCTGGGTTACTTTAGAAAAAGTATTACAAAACCACTCTTAAAACATTTAAGAATTGATCACGGTGTAAGGCCTTCCAAAATAACTAAAAGGTGCATTCTATTGTTCCACTAGGATGTGGGTAACCAAACACTATATATAGATCAAACCGGATCCTTTCAGTAGAAGAAGCAATTGCAGCAACCCCAATTTCACTAGCAGGGGTGCTATGGGTTTATTCTAATTTCCGTTTACGCTTGAAACAATATTTTCAGTTTACGCTGTAAATAATGTAGGATGGAGGTTCCGAAAATAGACCAAACAAAAGCACACGTTGGCCCAGTGTCAGGCAAATGTGTCATCTACGCCAAATATCTGCGCTTCGGGTACGTTCCATGGAGTTCTGCTGTGGTTTCCATTATCTAAACCAATCGCTTGTGTTGGGAACCGCTGAAAGTAAGCTACGCTGCAGGGGGGTGGGTGTCCATTAAAATCCCATATCACGTAACTCAGCACCAGCTCTCTGTGTCCCGGTTATACAAGCAGCAGTCAATAAACAGGCAATGTACACTTGTGCGGTATAAAATGCTATGGAGTCGAGCTTTATCGGAGAAGACAAAAAGATGGCAACCCTGTGGGTGTGGGTGTGTGTGCGTGTGCGTATATAAAGGAAACGGCTCCATCTCAAGCTATGGTTAAGTCTGTTTGACCTCGGCAGCCAATGGCGGAGCGGAGGCTGGGCGCTATCCACCAAGGGCAGGACCCAGACACGATGTGGAGCAGTCTTCTGGCACTATCTCGCTCCATGCTGTCCATATCTGATGGCCACGGGGCTGCTGTGAAAAAACACTGGGTGCGTATATGTGTATTAACCTCTGTGTGTGTGTGTGTGTGGTACTCTGAGAAAGAACAAAGATGTCTTTACGGCTGTGTATGTGTGTGTACGCGTGTGTACGCGTGTGTATGTACACCTCTGTGTGTGCGCTTGCGTGTGCGTGCATGCGTATGAATGAGAACACTGTGATAGAGACAGTATATAGAGGACAGTGTGTGTTACTAGCAGGGTGGTAACCAGAGTTTTGTGTTGGCAGTGCGTGGGATTCACAGTCACATACACTGTGGTTTCATTGCTCATCAAGGAGCACAAGTTCCAACCGTACATGACAAAACCATGGGACTTTCATTAAACAAAGTGGCTCTGACTGGGAACAACTTAGTTTACAAGCTTACTCTCGAAGGTTATGTCGCAATCATGATTTATTTATTTTTGAATTGGAGGTTTCAATGGGGTTAATCGCTAACTGGCATTTTAATTTCTTCCAAAAATCCTTGAATTTGGTAGGCTTCTTTCAGGTTTTGTCACTAGCTTTTGGGATAAAAACCTCTCCCTCTCTATTCATCAGAGCATACACACCCGCCTCTAGAATATTGTACTCTCTCCATCTTATCTTGTGAGAGTGATTGTGCCAGCAGCATAAACGGAGCGGAGGGAGTCTATGTTGTGTGGTACCCACTACTTGCCGTCTGCATAGTGAGTGTCATTTCCCATTAAATCCCATGGGACGTCCCCGGCTCTGGGCTACATTCCGGGGGGGGGGGGGGGGGGGGGGGGCTGATCAACGACACGCTCGAATCGAATCGCACATTTTTACAATGACGAAGCACCAAAGATAGATCAGAGACACACACACACACACACACACACACACACACACACACACACACACACACACCCAGAGGAGAGTATAGACCTCCGTGCTAGAAGGGCTCAATGCTGCAGCTAGGTGGGAGAGAGCCATGTATGAGAAGAGCTAGAGAGAGGCAGAGATAGAGACAGTGCTTGGGGTGGAGTTACGCAGTGTTATCTTTTTTTAACGGAGATATTCTTCTGAGTTTGGAGTTCTGGAGGTTTCAGAAAATGATTTTAACAAAAGTCTTTCTAAAGTGGCCCGTCTACTAAACAAGTTTGAACCTTTCCAGACACTTTGTCTAAGGATGCTGGTGTCCGGGCAGGATGTTTTATCTTGTCTTCCCACAAGCTACGGGAAAAGATTAGTTTACCAGTGCTGGCCGAGTCCGTGTTTACTGTCGGCCAAGGAGGGATATTGACAATGGGAAGACAGTCCTGTCATTTTAGTTATCAGTCCACTTCTGGCTCCAAGCTATTCAAATAAAATGGACTTGACTATGGCACCTCTTGTAACAAGATGGCTTCAGCGAGCAGTCTTTATCCTCTTCACCCGGTTCCTTTTTCCAGTTGTCATCCTTCAATCCACCTCCACTACCTTCTACCGCCGTCTTCCATTTTTATTTTCTTCCATCTCTCCATCCATCGCTCCATCCCTTTTGCCTGTCTCATCTCTACCAGGTTCAACCACTATGTTTTTGAACGTGATTCAATTAATGGTTAACAATGTGAAAAAACATATTAAAGAAATACAAATGAATGAAAACCGAAACAACCTTGTTTGAGGTGAAGGTTGATGGCGATGGTTTTATAGTTCATCTAACCTTTTCTCTCCCACTCTCTCTAGTCCTCCTGTGCTAAATTTCAGTCTCCGTCAGATCAGTCTCATCTTTAAATCACCCTTTACCCCATCTCCTTTGCTCTCTGCAGCTGGTGATTCTGCAGCTGATAGATGGTGCTGGATTTCAGTAATCTGTTTCATTTGACATCCGTCTCATGGCACGGTCGGGGACATTTAACTGCGAACGAGCAGGGAGCGAGATGTCCGCACATGCACGTCCACATTCTAGTACACTGTCACACACACTGACAAAGGTCTGCATTGTGGCTTGCTGACACACACAGCTAGCTATCTGTCTCAGCCAATCAGGCAGATATGTCAATAGCCCACCCGCCTCCCCCATCTCTCCTATCAAAACTTCTGACAGCTGAATTTATAAATAATGCTTCATACCCCCCCCCCCCCCCCCCCTTCCCAACACACACAAACATGCACAGAAAATAAAATGTGTGCGGTTGACAGTGGGCCATCACTCCAGCATCGCTATCTCCGGGGGCCATCTTAATGTAATAAAGGATGGCAATTTCCCTGTAGCCTAAAGAAGGCACGGGGAGTGATTAAATCCACTCCAGTCAATCCAATCAGACTCGGTGCCGTCCGTCCCGCATCTCCCTCTGGGATGCGCCTACACCCTCCCGCATGAATCTGTGTGTGTGTGTGTGTGTGTGTGTGTGTGTGTGTGTGTGTGTGTGTGTGTGTGTGTGTGTGTGTGTGTGTGTGTGTGTGTGTGTGTGTGTGTGTGTGTGTGTATCTCAGGGGTGCTGGGGTATGAGCAGTGGGAGTCTTTGAGTTTCATTCTCACCATGTAGAAGTAGGAGAGACAGCAGCCGATGGTCCAGAATACTGAGCCCGTCTTAACAGATTTCACCTGCAGGAACAAGAAACAGAGAGAGAGAAAGGAGAGAAAACAAATCAAACAGATCAGTCTGGGTGGCTGTGGCCCACATTCTACACATTGAGTAAACCGGAGACCCGAGACATCTGATTCAGGTATGTAACGCCACACCCACTACCATTATATGCGCTTAAAAACAACGGCCACGGTCTAAAAATGCTTTTATATTATTCAATCTAAAATGGCAATTCTAAATCTTAAGGTGTGATGCAAAGGGCACACCAGTAAAAACGTTGTTCACGTCATCGGGGGAACCACAGGATCGAACCAGCAACGTTGCGGTTGCCAGGTGACCGGGTGTGCCTGTTTAACTGGTGTTGCCACTGTTTTAACTCTCCAAGTCAACAAACTAGCCTGGGCATACGTTCTGCACTGACTCACATATTGGATTTGAGAATGTAGATGTACGGTGGGTGATGTCGGCATATTTAAAGCGGCCATCGGCTATACAGCTTACGGACTATGCTCTGAGACATTTATATCTACATATACTGCAAACAACCGAGCCTTCAATCACTATCTGAGCCACTCGAAAAAGGTAAGTGCTGCGCAACCAACTTTAAGAAAAAAACTAAAGTAGCAAGAGTGCAAGGTAGCTACAGGAATAAGAAAAATGGGTTTGTTTTTGTCAAGTGCCTCGGCATTAGAGCAATTTAAACATCACGACAAAGCAAAATATATACACAACAAAAAGTGTGACAATAAAATAGCAAAGTCACACAGAGACAGGGGGATTTTGTTTCCATCAAAACAAGGACTGAGCCAGTGTGTTCTCTATGGGATCATATGCTGTCAGAAAGAACACAGGGGGGGGGGGGGGGGAAGAAGTCTGCCAGAAATACACTTGATGCTTATTTTTGTAATACACAACACAAGTTAAACCCATGTAAACGTTGGGTACACACTGTAAACGTCCTTGTTTACCGCATACACAATACAAAAAAGCACATTCAATTATGATTTAAATCAAATACAATCAAATACAAAACGGAGGGTGACAAATCCCAATATGTGCTCTGTCCATTTCCCCAGTTTCTTCACTCTATCCCACAGGCAAGCACACACACAAACACACACTTACACACATCCATCAACAGAAGCCGAATTCCCCCTACACACAGAAAATAATAACATAACGCACCAAAGTCCCCATCCACTGCAGTGATGGAGGGAACTTGAAATGAAGAGTGTTGTGTCTGTGTGTGCTGTGTGCTCGTGCAAGGCTTGTCTCAGAGTTTATATCATATTGAATGCTGCCTGAGAGACCAGTTACAGCACACATAATCCTCTGATGGTGAATCTGTGTGTGTGTGTGTGTGTGTGTGTGTGTGTGTGTGTGTGTGTGTGTGTGTGTGTGTGTGTGTGTGTGTGTGTGTGTGTGTGTGTGTGTGTGTGTGTGTGTGTGTGTGTGTGTGTGTGTGTGTGTGTGTGTGTGTGATGGATGTGCTGAGCACCCCCAAGGCCCCCCCAACATCTCCGTCGCATGGACAGAGTGAGCTGTGCAGAGCCTTACATCTATACGGTGTCAGTCAAGCCATCCATCCATCCATCTGCCGCTCAAATAGTGACAGTCAGACAAACAGGCAGAGTTAGCCACCAAAACAAGTCTGCGAGCAAAACAACTCTCCAAGGTGAGCGGAGTCCTGATGCGCCAACAAGCCTCACGCTGACTCCATTAGCATTCTGCCTCAGAAAGAATGGACTGAATACCGGTATGTGGTGTGTGTGAGCGCACTCATTTTCAAAGGTTCTTGTGTGTGCTTAACACTGGCGACTACGCCAGCGCCGTTATCTCCGTAAGTGAAGGGCGGCTGGCGATGCGTGAGAAGAACAAGGAGCCTACATGGGAGATTTTGGCCACTGCAGAGGAACAAAAACAACACACCACACATAATTAGCCAGCTCAAGCAGACCTACAATATAAAGTGTGCCCCCATATGCAGACATGCACACGTGTACGTTCATCCCTCCAAGATTGCTGGCTCTCACGGAAGCGTATAAGCAACGGCTAATGATGCGTCGAGAGCAAAGGCGGGAAAGCGAGGCACGCGAGTGTGTGCGTGATGATGTTCAAAGGAACGCACTCCTGGGTGTGCAAGGATTCAATTATAGATTGGGGGGGCAGGGGTGGTCAACAGCTTAAGTGTGTGCAGCTGAATTGGTTCTAAGCAGATGGGCTTTGGGGCGACATAGGGGGGGGGAGAGAGAGAGAGAGAGAGAGAGAGAGAGAGAGAGAGAGAGAGAGAGAGAGAGAGAGAGAGAGAGAGAGAGAGAGAGAGAGAGAGAGAGAGAGAGAGAGAGAGAGAGAGAGAGAGAGAGAGAGAGAGAGAGAGAGAGAGAGAGAGAGAGAGAGAGAGAGAGAGAGAGAGAGAGAGAGAGAGAGAGAGAGAGAGAGAGAGAGAGAGAGAGAAGGATTAGAAAAATAATGACTGAAAGAAGATGGCACAAAAGAACTGTGCAAAATAAAGAAGGTAAGGTGGAAAGACAAAAGGAAAGCCCTGGGAAGGCCAGAGGGGGGGGTGAGAGAGAGAAAGAGGGTATAGATAGAGAGAGGTAGCAAAGGTAGAGAGAGGAAGCAATGGTAGAGAGAGGGCGCCAAGAAAAACATGGTAGTAAATGACAGTGATAATGGGTAGGCAGTGGTGCGTGTCCAGGATGATTGTATTTCAGGCCCCTTGCCAAATGGGACGGCTGGTGAGATCACCGGTGTTCGTGTGCAACACCCATCCCACCCACCCACATCAACCCCTCCACTCGGCTTCACAGACGATGGATGCATGATGACTGCATTGGGAAACACCTGCTGCAACTGAAGCTGTATGGCTAACACACACACACACACACACATGTGGACACAAGTGGACACGAGCACCTGCTCCTCCCTCTGAACCCGACCCGTTTCGCAGCGAGAGGCAAATGACGACATCAGCTTTCATATCACTTATGACGGACATTTATTTATTTATTTGTATTCCTTGCATGAAAGCCATGAGGTTCCTAGCGAGATAAAGTTGAGTGTGGTTGGCTTCTCAGAGGAAGACATGAAAGCTACAGAGAGAACAGGCTGCCAGAGGGCTAGGAGCCCCTGCTACAGTTAAGCCAAGCGCCTTCACAGAGCTGTAGCCTCAGCCCACAGATCCAACACGAAGAGCCCTATGACACCACCGTACAGTGGCCTTAAAGGAAAAAGCCCTTTGGGTTATTATCATTTTAATAAAACATTGAAGTTCAATAAAGTAGAAATAACCTTGTGTATTCTTTTACTTTTCTTGTAGATCTGTGAATCTTCCCTCTTTCTAATAGATATCCATCCATCCATGTATAAAAACACTATATTTGCCCCCGAGGGGCAGTTTGCGAAGGCATGAAGAGCAGAACAGTTGGCAAGTAACAATACAGGTAACATAAAAAAAAGAAAAGCTTTACACATTATGATACTAGTAAAATACTTCCAACATGAAACTTAGAACCTGTAAGAAGCCATTAGCACAATGGCTTCTTACAGTCAACAATAACTGACTGTGGCAAACGGGTATTCTGCCGCCAGTGAGACGTGTCAACATTCACATTCAATATGGCGCATTAAGCAGGACATCCGAGACTGCCGCAGGGAGCCCAGCCATGTTAACCACCGTGCTCCGCTGCATGGGTCATCTAGACACCTGGACCCCAAAATAACTCCCCTCACATCAGTGGCAGACGGCTTGGGACCTGGGCCCTGAAGCGGGCTCAAGGCCCCGACGACTGCCACACCACACACAAGCTGGTGCACATCGTGGTGTGGTATGCGTGCGCACTCATGTGCACAAGAATGATTTAAGGCTGCTGGGTCTAAGGGGAGCTGGTGAGCAGCCTGACTCCTGAGTCGGGGCTGTCGGGAAGCGTAGCATTAAGTGGAAGGAGGTGGGGGGGAATGGGTCCCATCGTTAGCTGAATCCCGATGGAACAACATGAGCACCGAGTCCCTGGGTTGCTGCTTAAAGGGAAAACGAGGCATTCGGGATAAACGGGCTGAGCGCAAGTTGAATAAATAGGCTGCAAGCTGGTATAAAATGCTCACGGCCTGCCTGTGGCATGCATAACGGCGGCTTTTTGTGTTTTTCTTCAAACACCCTGCGGGGTGTGTGTATGTGTGCAGATGTTTGACTTTTGTGTGCACTTTCGATTTTAGAATGCATGCGTGTGCATGTAAAGCGGTTGAGAGGTGTGGCAAGCCTTGCTTTAGCTGTGCAGATTTATGTGAACAAGACTATGTCTCAAGGTCGACTAATCACCACCGAAAAGGGAGTTGACGATAAAATAACTTGGAAACACTCTCCTTTGGGTCATCGTGTAAACGAGGTACGCGTGTGTATGCGTTTTTGAATCAAGACAAAAACACAAAGGTTTTCGAATTACCCCGGATCCAGAACAAAATAATGGACGAGGACAAATGTCGTCACACACACGTTGGTGCATCTGCGTACAATGTGTGTGTTTGTGTAGCTGTGGGCTAGCGAGGCACTGGCCGATGGGGCTTTGAACACACACACACACACACACACACACACACACACACACACACACACACACACACACACACACACACACACACACACACACACACACACACACACACACACACACACACACACACACACACACACACACACACCCCAAGGTGCTGGCTGATGGTGTTTGAATGGAGAGGACACAGAAAGCAGGCACCAAGGATGGTTTCCTTTCCCTTGAAACCCTTCCTTCTCTAACCTCAAGGAACCATCCCGGCCTTTTCAATACTGTCTTTTATTTTTGTTATTTAAAGCACAATTTTTTTTATAAAAAAAAGAACAAGTTTGGATTCACAAATAACCCTTTGACCCTGGTATCTGCACTGGCTTTCTTCAAGCTTCTTTTGTTGACTCAAAGAGCCTTGAATAAGGTGATAAAGGAACAGTCTGCAAGAGAAATGAGAAATGGTTCCAAAATATTTCCGAACTCACACACACTATTTATTTATTCTCCCTTTTGTGCGAGGGAAACAAAGAAATCGTCATTATAAAAAGTAACTTATTTCAATATGTCTTTCAGCCGTTCATCACACTATCTTTGACTGAGCACAAATTCAAATCATACAAATTGATGACAACCTTTTATATAACCTATCACATGAAAAATATTTTTTGTGATAACTCAAAATTATTGTGACACAATGTCATCTTATTTGTCAATATGGCGAATATCGTCCGATACCGATGTACGGCCGATAAATCAATGCATCATTGTGTGACAATCATTTCAACCATTTTGAACATTTGCAATACCACTTTTTTAAGTTATCAATAGTTCCAATAGGCACAGACAATGCGTCAATCGCAGCAAATCCTCAACCATTCACTCAATATCAATTCAGTAATTGTTATAGAGGTCACGCATGTGCGCAAGCTTTACCGAGCAGGAAATTGTGTGCAGGCCACAGCATGGCAGAGATAAATAATTTAAAGCCATTGCATGAATTAAAAAACAGAGGGCTATTGTTGGATATTCTTGCCAGCCTAGTGTCTTCAGTGAATCTGTTCTCTGAAACCTAATTGAAAGCAAGCACAAGCCAAGCAAGCCTTACCGAACTGCTGATATTGTTCCAAATTACATTGGTTGGTTAATGACTGATAATGGCATCACTGGGCATTAGAGGTAGAACATAATGGAGCAATCTTCCCTCTTTCTAATAGACATCCATCCATCCATGTATAAATATATGTGAGAACACTTTACAAAACAAACATTAGTTCAAATGTTTCCATCTCACTGCTAACGATATTGCTAGTGCATATCTGTTGGCAGTTGAATTTGTTTGTGCAGGTGAGTTTTTTCTGTTTTCTTTCCCTTTACCAAAATAAGGCAAACCCAAGCCGCTTCTCAACGCTACATCCAAATAGCATGCATAATCAAACTAATCCTGGCAGACTGGCACACTGAATCAAAACTCTATTTCCAAGTTTATTCAACAACAAATATTCTGTCATTTGTACCATCTTGCACACAAATGTGTGCCAAGAGTAGCGGTGGTGGTGGGATCGAAGAACACATTCTAAAACAAACAACGGCAGTAGGTACCCACCCAGAGGTAGTAGGTGAACTGCAGGGCGAAGATGGCGATGCCCTCGTTGTCGAAGGAGCCGGCCACCGAGCGGGAGATGTAGCCAGGGACGATGGCGATGAAGCAGGCGGCCAGCAGCCCGGCGCCCTGGCTCCACAGCTCCTTGGTCAGCAGGAAGGTGGAGATGGAGGTGAGGCCACTGAAGACGGGCGCCAGGAACACGCACACGTCCCGGATGTGCACGGTGACGTGGAGCAGGTTTAGCACGTAGTGGATGAGGCCCGCCGTCACCATCAGGCCCGGGTACACCTGGGAGAGGAGGGCACGGGGCAGGGAAAGCGCGGGTGAGAGAGGCAGGGGGGGGGGGGGGGGGGGGGGGGGGGGGGGAGTTATTTTAAAGTAAGCCACAGCATTTGTATGTTCATATTAGAAGGTCAAGAGTGAATGCCTGAATCTTTTCTTTTTTTACTTTAGTTTTTTGTTTCATTCCATATTTTTGTTAATAAACTGCATTTCCTGTCATTTGCTACATTGTTATGATTGCAAATTTTGCTTTGCTCTTTTCTTTGGTCATTACAATTTTCCTATTATTTCTGAACATTCACATCAATAACGATGTGTGAAATTAATTGTATATGAGCGAGAGAGAAAAATCGATGAGAGAAAAATAAATAAGGATAGACCCGTTGAATGTCAACCACAACAAGAGTGGAGAACGACAAACAACGCAAGCAAACAAACAAACACGGGTAGAAAAAGAAAGGGAACCCAACGAAAGTAAAGGACCCTAAAGAAAATGTGTTCCTCATGAAGGTTCCTCAAATAAAAAAAGGATCGATTCCATATTGAAGCTCATCAATGGAGACGGCGTGTGCGTTGTTCCCGGTTGAGGTATGTCGGGAGACGGGAGCGCCAAGGCTCCAGTGCACACAGTGGATCACACCGATCCTGTTAACCAAATCCGCCCCTGGACTCTGGCCAGCGGCGCAGGTACCGTACTCTTGAGGAGGAAGTTGTAACTCATTACAACAGGCGGTGGCTGATGCGACCGGAGCCCCGGGAGGCCTTCCTCCTCCCCCCTCTATAATACACTATTTTAATCAGGACCCCCGTGACGCTGCGGTCTCCTGTGACTAAGGCAGTTTGGTGGAGGAGGACATGCGTGGCCTTTACTGTGAATGATGGCACTGGTCGACTATGAATGAATATATGAATGAATATATATGAGAGAAAGAAAGAGAAAGAGAAACAGTGTGGGGGTAATGTTTGATGAGAGATCCTACTTGATGGATTGGAGTGAGCAAAAATGGGAGAGACGAGGGAGACGGCGACGACGAGAAAGAGGATGACAGAGAGAGAACAAGAGGGCTGTATGCACGGTAGGTCTGAACACTGTGATCCGTAAGACTTTGGGTTGGTCCCGCTCCGCTCTTCGCATTTCTAATTAGCCGGCGTAGGGGAGGCCTAACACAAAGCTCCATCGACCGCAGGTCTTAATGTCCCCATCTCTCCCTGGGGAGCCGGCCTTGCCTCCCTGAACTGTGGAGTAGACCTCTCCAAGTGGAAATGCGCAAAGCTCACAGAACTGGGACAGCAGATTAAAAGCCTTTGAGTTGCCCGCGTGTGTGCTGTCGCCTGGAAGCCTAGTCGTTCATTGTGAAATGTTACCCATCAGCGGAAGCAGAGTGAGAACGCTCTGCGAACGTTGCAGCATACCGAGTCAAACCCATACTCAGTAAAAGGGGTTCCAACCAGGCGTACGCCGACATACATTATGAATGTGCCAGGGCACTTTGTTACTCGTGATAACAAAGAGCATTTTATTGGGCCAACAGTGCACCATTGTCACACAAGCGTCGCATATGGAAAAGCCCTCATTCTTGGGGAGCTGGGAGAGAGCGAGCACAAAAAGATTGGAGATAGGCAGCATTGGCATCAGAAGTGGACAAAAAAAGGAAGAATAAAATTATCTTTTGGTCAGATGAGTAGATATGCTTGTCCATCCTAAAAGCGGGAGGATCAGGGCCGAGCACTGCAGAATTACCGCGTGCCATGAAAAATTAATGACAGGTGTCGGATGGACAATGTGCCCAGAGCTTGAGAAAAAGAGTGCCGGGAAGGGGGGGGGGGGGGGGGGGTGAAGGACGTCAAGCAGGAGATGATGATGGGGTGTTGAAGGATCGGAGAGCCACAAGGGGTAAGGAGAGAGCATCGGAAGGAGATGGGAAGCTGACAGATGCAGGAGACATGCAATTCTGAATGAGCAAAGGTGCTATAAGGCTAGTCCTTATACATAATTTCAAGCTGTCGATAACCCTTAAGTATTCCAAAGGTATTAAAAAAAAAATCCTAACCTAAACCAGGATCTGCATTCACAGTGTGCATCTTCCCCTGCTTGAAGGACATTTATTCTAACAGGACACTACTGCAGAATCTCTGGCGTTCTGGACCTTAATGAAGAGTTGTATCCTTTTGACCTTTTAAAATGGAAAGTTGAATGAAAACAAGGTAAATTGTTTTATGGACCTTCATTTAACAAATCAACCAAAGAACAGTTTTGAAATTACTTTAATCAAAAATAATAAAATATGACACTTTTATAAGCCTAGACAGTTTTATAGAATTCTTAAATAAATATTAGAATTACATTTGACGTTGTTATTAAGTAAGGAAAATAATGTTTATGTGCTAAAATATTCTTTAAGTCTCATGGACAAATGGTGAAGCCTATAAAAGCGGGGCAAACTATTCAGTTCAGTGATTAATTAGTTAGCCGAAGTGATGGTTTTAAGGCAGGCCTCAGGAAGATGTAGCATTGGTCATTAAGAAACATTTGAAATAGCATTGAATTAACTTGCTCTTTATACCCTCCAGTAGATACCCTTTTCTTAATCCTTGTCCATGCAATAATGTATGATTGGGCAAATGCATATACGCTAAAGTAATCCTAAAATAATGAAACGCTAAATGAAATGCCAGGAAGAGCACCGGGCCAACTTTTCGTTTTCTCTACGTTCTGGCATCTGGTCATCCGCTCACAAAACAGCGATAACCAGTGTTCCACCAGGTGTGCCGCCGCTTCTTTGGTTTGATTTCAGTGTTCAGTTACCCTTTAAATAAAAATAAAAGTGCTTCGTCACCCATTTCAGTTTTGTGTCCAGACTGATCCGAGCCTGAATCCACTCTAATGCTGGACTCGTTCACCTCAGGTCCCCTAGTGTACATCAGCATCCCAACCACTGGCACCTCAAGTGAATTTCATAAAATAATAATGTGGCAGATAAAAACTGGGCCTGAGCTGACTTCAGCCAGCTGGCTGGATTGGCACGAGGGCCCTGGCAGGTCTCTTAAGATGGTCGTAGGTCTTGCTTTTACTTTGCATAGATTTGCATGTGACAGGGTGATATTTGCATATGGATTGGATATGGGATGACCCCACCCACCTAGGGAATGAAATGCCTGTGAACCCTCTGAGGAAGAATATGACCTGCCATCTGTCAATTTAGTGTTGGTCGAACTTCCGAAAGGGCCAGTAATGGGCTACAGCAGGCAATGCTACTATACCAACCCATTCGATGATCGAGTGAGGCATTCTTAATAGCATGCATCCCGAGGCATTTCTCAGTAAGCCTGTTAATGGACTCAATTAGAAACACAAAATGGTATGACAAATAGCCCATAGGTGCCATTCTGTTGTTCATTATTAAGTACAAATGGCAGAATGATATACACCAGTAGACAGGCCATTACAGCAGCAGAGTTTGTCAGGAATGTATAGAAAAACTACACAACGCCATTTGGAAAGGTGACACTAAGGTCTGAAATACAGAGCGGGTCAACTCACGATGGTACGAACCAAAGCACACGTCTATTCCCATTTCTATTATAATCTACAATAAAGATAATATTCCTGTGATACAACTGGGAGTATTCGAACGAGAATATTCCCTCTTCACAGTCCTACCTGCCCACACTCTTCCATAAAAACTTGAAGCCAATAAACAAATATATTGTGCATCTAGTGAAAATATTGCTTGTAAAAAGGTGGACAATTATTTATAGACAAAGAAATCTTTTCTTTGTGCATTGATTTATAAAATTAAACAATAGACATTGTCAAAGAAGCGCCGTGTGTGTGTGTGCAGAGGGCTTTGCATGGCACTGCTCAGGGACCTTGAAAATGTCACAAAGATCAACTTACAAAGACTAGACACTGATAAAAAGTCTGATTACCATGTCAAAGCTGTCTTACCCCACCCAAAATATCGACAAACAGTGAAAGAATCAGCGCAAACCAAATACAGGTTTGAATTACTTTCGATGTTTACATTGGTGGAAACTAAGAGCAAAAAAAGTACACGATTACTTGTTGTGATTTGGTTCATGATTTCAATTTGAGTTTTCTGGCACTTCTTGCATCCCTTATGGCGATGTGCAGTGCGGACATACTTTGCCATCTCAAATGCTCATTGAATGCTTACGAAATCACACAGAAGACTGCCAAAGAGCAGTGAAAAGCGACAGAAAAAGAAAAAGGGAAGGAATGTGAGCGAGGGATTTTATTTTATTAGGGACATCTGCCAAGAGCAAAGCTTCCTCACATTCTCTCAGCAGGAGCCAACAGATGAGGTACATTAGGAGCCGAAACACAAGCTCGCCCTGGCACCACAGAACCCGTGTTTTGTTGTCACGATTAGACCATTGGCCACCAAGATCACAGCTCATAGCCCAACAGCTCATAACCCCCCTTCTGTCCAAGAAAGCAAAAAAGAACAGCTCTCAAGGCTGGTGTAGTTCATAATTTACAGGAAGCTTTAGGCATATGCATACAAGTCTTTCTGACAAGTTTGTGAGGAAGCAGGGAAAGACGGCCAGAGGGAGATGTATGCCGAATAATTGGCAGGCAGTAATATACACTGTAAAGGGGGTTGTGTTATTAATAAAAATTGGTAAACAGGGCAACCATGCAAGCTTGGACGTATCTATCAAGTTAACTGCTCCTACTGTTCACTGCGCCAATGTGATTAAGATCCATAGCAGTGTTCTGCAGAAGGCTTACAAGGCAGAGCATGGTATAAGAAGCGTGTCTGGACTGACTATGTAATAGAGCCCCCCACGCCTCTTGGTCCAAATGCCCACCAACCAGGGTTCTGCCTTCTTACAAGGGTTCTTTGAATTAGGCTTGAATAAGGCGAATATTGCTTTCCTGACTCTCATCAGCACTTTCATTGCTCATGCATGCATTCAAATAGCAAACAGACTATATTGTTGCCTATAGAATCTCATATTACCATGTTAAACGAGATCCATACCTGTGGTGAAACGTTTCATAAGACTCAAGGTTCAGTATGACACGTTATGTGGTGTAACAGTACGGTACGGTTTCGAAACATCAACAAAATACATTTGTATTTTGATTTTCCATTTATCATTATAACAGTAAAGCACAAGGATAGCTTGGCTTCCAGCAGCATATGGAAACAAACAAAACACAAAATGCTTGCTTTAAAACATAAAATAGTTATTTAAACACAACTCCAACAAGGAATGCATAGACCAGCCTGTGGCACAATTAAGTAATACAGTAATTCCTAAACAAAATCGGACCACATCTTTAAAGATTAGTCTTTCAACACTAACTCAAGGTGGGACTGGGCAAATTTTCTCCCAGTCTGCTGTAATGAGCTGTGACAATAAAGTAGCTCTTCACGTCCAACTGTCTGTAGTTAGTGCAAGAGGAGGCTTTTGTGACCACCTGGTATTACTGTCTGGGCAAAAAGTGTGCAAGAAGTAATAGTGTACTGCGGGTCAAGGACTTTAAACCTTTTTGTTTGTGAACCACGTCTTCTCTACCACAGAGAAAGGTCTCATATCTGTGAATGTGAATTTTGCTAACGCTGCGGTGATATCTTTGGCCCTACCAGAATCAGCCACATATTGTTGCCGTTTAAAGTTTCGCCTAGTCCCACCGATTTTCTCAACAACTATTTACTCGATACATGTTCGGAGATCGTGTGTGACCCACTCTATGGTGTTCCTATGGAAAAAGTGTAGCTACAATTTCAGGAAGGGGACGCGCCGACCTGGCGGCTGTTTGCCGCAGAGGGTTCTCCCTTCTAAGCTTTGCAGTACAGTCCTAAAATACAATGTTTTGAGCAGCAGCTGATCGCGTGTTTGAAAAATGCCGTGCTCAAGAACCCAGTGACTGACCTAGCAACTCGCTCGGTGTTCAACCGCATCTGAAGTGAGTGCATGTCTCTGAGCGTCGTTTAGTGGATATTATCTCCAAAACATAGATATGTATTCCATTTATGTCTATACATTACTTTTTCGATTAAATCGTTTATCACATGCATTTTTACTAGCTACAATAACGGAGTCATGTATTGTCTGGTTCGCAGTGTGTACAGATATGTGCACCGTGGACCCTGTACAGTACGGTTCAATACGAATACATTTATCGTTTCACACCTAATGCATACATATAATATATGATGTAGTATTGCCCTTTCTGGCTTGCCTGAGCAATTATTCCCAGGTGAATTGAAAAGTGCTGTGCTGTGGGGGTGTACGGCTAAAAATCCATATCGTGCATCCCTAGAAATTATTATGTGTAGTGCATGAAATGTGTTGGTATACGGGTATATTGGGATTGTAGTGCCAAGACGGTGGAGGTCATACTTACTGTGCCCCCAACAATCCTGCCCAAAGGATACCAGGCTCTCTCGTCAAACCAGTTAAGAAACTCGTAGAAGCCATTGGTTGCAAGATGGTGTGTTGATCTGTAGTTGAACCTGAATGAAAAAGATAGATGTTAAGTACAAGAACAACACAATGTCAAACCCAATTTTCCTTTTGCCTTTAAAGCCTGCCCAACGCTTGAAACGTTGATGATGGATGAAGGGGAAAAAAGTCTAATTTTCAACACTTTATGAAGGCGGTGGTGTGGGTTAGATTCGAGGACATGGTCATGTTGGAATGAGTTCTAATCCATAACACGTCTTTTCTACTTGGGAAACTCTATTCAGATACCATGGAACACAGTCTAAAAGGTCCGCTTTGAGTTCGGAAGTACAGGAAAGGCTTGGGGCACTCTCACAAACTGGATGTTTCTCAACAAAGTCAACAGGCAAAGAAGTCTCATGCAAATAATTCTTTACTATGTCAGATTCAGATTACAGGCGTTCCACTGTATAGCACTGGCGTACAGGCCAATTGACGAACGGAAAGCAAGACGCATTCAGACGCAGTAAGGTCTGTTCTGTATAAGGCGCATACACCTAATGGATGATAAGTTCATGCGTAGTGAACCTGAGGCAGAGAGTGAGGCGCCGAAGGACAATTACCTGTTCCAGCTGACACTAATGGAGAGAAATGGCGATGAAGGCCTGGAAGATAACCTCCTCTCAACTTGGCTAATCATCTCTCTCTCGCTCTCCCCCTCTCACACCACGGCCAGCTCATTGCTTCGTATTCTGTCAAATGTGAAAATCCTTTTGCAAGCCAGCCAAAGCAAGGTCAAGGAGCATGGTATGAAGAGCGAGTTGGGAAGCGCTGTGCTGCTTTCCTCCCTTGTGTGTAATCAGCACCACATATAAAATGGGTTCACTGTGGCTCTGGTCATACTAGACTTAGACCAGTGTGGTGAAGATATGGCTTGTCATAACTTGTGCCATAACAGATTGGCAGGTTATCTGTAGGCCCTTCAAGAAAACCAATCTCATGTAAATCACATATTGATGATCATGGATTATTGTAATGGTTTGTTAACATTGTGTTTTGCCACTTAAGAGGTTTTGGTTAAGCAAATCCTATTGCAAGTTAAATATATAATACATCCCAAACGATGTGTGTGGGCACAAGAACAAGTTCATAACTGTGCCTCTCCCCATCAACTGTGAAAAGCTGTTTTGGACCAGAAAATGCGAAGTGTTTGTCACGGCTCATTCATAATTCATTAGCTGACACATTTCATTTTGACACACACACACACACCCCACCCCACCAGATCTTTTGTCAGAAAATACCATCATGATCACTGACAAGCAAATGACCTCGGAGTGAATGGAAGAGTTGGCCTATTTATGCCTGTGGGTCTTCGAACAATCACATACCCAAGAAACCAGCAAGCACTCTCATACCTGACAAAACCGCCATTCAGCTGAGCGAGAAAACACTTAATGTAACTCACTTCCATATACAGCACATCAGGCTCACTGTTGGTGTCCAAACTTCACCTGGTCTAACGGACAAGCAGAAGTAATGGAGGAAAAAGAAAAACACCAAGGAAACTTTGCTTTCTTGCCGTGCCATCACAACTCTTGCTATCTGCAAACAATCACCTCTTCCTGTTACTAGCCTAGAAGTTATGGTAGGCCCTCTGCATATGGTAATTTAGCCCAGTCAAAGTCTGCTTTCCAACTTTCTCGAAAAGTCAAGTGTGAGGCACATAAACAACCACATGTTCCGAATAGGCTGTAGTGGAGTTGGAGGCTAGGTAAAACGCACAGCCAGGTGGACATTTGGTCCATTGGTGGTCAGTGGCAAAAATAAGGCAGAACAACAGAAAGCACTGAGAGGAAATAAAGAAAACCATTTTGCAATGAACTTCGGCAGAGAGTACTTTATTCCCATGCTTGTCACTTTGATGGGCGGGATAATGTAGCGCCCGCCAGGAACATTAGCAATTTAATGCATAGCTGCTGATATGTTCACTGCCTGCAGAGCATTATAGCACACGATACTGCTGCTCCACCGACCGGCTAGCGGAGGAAGCGTTGAGATAACATGCCCAACATACTGCTCAACAATACCCAGCCATTGGAAGTCCGGAGACTGAGATAAAGAAATATATATAAAAATCTGTTGAAGCGAACCAAACAGGACTGAAACGTTTGTGTATCAAATTCATATACAAATTACATTAACTCCTTAAATATAAAAAGAAGGAAAAAAAATTTTTGGGATTAATCCCATTTCTTATGCCTAGAGACATTAGAGACAGATTAAGTACGAAACAGATCAAATGATAGAGATGCTACTACACTCAACATCACCTACGGAGGCCAGCAGACTTTGCAATTAATTTAGACCTAGATCCTGGATAGTTTTTTGCAGATTAGCAAAAACCCTTCCACTAAAGACAAAGGATTCTACCCCCAAGCCAGACAAAATGGGTCCCATCGCGGTTTGTGAGCCAGTAATACCTCATACCTACACATTAGGCCGCATAGTCACATGCATGGCACCAATTCAACACCATGGCTATAGCAGTTTTGTCAATGCGTGAATGAAGGCTGATTCATGAGATTAAACTGCTACTTTGACTGATTTGCTACCCCTTCCCCTTCTTCACACTGATCAGATGGATTAAATGCAAGTCATGGTGCATTAATGGACCTGGAAGGCCATTACCAAGCAGCTGCTTCAAATTAAAGTCTGTCATAAACAGCAAATACTTGCATGTTGCATATGGCAAGTGTACATTAAACATGCATGAGATCACATGACAGTGTCACTTGTGAAATGTACTATCTCAAGGACATAATGGTGTCCTACTCAAAAGGTCACGTAATGGACATATGAGAGAGACAACTGAATTGGGATGAACTGAATAGTGAGGCCATTACATATGGCCTCACTAAAGAGGCCATATGTAAATTACACCTAGCCTAATATTAATGTATTGGAAAGGCTTTTGGACCAACAGAATCCTTTGAAGCAGAAGCTTTCTGTGAACCACTCCAATAGCTTATTCAGTCGAGGATGGCTGACCGAACAGATCCCCAGAGCAAAACGTCCGATATGGTTTTGGTGGACAAATTGTGTCCTAATGGACAGGATGATGCATCTGAACAACATCTGGATGTAGTCACTTTGATAGTTGTTTCAGTGAAGCAAAATCCATAACCTAATTAA
Organism: Lota lota; assembly: GCA_026745465.1. Taxonomy (NCBI): domain Eukaryota; kingdom Metazoa; phylum Chordata; class Actinopteri; order Gadiformes; family Lotidae; genus Lota; species Lota lota. Next base: position 4,283,033 of record JACYXH010000473.1, on the reverse strand, counting down.
AAAGTGTACTTCAGCAAGTATTTTATTGTGAGGTCAAAAATAAAAAGCGTGGACTAAATGTAATATTGGGAAAGGGGGGGTTGGGGGAGAGAGAAGCGTCCTTTGACCTCATGAACAACTGCCTAACAAGATTAGCACAGTGTCTCACTGCTACACAGTTAGGCTCGTTAGCTAGGCTCTGGACAGGCTGTTGCAGTTCAATTACCTCCAAGTGGTGTTATTGCAAAGTACTGATCATAGAAGGGTGATCTTTGGGAGGGTGCAAACATTTCAAAATACAACAAGAAACCTGTTCTCTATTAGACAAATTACCGAATTTGCTTAGAAAACAAGCCCTAACATGACTCTGCTGGAAGATAGAGACAACTGTTTTTATAGGTTTTATAGAAAAAAACGATCAAAGAGTAGAAAGATAAATGGTTCTGGCATAGCAACATCAAGCTGATACAGAGGAATCCCGATACATCCAGGCTAAATTGAGAGGTTAACGACCCAACAAGGTTAATGTGTTCTGTAATGGCATTCACCAATAGCAATAACATGCAGATGCTAGAGCTAATTAGTCAAGTCTGGATTTAAATATGGTCTGTAATTATTTGCTCACTACCATAGATATTGGGTTATGCTCCATGTGGCTGATGCAGATAATTTCTAAACGAGTTAGGGTTATAACATCTAAAACACGAACGAGATCAGTAGGCAATGAATATAAAGTGCAGCTAATGATACCGCCAAGCCATCCATTTCCGGCATTGCCCAATAGGCGATAAATAAATAATAACAGTAATTTCAGTGTGTAAACAGTTGCCGAGAGAGCGGAGAGACTTGAAAATGATCGAGCACACAGCTCATCTATGGAGATAAAACAGCAACTAGCAAATGCCGCTCAACTGTAATGCCATGAGGAATAAGCCGTCAGCTTAAAACTAAAAGATCCTTAATTTACATACATTAGGATGTAATTCCAAGTTGCATTTTCAAAACTTTTCAACGCAGCCAGCTGGCGTTCTTGAGGAAACACAAACAGATGGCACCGGCTTGCTAGGTGGGCCGCACTGCCACTCTGCCAATAAGCAAAGAGCCTTGCTAGCACCTATTCAAATACTGCAATGAAAAATGACACGCTCTGTAAAGCTATGCTATGTAAAGAAATATAGTGTATTGGAAGAAATACAGGCCCAGTTACGTTGAGAAAAAAAGAAGGCGCACTGGATGGAGTATCCTCCCATCCCAAGTGAACAACAAACAGGAACTCTATGGTGCATGACGGCATATCAACACAGCCTGGCGCTAGCCCAGGGGAGATGGGACACTATAAATCAGCCCCATTTATTTGTTCAAGGCAGGCACGAATTCTGACAGACTGAAGATAAAGAATTGCACATACAATTTGGGCTGTAAAAAAATAAGAAAAGCAACAAGTGACATATCTTCCTGTTTAAAAGTTGAGCGCTTTGTGATAAGAACTTGCTGTGCGTAGGCGTTCACCGACATTGACAAAGAAGGCAGGAAAAATAAGAAGGAAAAAGAATCGGAAACAATACGAGACTGGTTTTGGTGTCAGCGCTGTGCTCCTTTTTGGCCCAACACTAGAGCGTAAAGGCAAACAGCCAATGAGCTCTAGATTTTCCTGTCATCCATTAAATGGAGAGAAACTGCCAGTGCATTTGACACTGTAATACGTTTTTTACTTTATTTATACATTTATCTACAGACACAATTGTTACAAGAAAGAACAATGACTGGAATGGTAGACAGTCAGAAGCACTCACTTTGTGAAAAAGTGTATTGAATAAAAGATTACAGGTACATAAAGTGAATGATACATTTTCTACATATTAAATTAATGGTGACCAGATTTTGGTGAATTTCTCAAGTGAACCTTGCAATGTGAATCTTATTTTTTGTACTTTAAGAGAAAAAATTACATTACATTGATCAAACAATGAGATTTAGGGCTTTTCCAGTAAAACAGGATCAGACAGCGAGCCAGCCCTGTGGCAAATGCTATTATCGTTATGTTTATAATTAGAAAGGAGCAGCTCTGACTGGTCGACCCCTAGGGATTGCTGTTAGGCAGTTAGGCTGTTACCACACCACATAACTGAAAAAGACCTTCAAAGACTTTGGTCCAGAAGCTATTCAAGGTTGGACAAAACCAAAACATATGGCCTAGGGAAAATGTACAGTGGCAGCTAGGACATTCAGGACTGACCGCTGGATGCATTTTAGCCAACTATGTTGTAGCAGTATATCATGTTCAGAACCTTAAATTGTCCATTTGTCTAATACATCATTTGCAATCCTAGTCCTATCAAATGAATGCTAATATGTTTATTTAACAAGTAAAAAAAAAAAAAAAAACATACTTTCTGTGGGAAGGCGGCTCACATAATCTGGTATCCACATAGTCAGGCCAAATAAAGGAAACAAAGCAGAAATGTGTCCCCTATAGCCAGAAGCCAATATGGATTTGTCCAAAAAGTGCCAACAATGCACTTTGATTAGTTTTTAACAATAGGCCAATTTGAGCTGCCGTTCACCAGAGTCAGTGGTTCTTTGTTGAATTGCAATTACTGTGATCGTATTATTTATATCCAACAAAAACCCGTCGCTGATTGTGCATGCAAGGAAGACAGCACCAGCAGCAGTAGCACAATTCTATGAAGAAAAAAACATAAAACTAAGACATTCAACTGCTGGCGGACCAGGAGAGAGTCCCTTCGGAGGGCATCATGAGCAGAACAGAGAGAATTGAGCAACCTGCCGTACAGACCGTCGCCCAGCAGCGCAGCAACAGAACTTTAAACAAATCATGCACACTGCTCGGGGCGACGGGAAAACAGTAGGTTATTAACCTCTCTTCAGACCGCTGCTACAGATGCCAGAAGGATGGAACAGGGCTATTTACATGTTTTTTCCCCCCAGTATAGTATGGATAGTAATTTCACACTTGAAGGCGTTCAGTGCTTCTCACCAAACATAAGTGGAAGGAGATAAAAGGTATGAACAAAGTGGGTGTCGAGTGGATTCTGGCCGCCCCTTGTGAGGAGGAAGAAGACAGTGGCTGACTTACCAAGAGCAACTCATCCCAGTTCCCCGTGAAGAGTGTGTACGGCCATGTTGATGGATATTAACATATGAAACAAACATTAGAGTTGGAAATATATGAAAGATGTACAGTAAAAAAAAAAAATCGGAACAACCACAAAAGTATACACTACTATATTGAGGTCAGCGTATGTTAGTGCGGAGCCTGAATAGTTGATTATTCAGATATTTGTTCATAGTTCATTGTTCGTAGGTATTTCAATCTAAATTGTATATGCGAGTTTTATTTGGGGGCCTTTCAAATAAAAATAATTAACGTATTTAGCAGGTATTTTAATGTTTATACAAGGCCAAAATATACCAACAATTTGACCAACTAATTATAACGGGGTGTTAATTCAGACTGACCGGAAAGACACTGGCATCCATGCAGCAATCCTACGTTATATCGTAGTTTTGCCTTTTGCACAATTGAAATAACACTATAGGGAAGTAAATAACAATCAGTAATAATAAAAATAATAATAATCAGTTGATAGAAACGAGATTCTGCAGAAATGGTTTCCACCGGCTCCGATTCAGGCAGGGTAAGATACGCACTATGAATGGATATATACATATTTTTCATCATATTCAAATATTTGTTCAAAAAACCGGGCCAGTCCTAGTGTGCGTCACTCTTCAATATAAATGTGTCACAAATTATGTGTTGGTGTCCGAACGCAAGCCCTATTTATCCCTTGCTGCAGCTAGTCAGTGTGAAGGAATTTCACAGATGATGCAAAGTACCTACGCTGAGCGAATGCAAAATACAAAAAGTGCCCGGTGATACAAACAGAAGCTTATCAAATGGAACCGATCACCGAGACGCCTCTTCTCTTGCAGACTAGGGTAGGTAGGTAGGGATTCTTGAGCTTATCGCGGCGCTGAGGAGAAGGGGTAGGAAGTGGAGAAAGCGGTAATTCTCTACTGAACTGCATTCAGAGGCAATGTTGCAGAAGCAGTCTAAGCCTTGAATTAATAAATAATCAGAGCCTTTCACTTTCAGCAAGTGTTTTTTTTCCAAAGCACACACTATTAGGCGTAGAGGCTGCCTGAAGCATGACTGCTATATTAAGGTGCTGAAAAGCTAGTCCTATTGAGTTATTATAACAACAAGCAATGGAAAGGTTTATGCTGATTGCTTTGCATTAGGGTTTAATGTTCAATTATCAATTGTTATAATAAATAGTTCTGTGTTTAAACAAATTAACACAATGCGTGAGTATCTACATAGCGGGAAGACAATTTCAAATTGGACTTGCCATGGGATTTCTGGGATAATGCATTATTTAACTAATATATATATATATATATATATATATATATATATATATATATATATATATATATATATATATATATATATATATATATATATGTGTGTGTAAACGTGTACATGTATTTGTATTGGAATAATTTTGTGTGTGTATGCAACTTGTTTTCTTCCATTTTTAGTAACAAGCTATTATTGAGCGTCATGCATTATTTTGGGAGCGAGGACGTCGGAGAGCACTGGGCCAACGGTCCTTCTTGTCTGACTACAGGTAAGCGGAAAATATCTTTATTCCCCCAAAAGTCTGTATTCCATTAAGCAAATAGAACTATAAACATGATTGGCTGAGAATACAAAAACGATATGCTCAAAGCACTGTGGAAGACTATTTACTTTTTAGCCTATTAAGTCGATAAAAAGCTTTATAGATGAATCTAACAAACTCTAGTCATTGTTGAAAACCGATGTAACCAAAATAAACCACTCTGGGCTGTCCCATTATTGGAAAAATAATGGGCAACGTGGGGTGGGGCTTGCCACCCCCTTGCAGCCCATCAAGGTTTATTCCTTACTTAACAATTCAACAATATGTAGGAGTGACCCACTGAAATACACCAAAGAAAATAGATGGATTAGAAATGTTCATGGTCTTGTCCTATACCTTTTTTATCTACCATGTTTGCCATCCCTTTAAATGCACATGCATCCACTTTTATAAGCTGCTTTGGTCACATGTGCTTGCTTAAATTGAGGTTACAAACTTACTAGGTCTGTCTCAGTTACTTCTCGTACTATTGACATATGTGCTCCTCCACCTCAGTGTTATGAGAGGAAAAAGAACGCATGTAAGACGCAGAAACACTTTATTCGTCAAACCAGGTAAACTATCTGAATCAAGATTGAGTAATTAAGATTGGGAACAAATGTATTATTTAAAAATATGCACTTTTGTTAAAGACTAAGAAAAAAAACTAACCTTAATAAATAACTTACAACATAATACAATATAGGTTGAGTTTATTAGCATTTGCAGACCAGCGAGGCTGAGGCACACTGGATTCATCAAGGAAAAAAACCACTGAGCTGCTGTGTGCACCATGTTTAGCAACACAGCGAAGCCACAGCATTCAACAGACTAAATGAGCCCAGGTTGTTATTGATTAGTAATTACATGCTGTGGCGAGAAAGGAGACACAGAGAATCATAATGCATATTAGTTGAGCAGCACCAACGCAATCTCTCTGGTAGCCTTTGCAGAATGCTGATGGCTAGGAGGAGACAAGGCAGAGTTTAATAATGCCATACAAACCAAGTTCACAGAAAAAGCCTAAGAGAATGATCACTTGAAGAAAATCAGGCAAAACCAACATAAGGAGGATGGACCCACCAGTAATTACTAACACAGGCACCTGTGCAAAAAGGCCCATTTCATCTGACTTTTAGTTTTTTGCAATATCCTCAAATGAAGTGAAGTGACGTTCGGGGAAAAGGGGTTGGGGGACTGCTCCAAAACATCAGTTACGGACAGAATTTGGTAAAACAAACCTAGGGAGACTAGAGCGAGAACTAGGTGGTCTTCCAAGGAAAGCAAGCAAGTCCATTTAGAAATCTGCCTTGGGTCTTTTAGGGTGTTACAAGAACAGCTCATAGAAGCTCTATGGCAGACTTTATTTTATTTAATAAATTATTCACAAAAGGAACACACTGCAGGCATTAAATCCTCCAAAGATATAAGCCATCTCCCTAAAGAGTGGCAAGGAAACAAACATGTGGATGTTATGTTTTGGTAGCATTTAGTGATGGGGAAAAGTGTTGGTGGGCTGCCAGAGGAAGGTGCAAACAGTACTAATTGGCACATTAATTGCACAAAAAAGTAATTAATAGTTTGGACAGAAGAGAGAAGTGTATACAAATATATGTCCTCTGGTCCTTGTAACTACTTTGTTCATACTGCGAGGACAAATATTAGATTAACCCAGTAGGCTTTTAGCATTATCTTAATAGTAAAGTCAGATTAGTTATTCTAGACTATAATAAGGAGCAATACAAGACTCAGAGACTAACAGCTCAGTTCATTTGGGCTTTATTCTTCTATAAATGACCGAGGACAGTAAGCACATGAATTTACTAATGCATGTGGTTAAAATCTAGGCATATATATGGAATATATATATTTTACATTGTTCAGTGAAGTAGTCCTTTTTTTATTCAGGTTGACAGCTGACTGCACGCTCCAGTACACGCGATAAAAGGATGACGGCACACAGAAGCAGACGGCATTTTTGGTTTGCTGCAGGTGGAAATTTAAGTTTGACTTTTTATTTCATAAATACGATGAGGACTCAAATATACATTATTTTATTTGAAAGTAACCTTCAACGCAGCGTCTTTTTTTTTCGGAGTTCAAAATGTTTTTGTTGCATGCGGAAATAAAATTTTGTTTTCTCTGTAGCAGTTCATTGATTTCATAAATGCAACACACTAGTTTTTTATACATAGCAGAAAGATAAAAAACGATATATGCAATGATGTCTTCATTTTAGATGTCAAAAGGGTTTTGTGGCTCCCGGTGTTTTCTTTTCTGTGGGAAACGGGTCCAAATGGCTCTTTGAGTGTTTAATGTTGCCGACCCCTGGTCTAGACCGTTAGTCTAGAAGTATACACAATATCAGGATAAAAATCTCAAGTCTTGTAGCAATTCGAAACTATTATAAATTAGCTAAAAATACAGCACCTATCATATCATACCACTCACGCTGGTTAAAATGATTTTCTCAGTCAGTACTCAGTAGTGCATCTTCGCTATTCTGCTAAACTGAATGGTACCACATTTGTTCTATATGCTGAAATTGCATTCACATGCATTTAAAAATGTTAATCTGCCAAACGAATCTACAGTCTCTTTATCAATGAGGGATTTGTCATGATCGGATGTGAATACCGTGCGGAATCAGTCAGAACAGAGCCCTCCGTCTCCACAGAGACCGGCCACTTTGAGTTCATCATGTATTATATTAATTACGGTATATTACATACGCCTATATTAAAATATACAAGGCTTATAGATGCCTATATTTTCTGTTAAATTGAATGGAGATGACATGAACAAATGTGCATATGTTGTTTGCAGAGATTTAGTCATTGGGCAGAGGTGCTGCACCTCGCCTTTAGGCAGCTGTGGGAAACCCTGATAAGCTAATTGATTATTTTCAAGCGCTAAAACCACAGAAAAGTCCCAACAAATAAGGCAACATTGAGGCGCATATAAAAGAAATATAGCTTATATGATTCAAAGATCAGTCGACGATGGGTCTGACCTGACGAATCAGATTCAACTCAATCCATCTTAATCGAGGACACCACTAGAAAGACCAGTTAAGTGTGTAAACGATTATGTAGTTTTTATATATGAAAAAGTGACATAAACTGGTTGCAATAATGTAAACACACAAAGGCAAACGTAAGACAAAAGCAAAAAATACATATTTCGATTTTTGGAAGTTGTAAATGGATTCCAACTTATGAATCACGAAGATAAGCATCGTGATTCTTATGTGACTCCATTTTTTCCCCAACCCCTAACAAGCTCAAACCATAACAATGATTATTGGCCTCATCATTATCGGCTGATTTCTCTGTTTAAGTTGTTCTCAAAGACATGGCACCCTTATGTGCTTCAGTTAGATCCAGAGAAGCATCGCACAACACAATGCACACAGCTTTCCAACCAGCAAACACCTAATGGCTTGTCGTGTTAGGGAAGGCCATTAGCATGCATGCATGCATGCACCATGCACTACATTGTCTTATCCACCTGCTGATTAACTTCAGGCTGTCTCGCAGCCCGAGACAGCCTGCTCTACAACTGTTAAGAGACTCATCTTCAGAGGCTACAAGTTAGCAGAAGGACCCCATTGCAATCCTCTAGAAACTGCATTTCTGGGGGGTTTCACACACCCTGCCCCCTGTTGTGATACATCAGTCCGGGCAAACGAAAGCCAGCTACCCATAATCCTCGGCGGCTGGGAAAATCACCCCTCTTTAGGCAAGCATCAGCCTGCTGTAAGGGCATACGGTGCTCTGAGATAAAGATCCATCGCCATTTTGAGATGATCACCAGAAATGAGACCATAAAACAGGACATTAGAAAAACACAGATGTGGACAATTAAGTAGTCTACGGAACAGCTTTCCTGGGCGACGTCGTTAGCAAGGTCTATATGAGCGGAACGGCTTAGCTGGCGTGAAGTCACTGAGGAGCTGGCAAACACAAAAAAAGCTTGTAAGATCTCGACGGCTCATTGGTTAAAATGTTTAAATTTTTTGACTAGGAGCGCAATGATGTTGCGGTTATGAGGACACCCCTGGTGTTAAAAAGAATGGTGCACGCATTGCATAACTCACCCATCACTCGTACGGCAAGTTACAAAACTTAGTGTTGCCCCCTAAACCTTCCGTATCTGTGTGGTGGAATTTCCCTGCAAGTTGTGAAGTGCTCTCCTGGGGAGGGTCTGGGAATGTAATGCCAGGTCAGAGTAATCAGTCTTGTGTACCACCACAAGGTTCTTCATCATCCCCCCGGCCCCCCACAGCTGCCTCTGCTGCTGCAGCTTGGAGACAATAGAGAAGGCTCAGAGAGCCCGCTCTCTCTCTTTGTGAGAGTAATGTTTTATTCTTCCACAGGGGATACTTTAAGCAGGCATAAATCCCTAGTCCTTATGGTCTCCTCTTCCTCACCATAATGGTCTTGACTGTATTACACCGTTAGCCTGGGACACAATTCCTCTTTTGAGTCAAAGCCAACTACCTCGCCCCTGTGCACAAATGTGCGGTAGGCAAATAAAGCGATTAAGATGATGAGCCCTCTATGGCAACACAGCTGTTAATATGGTATCAAATTAAAGTTGTTGTTTAAGTTGACTAAAACAAATATCTAGAAATGAACAAATGCATGTAATCAGAGGACCAGAGATAAGGTTATGTGAAACAAAGACCTTTAAACCGAAAAAAAGAAAAAAAAAGAGGAACAAGAATGTGCGAGCAGATTAATTACCAAGTATGACATCACTTTTTTTCAGATGATGTATGTCCATCCGAGGAGAGCTAGTAGTACATTGTAGTATTGTAAACATAAACCTTGAAACTACAAAATGTCTTTAGGCCTAGGCCTATATATTATACATTATTTATATCTATGCTCTCCAATGGTTCCAAAATATGTTTAGATTCATGTACATGTTTATTCTTATTTGTACATTTGTAAAAGTATTACCTTTCACTCAACTTAATTACCAAGTCTTGGGGTGTCCAAGTATTTAAAACTGGGTTGGGCAGCTGCATTTGAATGAATGAATGAATGAATGAATGAATGAATGAATGAATGGTATACTATTCCACTATTACATGATATGGTTTTTTTGGGACCGATACAGATTATGTATTTAATTAGGCCACCGATACCGACATTCTGTGCAGATATTTAATAATGTTAATTGTTAATATGATATTCTGTAACTCATGAATAGCGCGTTCAATTAGTAGTCATAACTATTAAAGTTTAAGTAGTCTGGAAACAGACCCATTAGTCGATAGCTTACGTTCACTTATGAGAAATGATTGACAGTTGATTCGAATGAATTTTGTAGGCTAAAAACAGTGTTAAAATGAATCATTTTCAATGATTTCTCTCCAGCCTAAATTCCATGCCACCTGATGTTAAACATTAACCTACTGCAGAATATAACAAAAACAATCATTATGTTCATTGCTGCACCGCAGTTTAATTCATTTAGGTATAGGGGACACACATTATTTCTAATATCAGAGGGGGATGACGTTCACAGGCCGATATTCGATATTTCTTAAAACACCAATTTCGGTCGATATGTCGGACGATCCCTTGTGTGCACTAGTGTCTCAATATCCCATGGATTGCACAATGGGATAAGATTAAGGTTTGTTAAGGCATATTTATTTTAACTCCTTCAAGCGTACGTGAACCCCGGTTTCAGTTCGAATATCGAACAATTTGAGATTTTAAGAAAAGCTTTTGGGCTGACAGTTCTAGGAAGAAAGGGGCGTGTTTTCCCCATGGCTACGACCCACGCCAACTTTGTGATACAGTACAGTCGGTTTGGGACAGTCATTGTGTATGTGATCTATTATAACGAGTGATGTTATGAAATCTTTATTCTGATCACTGTGCATTCCGCTGGTGTTTTGTACCACGGGATACTGTCCCACAGTATTCTGTCCCATCCCTTCTTTACAGTAGATGCTAACGTTACAGTATATGATCAGTACTAGAAGTTCGCTCAAATGCATCCTGGTAAACGTAGGCACTGCATCACGAGTGGGACAACATAGTTTTCTCTGTAAATGTAGCACGCCTTGAGGAATTAATTGCTTCAATTGACAAAATGTAACATTATTGCTGATTGGACATCCACATGAAATGTGGCGAAATTGTCCTTAAAAGATGAGGCATCAAAAAAAATAAAGAGCATCAACATCTGGGCAAATCTGGCTAGTGAAATATATTTTCACATTTTGTCAGATGGCATACTGGGTAGCTGAAGTCTGCACAACCTATTAATGCGCCGTGCAAACTGAGCCCTTAGCTCTTAAGGAGTCCATTAAGTCAGTTAAACATTTTCCTTGATTTGAGTAAACAGACGGGGCCAAAGACATTACCCAGTCGCTTAAACAAAAAGCCTGGTGGGGGATTTGCTCTAATTTGATAAATTTAGTAAATTAAACACCTTTCAGTGAGCTATTTAGGGGGAACACTTTCCTTCTACCGAAAACAACCGCAACAAATACATATAGCTTGTATGCCATCACTTTCCAAACACCCAAAAAACATTGCCATCACGAAAATGCAATAGCAATATCAAACCTCTATAGTGTCTGTTATGGGCACAATGTTGTGAATTTGTGTGAGATGAAGGATTTCTATGGAGATAAAGCGCCCGGTGCAAGCAGACCTCAGAAGCACGTTTGATGTAGCAACTCTTAATGATCTATGCAGCCTAATGAGTGAACCGTGTAAGAAAATAAATGAATAAACTAGGACTGCAAGCAGTCACACAAGGTCTTCACAGCCCATGCACAGCCTTTCCCAGCGGCCGCCCTTTTTGAGCGAATCTCTGGCGTAGTCGTCGCTTATCACCGCCACGTCTCGCAAAACGCACGGTCGAGGTCGGACTCCAACCGGCGACCCTACGTCCGTGCCGTGTCAAAAAAAAAAGCATGGTCAAGGTCGGACTTGAACCGGCGACCCTATGCCCGTGTGGCAGAAGCTATACCACTACGCTACATGGACATGTTTGTTGCAGGGTTCAAATCACGTGATGTTTTGAGAGGGAGCAGTCTTCCATACATGGGGGATGCCATAAGCTTGGTAGGTGTGGTAAAACGGCATTTGCATGCCTCATAAACTGGTTTACCGGAAGTAAATACATCTAAATAATCACCGACCATGTTTCTAAAGTATACAGTGTCGACAGCCACCTTCAAAACGGACTATTGAGAAATTATGTATGTACCCCATTATGGCCCAGCCTGCGTTGTAGAGAGGCCTCGGTTTAGATAGGCGAACGTCAAACCAATGCATTCAATTATATTCTGACATTTTTTATATTTTGAAATATAAAGAACCAGACAGTGGCACACACACAAAGACAGAGACACACACACAAAGGCACAGACACACAGAGACAGAGACGCACACACCCACACAGACACAGTGGTTTCATAGTAGATGCCGTTTACGTGTGATATTTCTCTACCTGCTGGCGAATTGGTGCATTACGCTTCAGAGCAATAACTTTTATTGACACTGTGACATCATGGAATGAGATAACGACACCAAGGTTTTATCACATGTTAAGGGAGGTGTCCTCTATGTGCATGCCACGTTTGATATAATAATAATAATAATAATAATAATAATAATAATAATAATAATGTTCAATCATTTGCATATTTTGAATTCTCTGCCATTTTTTACCCAATCAAAAATCAATGATAAATTTAAGCTCAGACAAGCCCACAGATCATGAATTTGAAATCCTTTTTTTATGGGAAGCTCTGATTCTGTAGAAGAAGATATTTGAAGGTTTCACGACATTTTCACTTTATAGCAAAATCTACCCTGATGGACTTTATGGTCCCAAGAGGATAAAATGTTCAGCATGTGAAATAAGGCATATACACCAAGTTTCAGAAATTTTCATCCATAGGGGCGGACGGGCTGATCGAACTTTGACCGGATGTTATAGCGCCACTTATGCGCAATTTGGCGGCAGACTTTTTCGAGACCTGCTTACCGGGGATATGTACAAATTCCCCACATTTTAAAACTTTTGATTACTGCACCGCGGAGATATAGGCGTTACCAATCCGGAATAATAATAGCCAACCGCGACAATAACAATAGGTATCCACAGATACACTGTGAATACCTAATAAATAAAACCACAGGAGAAATCCCGACCTTGTAAAGCACAGGAAATGCAACGCGAGCCTAAGAAGTGAATGTGGGCTGTGCATGCATAATGAGGCCCCGGGACTGAGAGCATTTCATTTTAGGGAGCCAAATTTGCGGCGATAATTTCCAGGAGCGGAAAAGACAATGGGCCTTTTGTTAGCCCTCAAATTAAATGTAGCCGAAGATACAGCCAGGCTTCCACGGCTTGGTGCTCCACGGGGGGGAGAAGGACAATGGATTTCGATGGCGAACATTGTGCACTGCTGCTTGTGACTGGCTTTTACCAATCATTGAATCGTCTTCGTTCCCGGTATATTGGAATGAGGCAACAGAGATACTTTATAGTGGGGCCACTTCCACCCCCTTGAAAATGGAGTAAATGGCAAGTTTAGTATTGATCTCTTCTTCTGAGCAGACTAGAAACAGCAGCTGGGCCCCGCTTTGAAAGGCCAACCAAAACTAAAATACCCCCCATTTCCCACCATATCCTTCAAATGGTAATCCATCATTGGCACCCTCTCTTTTTATAATGGTCTCTCTGGCTTTGAAAATAGCCACCCTGGACCCCAAGAAGGTTGTTCATCTGTCATCAACACAGCATGCGGACACAAAAGCCAACAGCGACACAGCGTCAGCTTATGAAACACATCAATTCTCAAACCAGTCGAGCTGTCAGTGGCAGCACAGCCTCCATGTCCTTTTCAGACCCCTGGCAAAATGAACACATCTCAAGCTTTTCTCACTGCATTCTATGGAAAGCAAAAAACTCCATATCCAGCTTTGAACTCTGGAAAAGATAAAAATCAACAGCACAAGCTGTTGGAGATAAGGCGTAGTGCAGAAAGTGCGATGATAGCATCTTAGTGGAAAAGTGGAGCTTGGAGCAAAAGGAATACATTAAAAAAGGACTACAATATGTTCATCTTGGATGAATGATGATTATGCACCACCCCTAAACTTCTAACAGAGGCAAAAGCTCCCTATTTCTCATCTTTCTTTATCGCCCTTTATCTGGGTAGCAAATCCCTAAATCCCAGCCGGAAGGGGGAGCAGATCCAGCAACCCATTACTGAGCCAGTCACAGAGAAAGGCATGTGGGAGTTGATTCGTAGCCCCAATTCAGCTGCTGTCTGACGGGACTCATCAAACTGGTCCCAGCCTTGGCTCCGAGTGTCATGCCGACATTATGCCAGACCTACACAGCAGCTCAGACATGGAGGGGGGGGGGGGGGGGGGGGGGCACAGTGGGAGGGAGGGGATACGAACGAGACTCTCAGCCCAATTCACCTGAACGGAGTAAACCGCAGCCAAGAACACCAGAGGGAAAAATTCTGTCTACAATTTCGTGAGCGATGCTTTCGCTGATGGCAAGACACATGTCACAAGAATTGCTGCCAGCCTACCATAAAAAGACCTACTTTAGTCTAATGTCAGAACGATTCTCATTATGTGAAGAAATGTATTTCAAGCATTCGTACTACCGCTCAGAGCAACTATTCTTAAACCTTCTTAAAAAGGCTATGCTGAATTGCTGAGTAGAACCGTGTACAGTGATGCACATTGGCACGCTGTGTTAACTGTTAACCAGGGAACATGTATTCTTATTCAGAGAGAAATGATCCCATTAACAGGGCAGATGACCTAGATAAACCCAATTAGTTCCAACAAAAATAAAGAAAATCTACATAATCAAGCCAGTTTCTGCTCGATAGTTAACTACAGCCTAGTTATATTACACTGTTGCTACTACTACCACCACCAAATGATAACACCTACCTACGCACAATACTAACAGCCTATCCTAGTTAATCCGTCTATTTTTACTACCTGGGAATATAAAAGGGCAGATCATTTGGATGCAGAAAGCATGCAAGTGTTTCTGTTAAGAAAAGGTAGTGACCAATTATAACAGCCTTGAACAAAAAGGGGTGATTAACAGCCACCACTGGGAAATTTAAATTCATATGATGGTCAAGGTTTATCTGGGAGAAACAATGTATGGAGCACAGACAGTCCTACTGTGCATACTAATAGCTAAATAAAAGTTGGTGTCCATTAGTTTAGAATGAGTCAAAACTCCACATAAATATTTAAAAGATGCCAACCTTACAAAGCACATTCCAGAAAGCCATTTCTTTAACTTATGTCAGCTCAAGGTAACATCAAGGTCACAATAATGAAAAGTGGTGGGAGGAGACACTAATCTGCTTGAGTAGTTGGAGTCATCCACGTTTGTGTTAACACAGCTTAACAAAAGCATGGGCAAATCCCTTGGAAGCGTTCGTAGTAACAAGTTGGGTTTAAGCATTGAGCAATATATTACCCTTAACACTACACCGTAAACTATGAAGGATGAATAGATGACGAAGAATTATGACCATTTATCGAACCATGACACGTCACTGCATGAAACTTACTTGGTCAAATGCATAGGTAAAATGACTTCGACTGGTATAGACTGTTGTGTTGGTAAATATTGTAATTTAATTTCAAACACCATTGTATATTCAAATAGTATAATTAAGATAAATTTAATGAAATGTTAGTTAAAATAGTTGAGTATACTTTTTTATTTTATTGGATTTAGGTTTCTTCTTCTCTGACCAATATTGAGTAAAATCACAAGGAAATCATAACATAAAGCAAGGTCAAGCCTAATACACATTCTGATTTTGGAATGAAATCCAAATGGCCTTCAAGCCTATAACACAACAAATAGTCTGTTCGACAGCCACCTTAGAAATAAAAGGAAATGGAAGCATTTTGCACTACCTTGTTAACAAACAAGCAGCTGGTGTAGACCAGATATGCCACATAATAATTTTTTTATCCAACAAGAGTTTTGAGGATAGTCTTATTTGCGCCTTCAGTTATTCTTGAATAAAATACATGTAAACATTTCAAATATTCACAGTGACTGCTCTTAAAAGTTCTGCTAGATCAGATTTTATTTTACTGTCCTTCAGAGAGGACATTAATTGCAGCCAGTGTACACCACATTTAACATTATTTACATAAAGAACACAGCACATAAACACAGACACAACACATGGCACATCAGGTGGAGAGTTTGTTGAGCGCAGTGATGATCTTCCCAAACTGCACTTTGTTGCAGATGAGTGGCCAATGGAACGAGGGTAAAGCTAGGTAAAGGTAGCGGAGGCTAATAATCACATGAAGATAAGCAGGAGTAACCCTGTGGATGTGAAACACCTTCCCTAAATATTAAAATATGAACCAAAATCCACTAAATAATTATTATTATAATAATATTTACATATTGTATAATTACACTAAAGTCAATCTTACAATGTGTAAGACTGAGCCCCTCCCAGTTAGTAAGCGGGAGACTTTCAGAATTTAAAAAAAGAAATAACTGTAGTTCTGTCCACTCTAACTGGCTGTACAACTGTGTGACATGAACTAGCTAAGCTCGGCTGGCTGGGTTGCGCTAGTGGGAGACATTTTGGGAGAGGTATCGGTTGGCCAGCATATTTATTTTGTAGAATATATCAGTAATAAAATGTGATTTTAATGAGAAATGAATATCAGTGTGACCAGTGTGAAATTAATATCGATCAGCATTGACTACAGATATGTCCAGGTTATTTTACGCTATGAGCGAGATGAAATGTTACACATTGTGACTTTAAAGTAGAATAAATTCAGAAAAGAGGACCGGAAGGTGGTAAAGCAGTTGCAAAAACAGACTACCTCTTACAAACACAGAAACGCAGAGAGACCAATCAGTAAGTGTCCAATATAAAGTTGTTTTTTTTCACGTCATGACATGTGGCCATTGTAAATCAAATTATAGTGACCAGTGTAATCACTTAATTCCAATCACTGGAATGGAGAGGGATATATAGACGTCCAAAATGGGTCATCTTTTCGCAGCTGACAGCACATGTGTAAGCACACTTCACAGGTGAAGTGCCTAACTCTTTGCATGGCTTCCAGGGACACTTTGAGTACACATTAAAATGAAGGCAGCGCTGCCGTCAGAGAGGGCTTCGTTCATTAAGTGACTGAAACGTCTCCCTTGATCATGCTAACAAGAGTGCCGTCTTATTCAAAGGGAAATGGGCTTTGAAGGCCAAAGCCCGAGATGAGAACTTTGGAAGTGAAGATAACATGGTTAACCAGGCTTGTTCCTCGTCTCATGCTTTGATTTTAGCATCCAACATAAAGGCCAGCGGAGGGGAAGGCATGAAACGGTTGCTTGTCATGTTCAAAGAGACAAAAATAAACGCAGTAGGAGACAATAAATGTTGTTCTTCTACTACTACCACTACCACTACAGAGCAATTTCAAATTATGAGGCGGCAAAGTAATAAAGAAAGGCAATGTCTCCAGGATAATTGCATTACTTAATCAAAACAATGGTTGTTTTCCCATTGCCTCTTGGGATGAAGAACATTATATTAATGACATTTTAGTATCAGTATGGGCGCTAGTAACATGAAAACATTGATGGCTGGGAGTTTTTTTTAATGATTCTGATCTTCCAGGGAAGCAAAAGTAGTAACAGACCATTACAAAGCAGTAAATTAAATTCAAATTTTCCACTTTATTCAATCAATTTGGGCAATCCAGATCAGATCCAGATAACATCTGGATAACATGCATCCCTTCAATGATGGTCAGGCAAGCACAGGCTCTTGCCTTACACATGCCGGCCCGGGGCACCAAAACATCCCAGAGACCAACACTGTCCTCATGATGTACTTTGGGAGGTCTGATAAAATACCACTGGGTCCTCTGCCATTTCTCAAGTGAATCATTATCAAAAGGATCCATACAGAAAAATAAAACATTTTCTTTACCTTTCACCTGATCCGGTCTGTTTGTTATTTTGTCCAACCAAGTTATTTCAATAAAAGGATGTATGGTGTATTTTTCGCAGAGTTCATTAAAGAAATTGGTTGACAATATTAATTGTAATATTCTAATAAATACATTAGAATTGTGCACATTTCAATATTATTATTTGTTATCGCATTTTTTTTATCATCAGCGCAGTATTCAATAACGTTAATGCTTGTTTTACTCATATCGTGCAGCCCTACCATGTGAAGGATTTTGTGCCATCTGCTAGGTACTTCGAAAATGATGTCATTGTCTACGACAGCATTGAATAGCCAAGTGTCAAGAGATTCCTTGGTAGATTTATATTGTAGTTTGTAGTTATTTAGTCCGTAAAACTATAGGTCATAGCGTACAACTAAGATAGCGATTATGATAATAATAATAAAAAACGTCCACTCTAGAGCCGTTTGTCCCTTCTGGGCTACTGTAGAAAAATGGTGGTGCAACATGGCAGGCTCCGTGGAAGAGGACCTGCTCTCTATGTAGATTTAAAGGGCTAATTCTCAGGTAATGAAAACACGATTCTTATTTCATGGGCTTATACACCAATTAAAAACATACTCATGAACATGAATATTATATTCAATTTCTGCCAAGTCCGTTCCACTAGATGCCACACTCCACCTTTAAACAGGGTCAAGGAATCCCCAGTTCCCCACATAGTTCAGTAAGCAAGAGAGGATGTCCAAGACATGAACAGCTCACGCTCAATAACAAACACTGATGCCAAGCCCATCGCTCTTGGAGAGAAGAGATGAAATAAAAGAGCTCCGCATGGGAAGCGTGTCACCATGACCACAGAACGGCCAGTGACAGAGGAGAAAAGCATTGAGTGGGACTGTCAAGCTGCTGCAGCGAACCACCCCTAACAACAACAATAACCAAATACATGGTTGGCCTGCCAAAGCAAAAACAGTATGGCAAAATAAATAATACGTGTGAATTCCAAAACAGAGCAGTCAGAACCTCCGAGGACAAAGGGAGTCAGAGAAAAAGAGACACTAAACCTGCCAAGGATAATGCCACTGATGAAATCTTGCCTTCATGTCTCCAGAACACATTATATGCAAGAACCAGCTAAAGTAATCCATTATGTTATTTGTCGGTTTTCAATATACTTCACAAAATACATGACATTATGTACTATATGAAGAAGAGTCTGCATGAGAGAATAGGCCGTTTGTACACATATAGGTTGTGCATGTGCAGACTGAAATGCTGCACGTATTCTAAGAATGGGTCGAAAACCCATCACAGGCCAACTGCCAGTACTAGGGACATTTCTGGGTGGGTGATCTTCCAAAATATCACTTTCCACCGGTAAAACCTGCCATACCTTTCCCTGGCATTTGGAATAGATAGTTTTGTTGAAAATCTCTGGACAAGTTTGCATTAATCGGTCCATAAATGGATGCTGTGCAGTATTGGTGACATGTGTATAACATTATGTTCACCAATAATACAGCTACTTTGCAGTTCCCACATACAATGGATATACTGTTAATCCTCTACTTCAATTAATAGGTAACTAAGGCCAGGTCAGGGCAATAAAAGTAGTATTTCACTTGCATGCAGGTTACAGTGCTTGCTTCTCATCTGGTCTTATTTATTTATTTATTTAAAGGACACGACTGCCAGTCTATCCAATTCATTTTATTGATTTAAATTCAAAATGCATAACTTACATTTAACTGTAATCATTCCAAGATAGCATCATGAAAGTCAGCCCAGTATTAATGATGCCAGTGTATAACAGTCTGGACCAACTTGTTGCATCTCGGATAAGAAGTGTCTAATCCAAGATTATACACCTAGTTTGCAGGTATTCAAATCTGTAACTTGTTTATTTTGCGTGGGACACTTCAAGGCTCATTATAAATGTATTTCTTTAATTAAATGTAATCTTCTTTAGTCTTTCATATATTCCTCAAAATACATTACACTGAATATACAATAGACTACTATTAAAGAAAATGTTGAAGAATATACCCATCAGATAGGCTATGATACATGTTTACATTCTACGTAGGTCTTGCAATAGAATGTGCAAATGCTTAGCCACGGTGTGCCTGAGGATTTTATACTTTATGTATTCATGTGTGCATTATAGTTTGCACCTGTCAAAAATGTACTTGAGCGGGGAAAGTCAGTATTCTGACTTTACTTGGCTCACCTTGCCCTCTCAAGCACGCAAACCAAGAAGCATTTTGTCGCAGTGTGTACTTCAGAGCTGGCCTTGGCTGCCCAGACAACATGCCTGCTGCAGTACTTTTTTTGGGGGGGGGAGGGGGACTTGGATGATGTGACAGGTGCCTGACGGGCTAATCTTCCTCCACCTTTCATTGATTGACAACCCATTGCGGCTGCCATTCTTTCAGGCTTGACACGGTTTCATGCCCGCCATATATACATCATTTCGCTCTCCTTGGTTTGTCATCCTCCTGGGCCGTCTCAAAATCTTCCCCGCCACATCCATTAGTCTCTGCAGGGCGGAGAGGACAACAGCCATTGTGATGGCCAGAAAAACCAGCCACCCTTGCCTGGCTGGCTGGCTGCTGCTGCTGCTGCTTTTGCTACCTACAAAACTACTGCTGGAAAGCCAAATCTTGCAGCTGCCATTGGCATAGGGGCAATGGGAGACACCTTGGGCTTCGTAGTCTTCCCCCGGCAATGTCAGTTTAATCACAGAGGCATAATGATTTAAAAAAATAAAAGCAAAGAAAACAAAGACTCCCACACACACAACTCAATTTGAAGGGAAGAACTATGTGCACATAGAGGCATAAGGATTTTTTTTAATATAAAACGAAAAACAAAAAGAAAAAAGTCACCCACCCACCATGTGGGTGAAAACGCCCATGACCAAGTGCGAAAGCAACTAAAATATTTATATGGATGCACAGAAATGAATGAATAAATAACTAGTCCAAGTTGGATGCAATGGGAAAAGCTGTAAAAGATACACAAAGCAATCAACAGATGGCAAACAGACAGCTGTCCAATTAACTTGCAAAGAATCTGGCTAATGGAAACTTGATTCCATCTCCATTAGGCAAAATGAAACACAAAAGATTGTGGCAGCCAATATCCACCTCACCATGGGTTGTCAACTTGTTCTGGCCCTTGACCCCATTTCTATCTCTAAATATTTTTGCAACCCAAAGTTTAAGGTTACGTTTGTGCATCTGCTTCCACATAAATCGTTTTTACCCAGTCAACATCTGTCGATTTTAGCAATGTCCAGGTGAACTTTGTCGCATTGCTGGACACACTGATCAGTTTGTATATACAAGACAAAAGAAAAATGGTTTGCTCAAATGGATGATCAAATATCTATTGTTTATGTCGGCAATCTCCTGCGACCCCATATGCATATCAGGGGACCCCAAGGCTGGGAACCACTGCGCTACACATTTGAAATCACAACCCACTAAAGGGGAATATCTTTTGGAGAGAATGTTGTCTCCAGATGCTTGACCTTCAAGATAATGTCTGGAGTTACATTCCTCGGTGTAAGCATGCTCTTATCTGCCGCTATTAGGTTTACTGGCGATTGGACACTGTCATTCCTAGAGTTAGAGGGTGGGAGGATTAAAAGGGGGAAAAAAAGCATTAAATCTACTAGGGTTGAGCTATTTAAACTAGACATAGGTGCTTTAAGCGATTTTAACTTAAATTAAATAAAATTAAATAAAATTAAATGAGGCTCTATTAAAAGTAGTCTTTCAAGCCGCATGAAAGATTCAAAACGGAGGCTGGAGAGCCGGTGAAATAATTGTCCACTTCTCTATGGAACGCACACTAGTCCAACATAAACACACAAAAAGAATCCTTCATTTTTGTATTTTTAAATAAAAGGTGGGGATAGACTATTTCACTCCTCCAACAGTACTGCATGCACAGCCGTTTCTTCTCTCCAAAACCTTCTTCCTCTTGGCATGCATGTGCACTTGCCCCACAGTGCTACCTGTCAGTTGAGAGGCTAGGGGTGGGGAGACAAGCTAAAAGGTTCCTCACTTTGCTACCCCCCCACCCCCACCCCACAAACACATATATTCAATTTCTGCCAAGTCCGTTCCACTAGATGCCACACTCCACCTTTAAACAGGGTCAAGGAATCCCCAGTTCCCCACATAGTTCAGTAAGCAAGAGAGGATGTCCAAGACATGAACAGCTCACGCTCAATAACAAACACTGATGCCAAGCCCATCGCTCTTGGAGAGAAGAGATGAAATAAAAGAGCTCCGCATGGGAAGCGTGTCACCATGACCACAGAACGGCCAGTGACAGAGGAGAAAAGCATTGAGTGGGACTGTCAAGCTGCTGCAGCGAACCACCCCTAACAACAACAATAACCAAATACATGGTTGGCCTGCCAAAGCAAAAACAGTATGGCAAAATAAATAATACGTGTGAATTCCAAAACAGAGCAGTCAGAACCTCTGAGGACAAAGAGAGTCAGAGAAAAAGAGACACTAAACCTGCCAAGGATAATGCCACTGATGAAATCTTGCCTTCATGTCTCCAGAACACATTATATGCAAGAACCAGCTAAAGTAATCCACTGTTATTTGTCGGTTTTCAATATACTTCACAAAATACATGACATTATGTACTATATGAAGAAGAGTCTGCATGAGAGAATAGGCCGTTTGTACACATATAGGTTGTGCATGTGCAGACTGAAATGCTGCACGTATTCTAAGAATGGGTCGAAAACCCATCACAGGCCAACTGCCAGTACTAGGGACATTTCTGGGTGGGTGATCTTCCAAAATATCACTTTCCACCGGTAAAACCTGCCATACCTTTCCCTGGCATTTGGAATAGATAGTTTTGTTGAAAATCTCTGGACAAGTTTGCATTAATCGGTCCATAAATGGATGCTGTGCAGTATTGGTGACGTGTATAACATTATGTTCACCAATAATACAGCTACTTTGCAGTTCCCACATACAATGGATATACTGTTAATCCTCTACTTCAATTAATAGGTAACTAAGGCCAGGTCAGGGCAATAAAAGTAGTATTTCACTTGCATGCAGGTTACAGTGCTTGCTTCTCATCTGGTCTTATTTATTTATTTATTTATTTATTTATTTAAAGGACACGACTGCCAGTCTATCCAATTCATTTTATTGATTTAAATTCAAAATGCATAACTTACATTTAACTGTAATCATTCCAAGATAGCATCATGATAGTCAGCCCAGTATTAATGATGCCAGTGTATAACAGTCTGGACCAACTTGTTGCATCTCGGATAAGAAGTGTCTAATCCAAGATTATACACCTAGTTTGCAGGTATTCAAATCTGTAACTTGTTTATTTTGCGTGGGACACTTCAAGGCTCATTATAAATGTATTTCTTTAATTAAATGTAATCTTCTTTAGTCTTTCATATATTCCTCAAAATACATTACACTGAATATACAATAGACTACTATTAAAGAAAATGTTGAAGAATATACCCATCAGATAGGCTATGATACATGTTTACATTCTACGTAGGTCTTGCAATAGAATGTGCAAATGCTTAGCCACGGTGTGCCTGAGGATTTTATACTTTATGTATTCATGTGTGCATTATAGTTTGCACCTGTCAAAAATGTACTTGAGCGGGGAAAGTCAGTATTCTGACTTTACTTGGCTCACCTTGCCTTCTCAAGCACGCAAACCAAGAAGCATTTTGTCGCAGTGTGTACTTCAGAGCTGGCCTTGGCTGCCCAGACAACATGCCTCCTGCAGTACTTTTTTTGGGGGGGGGAGGGGGACTTGGATGATGTGACAGGTGCCTGACGGGCTAATCTTCCTCCACCTTTCATTGATTGACAACCCATTGCGGCTGCCATTCTTTCAGGCTTGACACGGTTTCATGCCCGCCATATATACATCATTTCGCTCTCCTTGGTTTGTCATCCTCCTGGGCCGTCTCAAAATCTTCCCCGCCACATCCATTAGTCTCTGCAGGGCGGAGAGGACAACAGCCATTGTGATGGCCAGAAAAACCAGCCACCCTTGCCTGGCTGGCTGGCTGCTGCTGCTGCTGCTTTTGCTACCTACAAAACTACTGCTGGAAAGCCAAATCTTGCAGCTGCCATTGGCATAGGGGCAATGGGAGACACCTTGGGCTTCGTAGTCTTCCCCCGGCAATGTCAGTTTAATCACAGAGGCATAATGATTTAAAAAAATAAAAGCAAAGAAAACAAAGACTCCCACACACACAACTCAATTTGAAGGGAAGAACTATGTGCACATAGAGGCATAAGGATTTTTTTTAATATAAAACGAAAAACAAAAAGAAAAAAGTCACCCACCCACCATGTGGGTGAAAACGCCCATGACCAAGTGCGAAAGCAACTAAAATATTTATATGGATGCACAGAAATGAATGAATAAATAACTAGTCCAAGTTGGATGCAATGGGAAAAGCTGTAAAAGATACACAAAGCAATCAACAGATGGCAAACAGACAGCTGTCCAATTAACTTGCAAAGAATCTGGCTAATGGAAACTTGATTCCATCTCCATTAGGCAAAATGAAACACAAAAGATTGTGGCAGCCAATATCCACCTCACCATGGGTTGTCAACTTGTTCTGGCCCTTGACCCCATTTCTATCTCTAAATATTTTTGCAACCCAAAGTTTAAGGTTACGTTTGTGCATCTGCTTCCACATAAATCGTTTTTACCCAGTCAACATCTGTCGATTTTAGCAATGTCCAGGTGAACTTTGTCGCATTGCTGGACACACTGATCAGTTTGTATATACAAGACAAAAGAAAAATGGTTTGCTCAAATGGATGATCAAATATCTATTGTTTATGTCGGCAATCTCCTGCGACCCCATATGCATATCAGGGGACCCCAAGGCTGGGAACCACTGCGCTACACATTTGAAATCACAACCCACTAAAGGGGAATATCTTTTGGAGAGAATGTTGTCTCCAGATGCTTGACCTTCAAGATAATGTCTGGAGTTACATTCCTCGGTGTAAGCATGCTCTTATCTGCCGCTATTAGGTTTACTGGCGATTGGACACTGTCATTCCTAGAGTTAGAGGGTGGGAGGATTAAAAGGGGGAAAAAAAGCATTAAATCTACTAGGGTTGAGCTATTTAAACTAGACATAGGTGCTTTAAGCGATTTTAACTTAAATTAAATAAAATTAAATAAAATTAAATGAGGCTCTATTAAAAGTAGTCTTTCAAGCCGCATGAAAGATTCAAAACGGAGGCTGGAGAGCCGGTGAAATAATTGTCCACTTCTCTATGGAACGCACACTAGTCCAACATAAACACACAAAAAGAATCCTTCATTTTTGTATTTTTAAATAAAAGGTGGGGATAGACTATTTCACTCCTCCAACAGTACTGCATGCACAGCCGTTTCTTCTCTCCAAAACCTTCTTCCTCTTGGCATGCATGTGCACTTGCCCCACAGTGCTACCTGTCAGTTGAGAGGCTAGGGGTGGGGAGACAAGCTAAAAGGTTCCTCACTTTGCTACCCCCCCACCCCCACCCCACAAACACACACCCCTTTCCTCCAACGTCAGGCTACTGTCAGTGGTATGGTCCTTTTGGGGGTGGGCGCATAACTCATCAAATCCACAGGGGTATCATTGGCCAACTCAAAGCTGACACAAAGGATATAAATAGTAGAGAAGCTCTGTCTAAATGAAGGGATTAAAAACGCAGAACCTAGATGGTATCAGTTATTCAAACAATTGGAAAGGGCGTTGAGGAGCAGGTTTGGACCATGGAGTTTTAGTACGCCGTTACCATTTGACTGAATTGGTGTTGGCAATTTTCTGCCAAACTAAAACCTTAACATCCATATTAATTTTTTTACCCTTGTTTATGCAACTGCTGGCTGGGAACACGGAGATGTAAATGCAATCATCATGCATCTTTTGTCTGAAAAGATATGTGGGTAACAGCCATTAAACCATAACGTGCTTACTGGATTGTCTCACAGACTTACATTTTTTTTATTAAAATATACCCTTGAATTATTAGTTGGGGATGGACTGAATCAAACCCAAATCCACATCCTTCACTTCCAATATGAAATCTCCATTTATATTATCTGGAGGGGAGGCTGGTTGAAAGGAGTGAAATGGAGATTTGAAGTGCTGGCGTGAATGTTGATGCAGGCGTACATCAGCGCTATTGGCGCAGAGAAAAACCGCCGTTAGAGGACCGGAACCACGCATGGACCATTATAGAAGTGCTGTCAATTAGGACATTAAGTCCATCTCAGAGAGAGAACATCTTGCCAGTCTGAATGGTACTGGGAAGATGGGCTGGGTGGTCATGGTTTTCTTGTTGAACCCAATGTTGACTTCAACTTTGTTTCCGAATGACTTATTTCAATATATTTTACCTTTGAAAGTGTAAGTGAACCACCTGTTTCAGCTCGGATTCAAATTCTGAGATAAAAAAAAAACTGCGTTTTAGGCTGACAGTTCTAGGAAGGAGGGGTGGGGCGTGTTATCCACATGGCTCCGATCCATGCCAACATTGTGATACCTTTTAGTACGGTCGTTGTGCATGAGCGTTATAAGCAATGTTTTATATAAAATGCGCCACACAGCGTGGCGTTATATAAGAGTATCTCAAAATAAGCCGCTGCCTAGCCGGAGCTCCACACATCCGCACACAGTGGGGTTGTGTGGGGCCGCTGGCGTCCCTTAGTCGGGATATCGAAGTGTCTCGGAATAGTGACTTTGACGTCACCTCTTCGACAACTCTTTGGGATCTTTTAGTAATGCAACGTGCATGCACAGACCAAAAAACGAACTTCGACGTGACGCTAGAGCGGGAATACAATTCGAGAGCGTTGAAATTGTAACACATACACACGCAGATTATTTAGACGGCGTAGGTTAAGTCAATGCTCTCTTGTGGACCTATTCAGGTTGTTTCACCAACACTAAGCAGTCCCGCTGCATTTGTTGTGCAGCTCATCATGCTCGAGCATTCACGCAGGCAGAAATAATCCCAGCCCCCGGATCTGTAGCATTGGCAATTCATCACGCTAATGAATAAGGCTACTCTCTCGCCGCAATACCCCTCCGCCCTCCATCGATAGCCGCCGTGGCTTGTGTGGCCTATGCGCTGCTAACAAGTACCACGTCACCTTCGGGCGGTTGCCCTGTTCACGTCTTCAAAAGGACCCCGGCCAAATAGGGAATTATTTAGGCATCACCTGTCCCCAAATGAACACTGATGAATCCACAAGTGTCAGCTTCCCGCCTCCCACGCTACCCCTTTGATCCAAATGTGTGTCGTTTTTTTATTTATAAAAATGTGACCAGTTGATATGCACGCTCAACATTTACATATTCCTCGCGGACAAAGGCTCGACAGCCCTGATAAGATATACAAAGCCATGGCTCGACAATCAATGGTTGAAAATAGAGATAATATAATTATAGCTCCTACCCTGATATGAGGAAGCAATATGAAACCGTGTCAGATGTGATGGTGGTGGTAGTAATGTGTGCTCTACCATTTCCCACCTTGAATCAGAATAAATTATAAGTCAATATTCTCATAATTAATTTAGACTGGTACATGGTTGCCATAGACACACAAGGAAAATTCTGTTTAGACTAGGTAGGCCACATTTTTCATAAGTAGCCCACAAAGGGCATAATAGACCCCGTTTTTGTGTTTAGTTGCACCGAGGTCCTGGCTTGTTTATGGCTTAGCAACGGCGATAGACACGCTGAACCTATGCTGTCATTCTGGCCCCCACACAACAGCCTTGCAGTTGTGGGATTTGAACGTGGTGTGTATGATGTTGGTGTGGGGGGGATGTGCGAGGCCTAAGAAAAGATTAAGGAACTGAGGCTAAAATACGGTCAGTAGCTCTGGCACGGAGACTCTCCTCTATAACGGCTGGCAAAGTGAGCGGTCTCGCCTCACGGGTGCACTGAAGGATTTAGACCATCGCACACACACCGAGCGAATGCGGCTCTGGGTACCAGAGATCATAAAACAAGGCTTGTTTAATACGTATCAATATACAAGTCTTGAAGCCAAGGATAGAAAGTACTGCCATGTTTTATATCAATCTTTTTCTGCATTATCTCAGAAGAGAAACTATGGGGGATTATATGTCATGTTTGCTCCGACTAATTTAAGTGACAGCCGCTATGAACTCTTTCCACCACTGCGAGATCCCGCAGTGTGAATACCAAGCCAACATGTCTGATAAGGATTTCTGCAAAAGCGTTCTGCAGTTTTGTAGTGTGATGTGCACAAAGATAGCCAGCCAGGATGCTGTTTTATTTTGTGGTTGGAAATTCTGTGGCGGCATCTTCAGCGGATGTGCGGGGCGTTGCCAGGTGTATGGTAGACTGATCAATCACTCACATGCTTTTGATTTCTTCCCCCCCTCCCCACCACACACACACACACACACACACACACACACACACACACACACACACACACACACACACACACACACACACACACACACACACACACACACACACACACACACACACACACACACACACACACACACACACACACACACAATCTCAGGATAACTCTGTGCAGGGGGTTTGCCACGAGCGGCTGCCATTCTGATGCTGTAATGTTGAGCTGGGTGCGATGGACAAGGAGCGGGGGTGGAATTTATTAAAAGCTATATTTTTCATAACAAGCCTTTTATCTGATCAAACAGACAAACAAGGGTAGGTTGGGGGGAGGGAGGGAGGGGTATCTCGAAATAGGGAGGATCGATACCGAGTTAATCAACCTCATCCCCTGGGACCCGCCCAGTAGAACACGCTTGTCTGCTGGTGCCAAACTCCTCGCTCTCCTTTTTAGTCTCTCACCTCGAGTCCTTCCAGGCTGCTAAGGCATCAAAAGCCGGCATGAGACGCCCAGCCAGCAAAATAAAGTCTATCGCCATGGCAATAGGAAATCGGAGGCGGCCGCGATAAATGAGGGAAAGCGTGTGTGAGGTATGGAGTTTTTGTGTGTCGTGTGTGTTCATTATTTGCCTGACAAAGCAGCCAACCCTCTCTCTGTCTCCCAGACAGAGTAGAGCTGTCAGTATTGCTAACACAACAAAAGGTAGAAGGAGCTTGACTCTATCCAACCCACACATGCTCTTCCACATCTCCTCCCTTGCCGACACCTCGCTATCCCATAATGACCTCCGATAACCCTAGCTGACGACAAGGCAGCGATGGGGAGGAACATACTTAAGGCCAACTGTAAACCCACCATGGGTTTGTGGGATGGAATTTCACCCTCGATGCTTCGAAGAGAAAACAAACTTTGATTAGAAATATATTGTGGTCCAAGAGCAATGAGAAACGCCTCCACAAAAGGTAGATAGTATATATATTGCCTATACTGTGTTGTTGACCCAGTATTCTTCATGGACCTATCCTCAGCTCCCGAACTTGAGAAAAGGTTTGGCCAGGGGATAAGCAGAAGGTAGTTAGCAGACCCACTATTTTGTTCCTACATCAGAAATCATTACGGATTTTTTTCCATCATGCACAAAAGAGTCCCATTTTCTGTCCTACTCATTGAACAGAGCAGAGCGGTTAAAGCAACAAAGCATACCACTAGAGAATAACACAAGACACACATCCTCCAATCAGGGGAAAACATCTGCAATGTTTGTGCAATAAATAAAAAAAGAGGGCCTGACATTTCAATTTTGAAAACAAAAGTCAGCCTTCTCATTCAAACTGCCTGCTTGTTTAATTCAACACTCCCCTGTCATTAATTAGCAGATAATTTGATGGGCCGACATGAGGCACAAATAATGGCGTCTTGAACATTCACAACATCGGTGACTGACAAAAATAATCACTGGTGTCCGAGTGGGACTGCTGGATCCCATGTTAAACATCACGGAACCATAGCTAACTTAAACTTAACCACACTTGATCATTCATTATTATCTATCTGTCTATCTATCTATATATCTGTCTATCTATCTATATTGTGGGATCACAGCTGTAACACCTCAACACTGGAGAGTTTACCTCCTTCATTCTGAATCATCTATGTTTGTATTTATGAAAAGTACTATCTGTTCCACTCCTCACCGTCAAAAACATGACGACAAGGGATTCAAGCAGCCTCTATAAAGACCTTCTCCATACATATAGGCAACAGAGAAAGATGGGCCAGGATAATGATTGTAATGCTGTCAAAGTCAATACTTTTGTTGACTAACAAAGCCTAATCTGGGACCTACCAGCAGGCTTGCATTTTGGTGGAGGAAGAAAGTCCTTCCTTTACTCCATTCTTGTTTTGATAAAGGATAATAACAATCATTAGGAACATTTTAGATTTGCATTATGTACCCTTTCTTATCACCAAAAGAGAAATAATGCCAACATGTTCTGCTCTGAAGGACTTATTTTATTGACATAAGCAGCATCTGTGTGACTCTACTCACACAAGGCTGCACATTGAGGTCATCTAGCGCTTGTTACTCATAAACATGCAAATCTTTCGTCCTTCTATTCACTCACGAATGCCCAAGTATCTTTAACGTTGTTCAACGTGCAACTGACATAAAATAAAACAAATGAGATTGAGCATCTGTCGTTGCAAATAATTAATGAATGCATCAGCAGTAATTTGACATGGGGGGGGGGGGGGGGGGGGGGGGGGCAATATATTGAAACGGAGCCATACTAGAAGGCTGTTCGTATTCCTCATATCCGAAAGGAAAATAATCCTAGATTGCGATGACAGAGTAGACTGGAACCGGTGAAACGTCCAGATTACAATCAGACTTTGAAATACACCTACTGCACCGGCTGCAAATTGTAGGAGGACAACCAAACGGATTTCCAGCAAAACAAGCTAAATTGGGATGGAAATAGGGATGCCTGGCAAAGTTAACAAAAAGTTGCATTTACCCAAACGACCAAGTGCTTTTGTGTTCAACTCCTTAGAAAGTTAAGAGTTGGAAGTTAAGAGTGGAGAAGTAACGTTAACAAAACCCTGTGTTTAGGCGAAGCAAGGCAATGCATTTCATGTCATTCAGGTCACCATAATTGTTGATGGTATTAGTAACTTCAAGCATTGAAAGTACTTCAGTGCCTGCATCAGACATTTTTGCTGGCTAATCCAAACTAGTCTACTAGCTAAACATGTTCTTATCCTAGAAATAATGGACGAGTTTACCGGCTTTCTTACCATGGATCAAACTCGTGGATGATGCTCTCAAACCGGATCACTGCGAAAAGTCTGGAGCTGAATCCTGCCAACCAGGCCAGGAAAAGGATGGTAAACGAGAGTAAAGATTGCCATCCCGCTGGTTGTGTCAGACCGCCAGATAGGCCTCCTTTACCTCCTCCTCCGCCCATGGTGTTGGGTCTGCTGTTGCCGTGGACTAAGCCCCCGGCATTCGTGGACACTTTGTGCTTGCCATCGCCGGCTGTGTGGTGCTCCGCCATTTCTGTTCGGTGTGTGCGGTGTCAGGATTTTCTGGAGCTCTCCTCTGCCACGCGCTCCCTCTTTTCAACTCTGCTCTGCAACCGCCTCAGTTCAGGTCCGATTTATTTTGCACACCGTCTAAACAATATTAAGGCACGACGTAAACCCAAATTGCTACTGCAAGATCCAGGCGTTACATCCCAAATGCGGACTCATGCTCCAGATACCGAGTGAGTACGAAACGCTGAACCCGCTGCCGGGGACCGAATACCGGTGGAGAGTGATGAGATGGGCGGGACAATAGCAAATCCTGCCAGCCTCTTACAGAACGACAGGTACAATGGGGCGGAGCCAACAGCGATTGCCGAGCCATCGAGCTCCAGTGGCCAATCCAGAAGCAGTGAAGAGTAGACAGACAAAATAGATAACCAATAGAATTAAACAAAATGAAATCTGAAGGATAATCCCCGTGTTTTGTGTACGAAATTGAGTTGTTCCGCATCTGACTATAAATAAGGCACTTGGGTTTTACAGTGGCTTTGTATGCATGGAATAATCAAATATCACATACAGGAAGAGCAATATCGGATATAGGACAAAAAATATGTAAATCAGACATCAATAATAAAACCAATGTTTTTTTCTTAAAGATGGAAAATACTTACCAAAGAGAGAGAGAGAGAGAGAGAGAGAGAGAGAGAGAGAGAGAGAGAGAGAGAGAGAGAGAGAGAGAGAGAGTGTGTGTGTGTCTGTGTGTACAATATTTTTATATTGCCCTTGGATGTTCATTACTCAGACACAGGCTGTAATAGAGATTGATGCATCTCATCATTATTTTGTCCCCCGGCTAAGCCACACCACAGGATTCATCATGCAGGTGACAAGCTTTGCGTTTTATCAAAGGTATGGACATGTGATGACTGAAATCTTTCTGTCTGTCTGTCTGTTCATTTGTCTGCCTGTTCCTCCTTTTCTTTATATATTTATCTTGTTTGATGTGTATACATTTGGGTGTGGAAGTAAAAAATCGGTGTCTCTCTTTCTCTTTCTCTCTCTCTCTTTCTCTCTCTCTCTCTACCAAATATCCATCCCATCTTTGAACAAAAATTGCACAATAAAATATTTATGTGCATCGATTGATAATTCCTGCTAGGCCTACCTAACGGAGAATTGGGGGTATTGTATACTGTGGAAGTACCAGCTATGGATCAGAGAGAGATAGGAAGATAGACTGCAGAATCAAGACTGCAGAGATTACAGGAAGATGGCAGGCAGGGAAAAACGAGAAAAGGTTGGAGGTAAGGGTGGAGAGGAAAGAGTAGGGAGGAGAAGAGAGAATTATTTGGACTTTACATGAGTAGTCCTCTCACCATGAATATGCTTGGGTCAAGGAAATCCAAAGAAGAATGCGTAAACACACATTGCTCACACATGGAATACAGAAACACAACACACACAAAGACACACACACACACACACACAATGAACTAGGTGTTACTATCTGCACAAGTTCTCATATTTAAAACCTACCCACACATGCACACAAACAACAGTGTTCAGTTCAATCTCATAAATACACACATGAACACAGACGCTCACAAACACCCCCACAATGTGCCTCTCATTCATCAAGGCCTCCCTATGCTTCAGTGAGCCCTCAACACCCCAGCCCGGTTCCTCATACATTGACCTTTGAGGCAAATGGAAATTCGGACTGTAAAGATTGTGTCTATGGCATCTATTGTTAAAAGGCCATAGCCTTTTAACAATGGAACGCAGAGGACATAGGATCTGTTGCAGAGTGAGCAGGGCTGCTCTATGCTCTTCTCCAGAGTGAGCAGGGCTGCTCTATGCTCTTCTCCAGAGTGAGCGGGGCTGCTCTATGCTCTTCTCCAGAGTGAGCGGGGTTGCTCTATGCTCTTCTCCAGAGTGAGCGGGGCTGCTCTATGCTCTTCTCCAGAGTGAGCGGGGCTGCTCTATGCTCTTCTCCAGAGTGAGCGTAGCTGCTCTATGCTATACTCCACTGCCCAGACACGTCTCTCCATAGCATGTTGCTGTGCTTGTCTGTGAGTTTGTGTGTCTGTATATGTGTGTGTGTATGTGTGTGTATGAGTGTCTGTGTGTTCTTTCTGAATGGACCCTTGCTCTCATTTACAACACGTGTGTGTTTGTCTTGATGTGCCAAGTGGTTAATGACAGAAACAAGTACTGTTTATGTTGTTTACATGGATGTATTATTGAGAATGATGAAGTGTGTGAGCTGGCGTATAGACAACCATCTATCGCCCCCCCCCCCCCCCCCCCCCCCCCCAAGCTGTATTCTGAGCAGCTTCACCATAGGAAGCCGTCTTAAAGCTCTTAAATCCGTCACTCAAGCGAATGTGCTCTCATACAAGTGCCACCGTGGAGCAACTGTATGGATGACAGTATGCATATCTGACAGAAGCAATTCACAATCCCATGTTGTAGATGGGACTTAAATTTCTAGGCAGGAAGGGAGCTGGTAGAAAAACAGGAATGATTGAGTGATTGTTGGTTAAGATGACTGACTGGGTGAAACTAGCCGCTAAATGGATGAATGCATTTATGCATTCATTGATTTACAACACTGCATGCAGAATTGTGTTTTCTTATACTAACAACATCACCAGAGCAGAACTGGAACTACATTTTATTCCGAGCTCATGAAAGCAAAGAAAAGCACGAGGTGAGGCGGAAATCCACCTCATTGATGCTCAACCACAATGTATCTTTAATGGGGTAAACCTGCTCCATTGTCGCTACCGGTATTCACCCACACACGCACACACATGTACAAACCATTTGGGGCAATACATTGGCTTTTATGTCTGTTCTATCAACAACAGGCAGTACAGCATGCATGGCTTATCTCCGTAAAGAATGCTTTGAAGACCAGACCCCAGAAGAGCGTGTTAGTGATCCACGGCTAAGTAATGCCAAGGATGATTAACCACTGCCTGTGGGGGGTGCCGTGGAATAAACTGATGCACAGAAAAGGATCTGAATTATAAACCACTAAGGACCTCAATGAGGCATGTGATCCTACTCTTACAAACTATTGAATTGTTCAATCGCTGCATAGACCGTGATCGCAATGTAACAACGGCAAGGCTACATTTTAATGTGCCAGAAAAACCAAAGCAACAGAATTTCCCGCCAAATTGGTAATCATTCCTTGGAATATGGTCTTTCCTTTAATGCCAAGTGGTGCTTGAAGCCAGTCGTCCGGAATCATTCAGAGGTTGAAGAAAAAGGGCAAGGCGGCAGCAGAGATGAATTGCAACCTGCAGCCAAAGTCAACACATTTCCGGGGAAGCCAAATAAGAACTGCCAATCAGGCTGGCCTCCTTGACGAAATGGGTGTTCCTCTACTAAGTGGTCCGAGTCACCTGTGTCCTATCATCAGTGCCACACCGTTTAGCAGAGATCATGGCTCATTACGCCGACAGCCAATGTCACACGGTAAAGCACTTCCCATCACGAATAGGATCCTTCCTAATCACAGCCTCAAATGGTTACTGCATATTGAACGATACTAACTCCACCGGGGCTCAGCAACCTGCTGATGGCGGTCGCGTGATGAAACGAGTGTCGGCCATGTGTAAAGACCACGTTGCATTGCAAAATCCTATGTCAAGCAATTCAACCCGAGTACATTCATATGTTAATGTGAATTATGACACCGGATAGAAACTCAGGAGTGAGACACCAGCACGTGCTATAGTTAAAATACCTGTTCGATGCCATAGCAAGATGCACAAAACTACACCCTGCTGTATGCTTTTCCTCTCCACTATGGATTGCTGGGGTTCAAGCCCTGATTGTTTTTGTCCATCCTGGTACTGGTACTTTCGCTATAGGGCCAAAAGAAGTTAGGATAAGATTGCAGAGCTATATTCACACCCTCGCTTTACCATATCAGGACAGTTTTCTAGCAAGATTGGGATTGCAAGATGGCCCATGGACAGTAAGTTTGGTAAATAATGGACTGCTGTCTGCTATCACACAAGGTGAATCTTCTGAGCCGGTGTGTGGAAAGGGCAACACAATCCATCCAGTCAGTTTTACTCTCTCAAGGCTCACCCCTGAAGAATTGTACTTATACAACTAATGAATAATGCCAGTAGTTTGGACTTGGACAGTGGCTGTGTGATGAATGCTGTTGTCGTTTTACTATTTAAAATGTGAAAATGGGCAGTGTACGAGTAATAGACTAACCTGACTTTCCAAACTCTCTGGAGATATATGTTGGAACATTTAAGTGTGCTTCCCAATTTTCTAGCTGACACGGATTGACAGATAGCCCCCAATCCCGAATTCTGGGGTGGACTGAAAATGGTCTGTCTAAATCCAGAAGACAACTGATGGATGATGACACAGTGATACCTGGCCGGGATACCTCTGGAAACCTGATAGCGATATAGTAACAGCCGTATTGACATTGTGCTGACACAATTACAGCTCAGGCCCGGTTTTATCCCGATATGTCCTATAAATATATATAGGACAAACGGCTGAAGATGTGGGAGAATAAAGCGGTCATGGTCACACACACACGAACACGTTGTGAAAACCTCTTTTCACCTCTTAACCCTGAATTGCCACTTAAGAAAAACAAAACTGTTTTTAAACTTCTTGTTCAGACTCGAGACTTCTTCACCTTGCTAGTCAGTATCTCCAGACCTCATCCACCTCAACCGACAATACATTTTCTGGCACTCTGTTTACTCTTGAGAGATAACCTATAGGCCGGCCACACATCGCTTTCCGATCAAAATCGCTCCATTCGATGGGCACTCATTGCAGTGCCGGGGGCCCACCATCTCTCTGCTTTAGCAACGTCCAATCGATTCTCCTCCTCGGTTGCTGCAGCACAGTCACCTGACCGAAAGCTGTTCACGGCTCTGAAATGAATTCAAAATGCAGGCTCGTACCTTGGATGGGAAAATGAGGACTCGAGAGGTGAAATTAGGAAAAAGAAGAGAAGGAGCAGAAGAAAGGACACAAGTGGAGGGAGAGCAAGAAATAATAATGAAACAGCAGCAGGAGACGGTTGTTGAGATTCTTGGCCACTTTCTTTTTAAAGGAGTCTAATTAGTAGTACTCCTAATTTCACAATCGATAATTGTGTACTCGGAAACAAAACAACAGTGAAAAACCTCAAGAATTAGCAAGCCATTATAACCTGACGATAACACTTTCTGGCCTGCTTTCTCTCAGAAAGGTACTACTATCTAGCCACTTGTAGATGGATAACAACCACAAGCAAATAACAGTTTTGGGATATTCACAGCACAATAAACGGCACTTCAACTGACAAAAGCATTCAGGCAAAACATAGACAGAAACATTAGGTCTTAACTACATTTCACACAAAGGCCTTGTTTGTCCTTCACCGAACTCATCCCGTATTAAAAAGTTGTCTCTGCAAAAGACGTTACCACGGTATACTCAGACAAGAGGAAGTGAACGGCAAACAATCTAGTTCATCAAAGTCCCGCCATCTCAACACGCACAAACACAATTTCCACGTCTGAGGGACATGATGTAAGGGCTTTGAAGACACCGGCAGCGTAGCATGATCTCTCTCTCTCTCTCTCTCTCTCTCTCTCTCTCTCTCTCTCTCTCTCTCTCTCTCTCTCTCTCTCTCTCTCTCTCTCTCTCTCTCTCTCTCTCTCTCTCTCTCTCTCTCTCTCTCTCTCTCTCTCTCTCTCTCTCTCTCTCTCTCTCTCCCTCTCTCGATAATTAGCCTAGTGCTAATGGTCTCTTTCAGAAGTATCACTATTATTGCTGTTATACTATTGCATCCATGCTTTTTTGTTATTACGTTATAGTCATTGCGTGAAAATGGTCAGAGGAGAGGTGTAATTTGATAGTCTGGGTAGTTCAGGATCAAATCACACACACACACACACACACACCTTACCAAACTGGGTTAACAGGGTTAGGGAGTATCACAATTGTGCAACTGACAAAAATAGCAATGAGGAAATGATAATGAAAAGTTGCACTGAGACTCTACGCTACAATTCAAGCTAACATTAATAAGGGTGAAGGGAGAAATGACTCAAAGGCAGAAGATGAAATAGTGTGGCGGTTCGAGTATGTGACTGTGTGTATGAAGTCTACAGGGAAAAACAGATGATTATTGTCATCAATGATTATGTTCATGTAATAAGATGGAAGCAGGATACTTTTTCTTGGATAATCGAGTGGAAATATTATAAAAGGCAATGGATTATACTCAGGGAATGTGGATATATGAGCATTTAGTCAAACAAGCAGACAAAACACTTTTATTTTAATATTATTATTAGTATGCTAGAAGTGGTAGTAGACTGTAGACTGGTAGTAGTAGTAGTAGTAGCAGTAATTATTTGTAATTTTCACTATTCTTAGCCTCACTAATTGGTGTGGATCTTCTCAAGCGTAGCCATAACATTGAGGGACAAGCTCAATGGATAACTCAATTGAAATTAACTTTGAACAAAAGGCATACTACAGGTAGGAACATTCTCCAGAGAGCGGTGTTTGCAGTGTCAAGTAGAGCCACCGTGCCCTCTAGTGGTTGAACCATAAACTGCAACTATTGGACTAAGTATACATTTGTATTAAGCCAATTGAACAGACTATGATAAAATAATCACCGTTTGGAAAAGCAGAATCAACTGTAAATAGTTTGAATACTTTACTACTACGACAAATAATACTTGTCCAAGACCATGTTTTACCGTGAACACCCACTGGCTGACAACGAACAATGTTTTACAATTTCAAGGTTCTTCATTAAATATATATATATAAATTATAATATAATTAATCAAATGAATCGTTTTGAGACATGGACTAAATTGAAATTGTTGTCATATATGACATTTATGCCTTAAGCATATTCATCTTGTAACTCTTTACTGCAGTGCGGCCACATCAATCATTTAGCAATGATTGATGTGTGCATACATGATTGCAAATAAATTCACACTTTACCAGTACGGAGCTGTACATAATACAAGAGTATAGAAAATGTAAAAAAATATATAGTTTAGGGTTTAATTGACACCTTGAATGAGAGTAGTTTTAAACATGCTTGTAGATCGATGTCACACACACACACACACACACACACACACACACACACACACACACACACACACACACACACACACACACACACACACACACACACACACACACACACACACACACACGTTGCATTCCACTACTGGATCCACTGACAGTCCCCAGTGACCACTGCGTTGCATGGTGGTCCAAGCAACAAGATAATCTGTATGCGACTGTTTGTGCTCTTTAAAGAGATAACGATCTACTCTTCTTTAAGGTGATCATGGGACCTATTGGCCACAGTGACTGAATTACAAACAATAGCTTTTTAAAGAGGTCTCCAAGCAAGCCACAGACAGACAGACACACAAACAGACACACAGACTCCTATAGCTGATGGCAGCCAGCCAATCACATGTTTTGACCCAGTCTTATTAGCAGTGAATTCAGATACATGCCATTATATGTCAGGTATGGCTTAGGCGTATCGCTCAAGCATACATAGGGACACACACACACGTTTCTTTCTCAATGTTTTTCTCAACAGGCAAAAACAGAGCATATTTTTCCTGGTGCTAATCAAGTGTGTGCCAAGCGAAAAGGCCATACCGGTCACAGACTCTGTGATTGGTCATCAGAATGAGCCACAATGACAGTGACTCACTGAGAAGGATGTAAACGCCTCTGTAAACGCCAATCAAATTCAAGAAGGTTGACCCATGGAAACCTGCCTGGCGACATGTCGACGCCGGAGTGTCACTTGACAATACTGCAGATGGAGCTTCAAGTATGGCCGGTGTACAGTGCTGTCATCTGAAAATAATTATCAAAATTCAATATATGATACCTTTTCTGTGGGAGTAGTCCATGCTACAGAGTTGTGTGCAATTGTCAAATTCAGAAAACATAATTTAAAGAGAAGGCGTTGAAATGACTAGAGGAAAACGTCATTATGGACAGAATACTGGAATTCTTTTAATAAAGGGCGGCAAACATTGCAAGCAAACAGGCTTCATTGAAGTCTTTTAATGAGAAAAGGATCAAAAAGGATTCTCTTTTTGTGCAAAAAAGTATATTAAGAAGTCCAGGCTGTAGCTTGTGGTTACTTAATGTGAATCCAGTCCTTTCGTCCTCATTCTGTTGGCTTCCTTTGACTGCCCAGAGCCAGCTTGTGTCATAAATTATCTTGTATTATTTTTGCACAGTTCAACAGGGATATATCAGTTTTCCACTTGGTTTATTGCTTTGGATGAGTTTTTATTACAAAGCTCAGGGCCATTTGTGGTTAATGTGTGCAGAGATGGTAGCTGATGTTTCCGCACTTCGATGCTTTTGTTGCCCTGTCGGTTGTTCACCTTGCCGCCCTTTCTATGGCAATGACAAAACCAATGAAACCCACAACCCAACCCAAACACACACACTGTGAGTGACCCTGTCACTGACTTAACCCCTGCTTGAGATAGAAGATCTAGATATAAACATGTCCTATTGGCTCCCGTTCCATCCTTAAGCTCTATTTTGAAAAGTATTGTATATATATATATATATATATATATATATATATATATATATATATATATATATATATATATATATATATATATATATATATATATATTCATAATTAATACACAAACTTAGTCCCTCTGTTTCCTATTGTTGCCCTAAGCAATAATCGCTTTCTGAATATACAACATTTGGTTTGCATAGATAATAATAAAGTGCAAGAGGTATTTCTTATAGCTTTATACTGTATTTCCCCTGGCTTTGGAGCAATGTCACTGCACTTTGGAATAAATTGCGCCCGGGCTGGACTCATTCTGTTCAAATCAACAACTTTTTTCCATCTGCCGCTCCGTCCACCACACACATTTCGGAGCCGCCCAGAGTAAACATAACATCCACTGGAATGTTTTTTCGTTTTCTTCCAGGTTGTAGGTCCCCAGCCTCACCAACAGGGCGCAATGTTGCAGTCGAGAGTGCTTCTCAATCCACTACACACACACACACACACAGAGATCTGGTTCAGGGCTCGCTGTACTGGATCTCGTCCGAGTGGTTCGACAGCTTGTCCAGGTGCTCCATCTCGTTGAAGCGCTCAGCGACACAGTGGGCCGTCAGCCGTGCCTCCGGGTCGTGGTCCCAGCACTCGTCTATGGTGGCGCACACGGTCTGGATGCCCTGCAGGGGGAGCAGTGGAGCACACGTCTCAAAATAAATGCTACCAGTAATGTAGGATTATGGCAGCTAGGGATACACAGAGTGAGTGAGTGAGTGAGTGAGTGAGTGAGTGAGTTTTTACCGGGTGGTTAATCCAGGTGTTTGGGATCTCAGGCCGGCCTCTGTCTCTGAGCACACTGTCCTTCATGCTCTCCACACACGGGTGCTCTCTCACCTTGCCAAAGGGGGGCTCATACTCCTTCACCTCTGCAACATAACACACAGATAGACAGCCGTTTAAACACACAGAGATGGGACGTCATGACTTGTGAGGACATTGTGTTTTCGAAGTTTCAACTGGTCTGTTGGGGAGGGGGTGGGGGGTGGGGGAGGGGGAGCTCCCAAAAGACAATGTGTTCGTATTAACACCCTAACAATCATCTTCCTCATGGATCATTGTGCATTATATTATATTGCATCCGAGTCCACTATGATCCGCTATGAAAACCGCACGTTGCTGACTGCGAGGCTGGAGATGAGAGCGGCTAAAAAGGAACATCCCCGTTCACCCTCCTCATCTACTGGCCTAAGCCCTTTTTCATTAGCATAGCACCGCGGTCTTTGTCAGCAATTCTGCAACAGCTTCTCAAGTGCTCTTCCAGGCTAGCGTAGCAGTTAAGTTACTTTATCCGGACAGCAGAATATTCAAAGCCTTCACAATATGGAAGGCCACCGTGTGTGAATTTAGGTCAAGGCTTTTTTCTCTTCAAAAGTCTATGCATCTCAACATTGATTTAATCTTTCCTCGGGGTAGTACACAAGAAAAAACAAATCCACCGTCCTTTGAAGAATGGTCGGAGTTTTTGGGATAACAGGAATTTCAGAGGAGATAAGAGAGGAACTGACAGACAAGTAGCAAGCAGAACGTTGCATTAGTACAAACGTCTAATTTTATTTTCAGTCAAAGCACTAACAATTAAAAGATGAACCAGGATGTGTTTTAGCAGCCGACAAATCAAAGCCAGGATTGGCAAAACAGATAAGGTACAGTGAGTCAAAGATACACACCACGTGTGAAA
The DNA here is from genome assembly GCA_026745465.1 of Lota lota. Lineage (NCBI taxonomy): Eukaryota > Metazoa > Chordata > Actinopteri > Gadiformes > Lotidae > Lota > Lota lota. The sequence continues at coordinate 4,241,553 of JACYXH010000473.1, read as the reverse complement.
TCAATCCGTTATCGTACATCTAAACTTAGAGAGAGTATGGTCTTATGCCAGTTAAAGCGGAAACATTGGCTCATTATGAAGACCATAATACAAAACTAAAAAAGAAAAACGTTTTCAAAACATAAACCTCTGCTGCTGTCGTCCTACTCTTCCTGTAACTCCAATACTAGTAAAAAATAAATAAACACACACACGGAGCTCCCCTTGATGTGTTTATGCTGTGTGATTCCACTCGTAGGGTCAGATGACAGATGTGACGGCCCAATTTCAGCAACACGGACATTGCAGAAGACTGCTGCAACAGGAAGGTCTGGTGCAGCCAGAGCGTAGGCCTGAAACAGTACAAACTGTGGGCAGACACTTCCTGTTTGTCTCTAGATGCAAACGGGGTTTGCGTCGGTTGAGATACCCCAATCCATCCACGCAACTGTGACACAGATGTCGCATGTACACTACCATCCGTGTCGTTCCACGGCCCTTTCAACTCTGTGTATGACTGCAAACGTGTGTCGTAAACTATTGTGCAAACTTTGTTTATACACTACTGCCAAACAACGGGGTCCCAAAAATATCCCCCGCATCCCACCAATCAGGGCCTCTGTGTGTTGTAAACAAAGCAGCCAAACCCCAGGTGGAATGACGAGCTCAGCCCTGCAATCAAAAATACGAGATGTTTTTCTTCCCCCTTCGCAGGCAAAACCTTAAACTGCAACAATAATCACAGGACCACTGAGGATAGCAGCACTGCATGTGTAATTGTTACAGTGGTTTGCAGAAGTCAGACACTCCTCGTCGACAATTTCACAGTGAGGCTACATTCCCGAATGAGGCAACAATGGAGAAGTGAAGCTACAACCCTTAGCAGAGCTGACAGCCAGTGGTGAAGAATGTTTTGCCACACTGTCACATATTAACGACTCCCCGTTTGCTTCCCCAACTACGTTATTGTCAGGGCCGGCCCCTCGGATCGAGCCATCGAGGGATTTTGCAGCAAAAAAAACCAAACATTCGCTTCCACTGCGATGCGGCAGCTACACCGTCAGAATACCATAACCACTTCTGACGCTCCTCTCAGAATAGTCCCGTCTCTCTTGTAGGAGGTTTTTGCGGATGATGGCCAGTGTTTCTGGCAGTGCTGTCCACTCCCCCTAAGCCATAAGATACACTGTTATGTCTCATCTAAATCGGCCATGCCGCGGCCTGCACTGCATTTTTCACACTGTAGGTCTGATGGGTGGGAGGCCGTGTGTTGCATACCTTGATGCTCTTCCACTCTTGTCTTGAAGCTGCGCGTGTGTGTGTGCATGCACGCGTGCGTGCGTGCGTGCGTGCGTGTGTGGTGTTCAGTCAGATAGACAGCTAGAGTGTTTGAGCCCCAGGCGAAAGGTTCTGGTTTGAATACCTGATGTTCTACCTCGGTCTACCTCTTCCGCTTAGATGCCTAACTCCTACATGCTCCTTCATAACATAACTCTGTATTCACTGTAGGGGTTTCCAATGTAACTAAACGAATGAAGGAAAAATAAATAGGCTACTACTACTTGGACTTTGATGTTCGTGTTTAAAGTGTGGTTTAAACAGCATGCCAAATATAGAGCCTGTGTAAACTGCCACTGCCAGTAACGGGAGGAAGCAAAACGGAAGAGAGACAGACAAGGACTGCTTTTGTCATTACAGGAGAGTAATCATATAACTGCAAGACAAACCACTATTTGGCATAATTGTGTCGCAGGTTGTGTTCAACAGAGCATGCATTCTGGAGGAACACAGCACATCTAAATACCTTGATAATTAAACTGCACATGGAAACAGGTCGTTATACAGGTCGTCATTATTCTAATTGCTAAGGAATTCCTTTGTAATATGATCCAACATAACTGGATGCGCTGGTACTTTAGATCACAATAGTATATGTGCGTAACTATTAGTATCCACTATAGACCCTTTTTCGGTCTACGTCATAATTACGTCACAACGTTAGCTGGAGGCAAAACAAAGCGAATACGAATAGTAGGGTCCACCAATTATCCAAACTTTGTCCTCTTGCTGTGTTGTTAATAAAGTATTGTCGGTTTGTCATGTCCACCTAATCAGCAATTGGGGAACTAGGAGTAATGGGCGATTGATCTTGTACTCTTAGCGAATTAGCTATAAGAGTATAACCAGCGACAATCCCATAGATAATATAACAATTATGTTTAATGTGTTTATGGTAATGCTTAGTAAAAATTTCAAATATGAGATTGTAAGTTACTTTATTCAGCCATGCAAGTGCATTTCTCAGTTAATCTATAGCCGTTTGCTCTATTTATAATAACCATAGCTCTATAGAAGTGGCAGTATTTTGCATACTACGTTAGTTCTACAGCAAAGTCTCAAATAATTGTACTGGTTTATTATTGTGATTGGAGTCCGGTGACGTAACAGGATTTTGAAAGCATGGTTATTCTCCTTAGACAGTACTCTACCATACCAGGGCATCATACAATCTCATTACCATTTGATGTGTTTATTTTACGATGAGGTGAGGTTAGGATGAGTCAGATTCTGAGAGCAGGTCTTCTCTACGGCTCAATACCGCCAATGTCATTTGAGATAAAGACATGCATGTTATTCGTTTTCAGGGGAATAACCGGAGTGAAAAAAGTAACCTTCAATGAATTATATTAGTAGCCTATAAAAATGTCACTCTGAGTAGAGCATATGACAATTGCATTGCTTCCTGTCTAAGTACAGTTTCTTCCAGTGTGGTACAGCATGCAATACACCTCAAGCACAATAGGCAACTCTGAAGTGGCTAATCATCTACCATCATTTTATGAATACAATCGTCATATTATGCAATTAAACAACAATTTTTGTTTCCATTGTTTTATGGAATGGGGTACCACACGTTCCACACACACACACACACGCGTAGAAACACATCCACACACAAAAACAAGCGCGCGCACATAAAAGCAAGCACACACACACCCTTCGCAGCCTCATTCAGCCTAGCTTTCTAACCTCACCAAACCCTCAAGGGATCGAATGCGTTTCTCCACTACAGCAGCACCACTCCACCACCAGTTAACCCAACACCACCCCACCCGCCTGACCAACGCCCTCCCACTGACGTTTCCCAACTCCTAAATCTGGAGCAGCCAAATTATACAGGAGGGACATTTTTAGGCGACTCAAGGGGCGGAAGCCTTCTTGAAAAACGTTGTTGACCTCCATTTTTTCCCTGGGTTTTAGTATTTGTTTTTCTTCTGTCTCAACCTCTCTCTGTCTCTGTCACCCAACCTCTCTCTCTCTGCCTCTTTCATCCAACCTCTCTCATCCATGCTCTCCCTCTCTTTCACTTTTATTTAACCTCTCTCAATTAAATGAAATTAAATACAATTTGTCATCCAACCTACCTCTCCCTCTCTCTATCATCCAGCCTCTCTCTCTCTACATTATTGAAAGTTAAAGAAAGCATTACGATGTCTCACGGTTGACTGGCTGTAGGACTGTCGACTGTGTTCTTCTCGCATGGTGGTCCTCAGATCAGTCACACACACACACACACACACACACACACACACACACACACACACACACACACACACACACACACACACACACACACACACACACACACACACACACGAGAGACACAGAACGCTAAGGCTAAACCCCTAGTCATTATAATGATGCACTGAAATGTGTCAGCCTCTGTGTGTGTGTGTGTGTGTGTGTGTGTGTGTGTGTGTGTGTGTGTGTGTGTGTGTGTGTGTGTGTGTGTGTGTGTGTGTGTGTGTGTGTGTGTGTGTGTGTGTGTAATTCTGTATCTACGTGTGTGTGTACATTTGTGTGTGTGTGTGTGTGTGTGTGTGCACATGTGCAGCACGTGTTCAGCACGAATGCGGCCCCCAGGTGAGCTCAGCGCTCAGGGTGTCACGAGCTAAATCCTCCCAGCCAGGATAACGACTCGGCTGCTTCCTCGCAAGGTGTGGGAGAGCACTAGCAGAGAGAGCCGAGCGGTGCAGAAAGCCTGTAACTGGCTAAATACACTCTGAAAACACTTTCTCAGTCACGGGCCCCTGGATCCACAATCAATACCACCTCCATCCAATCTGCAGGGGACAACTGGTGGAATACTTTGGCTTGCCGCCGGTGCGTGGCCGTAGTTCAATCGCATGTCGGATTCCTCCCGGCTTTCTCATGGTACGTTAGGGCCTGTTGTTTGTTAACCTTTTAACGTGTCAATGTCTCGCTGGGGATTTCCGTTCTTTTCTCTCTTTTTTTTGTCTCGCCTTAATCTGCCACAGATTTCAGCCCCCTTCCCCTTGGCCTCGAGAAGCCAAATGTTAAGGCTGTGCAAATCGATGGTAAAAGTAAAAAAAAAGATAGAGACAGACCAATACACACACACAGAGACAGAGACAGAGACAGAGAGAGAGAGAGAGAGAGAGAGAGAGAGAGACAGAGAGAGACAGAAAGAGATACACAGACAGAACACAGAAAATGTGCAGCAGACTAAACAACAACAGAAGGATTAGTCAGAGTTGCTTCCGCTACGGTCTAGTATCCGTCTAGGTTCTGATCCAGGGATGGGATGGATGCATTATGAAATTCCTCTCTGTAATTAATCCCGTCGTGGGCCTGTCTGCCCACAGAGCCGTCGTCACGACAACCGTTAGCTCACCACCATGCTTGCCAAGGGACAGATATTAACCGTTGTATCGTCTTCATTATTGTAGGAGTATAGGACGGATGGCAGAGAGAGGCGTAGTGACAACAAGAGAGACAGAGTTAGAAGGGTTAAGGAGAGAGAAAGAGGGAGGGACGAAAAAGGGATCCCTAAAAGCTGTGTTTACAGTCTGTCTAGGCGGCCTTTATCAGTTGATCTGGATACTGGAGCAAAATTTTTCCTTGACACTTGGACTCACACAAAGGTTTTGACTAAACTAAACTAAAATGTTTGAAAAGAACGGAAAAGACGGGGGAAATACACAAGCACCTATGAACTTACACTCCTCTGGGTTAGCAAATCCACTCTCTCCACAGTCTAAACAGAAGCTTAAACATACCCATCACCTCTCCATGTCCACAAATGCCTTCCGCAAGCAGTGGCAGGGAGACAAACTTTGTGACATAACTAAACTCAGCCCTGAAATCATTTCAATCACAGGGATGCTGCTCTTTGCCAAAATCAGGAAGTGGACTGTTCACTCTTCGGAGGTGTACCTCAGGGGAGACATATTGTTGTGGGCTTGTGGGTACCATGCTTTTCCTCTGGGCGACCAAGGGGGCGGCGCTAAGGACCAACTGGGAGGGGTGGTGGGGTTTGGGGAGAAGGGGGGCAAATCCGGAAATGGCCAAAGCAGAACGGCGAGTTTACCTCCGAAAGGCCGTTCCACAGCAGTGTTTTTTGACACAATGGACACAGCGCCGGTCAAAGTGACCAAATGGACCTCAGAGACACGAGGGGGAGTCGGGGGAAGTGAAAAGCAAATAACACCCGTGTTGACACAAATACTTGCCCCTTGCCCTGCGTCGTGTTCAATAACGGCCCATTTCTATTATTCCCACATATCCTGGCCTTGTTTTTTCGCCGCAGTGACAAAACAGGAACTCGGGGTACATTAGCCGGGTGGAAGAGACGGCACTCTCGTGACCTCCAGAAGATTGATTGTGTGCGTGACACCCCCAGGGAGGGGGGGAGGTTTCTGTTCCCACAGTGATTAATGGAGTAGGAGTCCACTGGTACATAAGTCAGGGCGGCTACAAGCTCTCCCTCCTTATGAGTGACTCTGGGCTGAAGCACCGGTCAACCGGATCTGGTCTGCAGTGTAGGGGGGTTGAGGGTGTGTGTGTGTGTGTGTGTGTGTGTGTGTGTGTGTGTGTGTGTGTGTGTGTGTGTGTGTGTGTGTGTGTGTGTGTGTGTGTGTGTGTGTGTGTGTGTGTGTGTGTGTGTGTGTGTGTGTGTGTGTGTGTGTGTGTTCAGCGATCGTCCATCCAACCTATTGATTTCCTTTGTGTTGCTAATGACTCCGCTTTATTGCTCGTCGTTATTACCTCTATTATTTCCTTAAAGGGGCAGTGAACCCAAAACCGTTTTTTATTCCTTCGACGTCACGACCAAGGGACACCGGCAGCGAGGTGTGTGTGGAGCTCTGTCTGGGCATTGGTTTATTTTAATGTCTGCGTCTGAGAGAGGCTAAGCGCACATCAACATCACTCATTGTAATGCTCCTATCCAACGATCCAACTAAAAAAAAGTATCACAAAATTGGGGTGGGCGTTTCCATGGGGAAACACGTCCCCCCTGCTTCCTAGAACTCACTCCAAAAATTTATTTTTAAATCTCATTGTGTTCGAATTCGAGCTTAAACAGGAGTTCACTTACACTTTAAAGTTCACGTGGTCTCTGCTCAAATGTCATGATGCAAAACAAATAAAAACCTAACTTCTACCTGCTAATTTATGACATGTATCTACACATTTGTAAGAAATCACTGAAGCTCTCTTTGTAGAAAATCGTCTGCTAAATCGTAAACGTAGGCTCATGTATAGGCCTGCTTAATTATCCCCCAAAAAGAACTGTTGCTGAAGGCTTCTCAGCTTCAGCACAGACGTAGGCCGTGCACTCCTCCACCAACAAAGTTTGATCTGTGGGTGAGAACACCTTACCTCCGATGGCACTGCACCTGGACGTGATCTCCCACAGGACCAGGGCCATGGAGTAGACGTCCGTCTGCTTGAAGGACTCAATGTTCTCCAGGTTGATCCTGGACTCCAGCACCTCTGGAGCCATGTACCTGGCTGTGCCCACCTGACACCACAGACAGGAGGGAGAGACAAAGACATTAATACCTAATGTGATGCATTAGTCGTGACAACACAGCCACACACACACACACACACACACACACACACACACACACACACACACACACACACACACACACACACACACACACACACACACACACACACACACACACACACACACACACACACACACACACACTAGAACACATACATAACACTGACACGCACACACAAACTGGCACACACACACACTTAGTGGGATGTCCAAGATTGTGATGCCACAAGCTATTTTTTATTATTCTTTTAAATACTTGCACATCTGATGGATTCATACTTGGCATGGTGCCACTCAGAGCCAGAGACTAACTGAGCAATCAAAATGTCCTTAATCTTCCCTCGAAAGCTGGAAAACGAATAAGCGGAATCAATCCACCTTGTCTCAGGTTCTCGTTCTCTATCAGTCAGTGCATTAGGGGCATTTCAATGCAAAGGGAGGCGTCTTCTGGAGGCCTTTTCATAAAAGGCCTAATGGCTCTGGTCAATTACACACTGCATGATCGCGTCCTTGGGGAGTCATCAAATCTGTTATTCTGACAAATATAGCCATATGACAAGCTAATAAAATACTAAATCAAAAAACATTCTCTCAGCAAATGATGAGCTGGGGCCAAGAGATTTCTGAGCACAAAGGGAGAGTGGATAAGAGGGGACCTCTAATAACAACCTTTCGTTTCTTTTTTCACGGGTGCCAGCAGATGGAAAAAAGGGTTCGAAAAAATATAAATAAAATCCCAATTTGCTTTGATAAAGCAAATAGCAATTTTGGTTGTAGATTAATTGGTCACCACTAAACATACAAATATATGAAATATTGAATATGGTCATCCATGAACACTAATTATTATGCATATCATCTATAATCAGCCCCTCACACCAGTAATTGGTGCGCAGCTGGCATCTACGCCGAAAAGCACAGAGTTGTCACCACAGCGACAATTATCCACTCTTGGCACAGGCCGGTGCTTCCAGCCATCAAAGGCTTCACGGGCGAACGATCATCTTGTGTACGCAGTGAGATCAGGAGCTCTTACCTGCCCGCTGTTGGCCAGCTCATCCACGGACAGAGAGTTGTCCAGGCGCAGCCCGAGGCCAAAGTCGCACAGGACACAGGTGAGGTCTCCCTTGACCAGCACGTTGGAGCTCTTGATGTCCCGGTGCACGATGGGGACCTTGTAGCGCCCGCAGGGGGTGCGGTCGCTGTGGAGGTGGGCCACGCCCCGGGCCAGCGACCCGCCAAGCACCCACAGGTCCCGCCAGCTGATGACGTGGTGGATGAGGTGCTCCTGGAGGCTGCCGCGAGGGTGGTACGCCGTGATCAGCCAGTACTGCTTGTGCGCCTTGTGCTCCTCCGCCGTCAGGAAGTGCAGCACATTCTCGTGCCGCAGGTCGGCGTCCGAGAAGATGTCCTTCTCGTTCTTCCATGAGGCGTACTCCTCGTCCTGGAAGATCTTGACGGCCACCGTCTCGAAGGCCTGCTCCGCGCCCGTGCCCCCGCCCGTGCCCCGCCGCCGCCCACCACGGAACCCTGCTTCAGCTTGGCCCGGTAGACCTCGGCGAAGCGGCCCTTGCCCACCTGCGCGTCCAGCTCGATGGGCAGCAGCTCCGTGTTGTGGTTGAGGTTGTTCGCGTGCGTGGAGCTGCTGTCTGATCCCTCGTCGTCCATCATAATGGCATGGTCGTCGTGGTAGTGGAGCGGCTGGCCCCTCTTGCGCAGGGGCCCGGCGTGCCGCTGGCGGTACACCCGGTAGATGTAGAAGGAGGTGACCACCAGGACGGCCAGCACCAGCAGGGGTACCAGGCTCACCAGGATCACGGACACCACCTGGTCCAGCAAGTCTGAAACTAGAGCAGGAGAAAGCCTTTGTTGTTGTAGCATGGAGAGAATCGTTATGGATGATATATTAAATATTTATTCATGGAGTTCATGGATGACCGCATTCAGTATTTCATATATTTGTAAGTTTAGTGGTGACTAATTAATCAACAGAAGTTGCTATTTGCTTTATCAAAGCAAATTGGAACTTTAATTCTCTTTTTATTCATTATTTTATGTTATTCTTATAGTTACTATAGTTTCCCTGGGATAGTAAATTCCATCCAAACACAAAAAACCACCTTTCCTTTTATATAGAAACCCATAGACCACACCTGACCCTCTCTCACCCTTTAACATCTGTAATCATTGCAAAGCTAAAGTTAGAGCACGGCCTGCACACACACTGCCTGCTCCAGAACTTTACCCACCACTCCACCACACATTGGGCCTTGTTTATAGCCTATGGCTGCCTGTATGTACAACTGGGAAAGTGTGTGCTATTTTCATTCTCTTTTTTTGTAAGCTAAAGCAGTGAAATAAAAATGACCCATAAAAGTTGCATCCAGACACAACGTTATGCTGTCGGTAGGAAGATTTGTAAATGCCTTGTTGACACATTGTCTCGTTTATACCCTCGGGGAGAATCCTAAGACTCTTGCTGTCTTTTGGACATCTCTCTCTCTCACACACACACACACACACACACACACACACACACACACACACACACACACACACACACACACACACACACACACACACACACACACACACACACACACACACACACACACACACACACACACACACTTCATAAAACACAAGAGAGATGGGGTCAACTGACTTTCTGAAATGTAATCCAGTCTATGATGGTCATAATAAAAGTATAATACAATGTCATAAGAGTGTAGAGAGAAGATATTTGCAAAGCAGAGAGTAATGGAGAAACGAAGACAAGTGCTAGACAGGCAGGAATCCCACCAGCAACCTATACAGCTGGCGAAGAGAGATTCTCGCTCTGCGTTTCTTTTTTTCCTCCAGACAGGAAACCACATGTCTGAAATCCTCACCGTGGCCCCCAGACAGTTTGTTTTCCTTTTTCGCAGAGTGAATGGTGATCCCTCCCCGTCCCTCCCCTACTCACATCTCAGAGAACTCACGCTGCGTCATTTTCACAGCCCCGTGTTCGCCCTCAGAGGACAGATGTGTCTAGAATCTAGACTTAGCTTGCCTTGAGGGGGTGTGTCTCACCCTTTTCACCGTTAATCCAAATGTCAAGTCAGAAGCTTGACACCAGCGATTTCATTTCAAATCTATTGACTGTGCAAACAAATAGTAAAGCACATGAGTTACACATATTGTGGCCGTGTCTAGCTCAACTGGAAGTAGAAGTTGGCATAAACATGATTGTCAAGGTTAGGGGTTTGAGTCCCATCGTGGTAAAAATGTATGCTCTGTGGATGAAAGCACCCGCCAAACTATGAACTATATTAGTCATTCAAGGACAAGAGTAATGTACGCTGTTGCTCTTTTATAACTTGGCTGTTGTGTGCAGGGCATCGATCAAAAGGAACCCGTTTCCACGACGTCACTATCATATATATAAAAAAGAGCGAGAGGACGAGAGCGAGAAAGAACGATACAGAGAAAGATAGAGTAAGACCGCGCGAGAGAGAGCGAATGAGAGAGAAAGAGCAAGACAGAGAGAGTGAGAGAGAACGAGAGTGAGAGTGAGAACGAGAGAAAGAGCGAAAGAGAAAGAGCACAAGAGAGCGAGAGAGGCCTGATCTCTGAAGTGTTTCACACGGTTGTTGCTGTCCTAGCCGGCCCTGTGTAGTAAAAACACATCTGCGTCCGTATGTTGCACAACTGCTGAAACCGGCACGCAACGAACTATGAACGACTCTGGAAAGTCTGTTTCAGATCATGTCGCTTGCATACAACCTGGCGTCCGTGCACACGTGTTTGTGTTTGTCGCGGAGTGACACCTAACATGACAGGCAGATGGATTGCATAACAATAGGATGTGGACCGTTATGTGTTGTACAGATGTAGCCATCTTAACAGCCTCAGTTACATGCTCACGGATCTACTGTTGGTCCTCTACCAGGGATACGTTTCCCTGGAGACTTACTGGGCTTTTCATGGCTGGAGTAGGCTAATCCAAGTTTAGGACGCAGTGTATGGTCAGTGTATTTTATCAACACATCACGACTGGACAAGTTGTAGAGCTGTAACGGAAGAGCCAACTGTTGCGTCTAGATCAAGATTTAACTTGTGAAATTATTGTTTTTCCTCCTCTGAAAACCTGTGACATTTTGTATTCTTTTTCAAACAAAAAACATATGGACTTACACGGGGAAAAGTAGATGTGTTCATTGCACTCTTCATCAGAGCAGGAGCAGATGAAGAACTTGTAGCCCATGCCTTTCCGCTCCTTCATCTCACACTTGGTGTTGTTGTAGTCGTCCAGCACCACCCCATGCAGCTTGAAGGCCGGGTTGTGGCATATCGTATCAATGGTGACGTTGTCATCCTTCTTCCTCCTGTGTCAGCAAAAAGCAGTTGGATTTAGATTGAAGACCGGAATCTTGTTAATGACGTGTTCGATCAAGTTGGCCATTTTAGTTTCCACTAAAGATTAGCAGTACCTATTTGTTTTCACTAGTATAAACGGGGCAGCAAGCAAATGAGAAAGTGGCCCTGTTTCAACGACCCACTGCCTCAGCAATATGGAAATTGCAGGCGGTCATATTTAAGAAAAAGGCGTTGGGGGATTTTGAAATATCCTCACAAATGCAAGGCAAGGAAAGCAATCCGGAAGCCACAGTATTATTCATATATATTATGCTGGTCACTGCTGTCATACGCAAGGCATTTCAATTTCAATCATTTGAATGGTCGTCCACATACACTTAGGCTATCGCCAACATCAGCTCATAGCACACTCACGAAATCGGCTAATGGTAAAGCTGATGTAATGCTAACTCCCCTAAGATCTTAAAGCCCCCGTGTTTGATGCTAATTAACTTCATGATGGATAGAAACGACGCATATGGCTGGTGAGGCACTCTTGTCTTAAAGCTCTAAGCCTTTGTTTTAAGTAGAACAATGTGTTTTTTTCGAAGATGAACGCCATCAGAGAAAAGATTACACGTGGATAAATGCAAAAACCCCTTTGGTATACTTTGAATGATTCTGCTGGTTCTATTATGACCGCATGGCGGGGGCCTCGCAAAATTAACATTCCTCACCCCCAAGGTTCTGATCTGTGTGTAGAGGTGCAAACGATGGAGCTATGTCTGTAGGGGAGAGATAGGAGAAGGGCGTGGCTCTCTGGACCTGATTAGAAGACAGGTCATAGGTGTTGGTTTTGTGAGGACAGCAGGAGGAACGGAGTGAGATGGGCGAGAAGGCAGTTGACGGCGACAGTTTCAGTTCACATTTATAAACTTTAATGTGTGTAGCACAAGAAAAGCAGCGCTCGTGCACTCACTTCTGCTGCTTTGAACCCTGCCCCCCCCCCCGCACTGTTGTGTTGTGCTACATTGCTTGAGTTGGCTCATTTATCGTTTGTCAGGCGGAACTCCACCACAAATTAAAATCCCCCTTTTATTTATTTTTTAAAGGGACTTTTCAAATCCCACCGACGACGTGTGGCCTGAAGAGCGACCGTGTGAGGCAGCAGCCGCGGGGGACCTACCAGATGCTGACACAGACTTCGTTGGTGTACTGGCAAGTAGAGGAGATCTCGCAGCCCGCCTCGCACCTGCCGACGCCGGTGCAGTTGGTCGGCCGAACGTCACAGAATTTACAGAGCTGACTCTGCTTCAGCATACCCGGGGTCGCCTCTAGGGGGAGAGAGAGAACAGAGGTCATTGAGACGCAATGATAAATACAAATACCAATGCTTTCGCTAGGCTCAATATGTCTCTGTATGCTGCAAATTATTAGGAACCCCTGAGTCTCTTACTAGGTGGTGATTAATCCATTGATTAATTTGTGTATTGTTATGTTTATTTACCTGTTATTATTGATAAATGGATGCATTGTTTCATTCAAATGCATGAGAGCGAGAGAGAAAGATTTATTAATAAACAAAGCATTGCAAAATAATAGTGTATAGATTGTTTATGCGGTCACAATTCTCGATAAACACACATTTGGGAGTCTTGTAGCTGTAAAGTATAACAGTATTATAGCGGATATTTGTTCCATATCCATATGCATTAGCCATCCAGACAAAGAAGAGCTTCAAGGTCTACTCCAAAACCCCATTTCCCCCCTGGCTTAGCGCAGTCTGACATAATGAAAGGGTTGAACTCTTGACATTTAGCTGCGCGACTAACAGACGGAACCCCGAGGCAAAGCCCCTCTGCTGAGTTAAGCAACGGAAGACGTGGGAAATCGTATGGAACAACCTATGTCTTATAAAAATTCTAAACGTATGAAACTAAAGTCATGGAAAAGGCCCGAAGAGTAGGGCACACATCTCTTGGAATTAGCCAATCATGCTCCAGTACTTGACACAGATGCACATATTCATTCAAATGAAAAATAAACAGAACACATCCAGTCTGCTTCTTCATGTGGGGTGCTGGGGGTGTATCGAGTGGGTTGGATATTTCCTCCTGTGAGAGTCTGAACACCAGGAACGCTGAGCTGTCCCCGCCGTCTGCTCATGTCCTGTCCAGACTTGACTTTGCCGGCAGGCAGGCGAGAGCAGTGACTGAGACAGACACACAGACAGACTGACTGACATCTGCGATGAACGCTGCTGCTGCTGGTGTGTTTGATTTAATCATGGACGGAGACCGTGGAGAGAGCGCCAGACAGCCAAGATCAACAAACAAAGTGAACACCGATATGTCTCAGACGACAGTGGTTACACACTCTCATTTGTCATGCCAAGAAGGTGTCTCATGCCCGGTCTAAAGAGATGAATCTGAGGAATATCAATTAAAAAACAGACAAAACTGGAGGGGTTTGTTCATGGGCAGCTGAAGAGCAGACATTACAGTCAAAATAAATAGAAAATGTTTATGACAATGGTGTGTGTTATGTACTAGTGTAGTTTGTGTTTGTGGTTGTATTTGTGTATGGCTGTGGTGTTTGGGCATGCAAACAGTCCTGAAGCAATCTGAACACTGACAATGGTGAATCTTTAAAAGACATGAGTAACACTGTTTTGTTAGTCATATGGTACGACATCTTCTCTTTCACCACTGCCAATTAAAGTGGGGAAAGTGGATGCTTGACACATTTCTACATTATAATACATTTTTTTATCATGTTTTTCTATATATGGGGAAGTGTTGTATTTGAGAGGCCTAGAGGTTTAGCTAACAGTGCACACATCCGTTAACCCTGCAGTCACACCACAAAAGGGCAGTTTAAAGGCCTGCACACCTGAAAATGAACGTCCACCTCTACGCCATAAAGACTTGACGAAGATTGAATGCACTTGGCTGTATTTGTGCGTTGGAACGTTCGAGTGTTTAATCTGCTGTTGACAACCCTACGATGGGCCATGTGTGGAGACGGATGCCTGTGTGTGTAGGAGTATACTGACTCTACGATCACAAAATTGCCCAGTGTAGAATGTGTTTGCCCTCCAGTGTACAGGGTGGAGTTATATTGGAGCTGGGGCAGCAGAAAGAACTACAACCTATTGCACTGTGAGGAGACTTCCAGATCCGACGGGCCATAAGACCCTCTGTGTTACGACGTGCAGTTACTCAGCGCTCTAGCAAGGCTGGGTACCTGGGCCTGCAGGATATTACACAGGGATATTGGCCTTGTTGTGTTGCCTGACAGGCTAGTAACAGCTAAATCTGCCCCCCCGAATGAAAACATCACAACATTTAAAATCTGAACTCCAGTCTAAACTAATTGAGGGTGTGATTGTAGGCTTTGCCTGGGGGAGGTGGGGGTGTGTGCGTGCGTGTATTCCTTTCTTATTTCCCCCCTTCTTTTTGAAGTAAATCAACAGTGATCTCAGGTCGATGCCTCCCCCCCCCCCTCACCCGCCGCCAGGTTGCAAGGTGGTTGAGCCAGAGAGTCATTATATCATTAGAGCAACTGCTCTCAAAGAGCATGTCATTTAAACCCGCGGAGGCAGGCGATAGAAGGGGATGAATGCTGGACCTAATTGTCACCCAGGGCTACGTTTAATTGCATAGAGAGGCGGGAGAGAGGATTAGGAGCAGTCAAAGAGACTCGGTGGTGGTGCCATCGGGGGCCAGAGAGTCTTGTAAAACATTGTCTACCCCCTCAGGGGACGACACACACCGATGTTATAATTGTGGTTGCACATCAAAGATAACAGGTTTTATTCTAGCGGAATCAATGCCTGTGTGTGTGTGTGTGTGTGTGTGTGTGTGTGTGTGTGTGTGTGTGTGTGTGTGTGTGTGTGTGTGTGTGTGTGTGTGTGTGTGTGTGTGTGTGTGTGTGTGTGTGTGTGTGTGTGTGGTGATAATCAAGCCAACCTTGAGGAAACAGGAAACAAACTCAACGCATCACATTTGCAAGCTTTTCACAACGACGTTTACAGTGAGTGTGAAAATATAGACGATCCAAATTCGCCACCGTTGTCTGACATCTCTTAACCGTGTTCCTGGCCATGACAGCAGGCGCATTAAGGATTCATAAGCAACATGAAGGAGGCTATGGGCGACATGTCATCCGTTCGTTTCATCAGGGGTTTGTTTACAGCTTTCACTTGATTTGCGTTGGCTAGTCGGTCTTCGACGCGGCTAATTAAATTGGTAGAGTTTATAAGAGTTTATTTGATTTTATAATAGCCTACATTCACGATTCAGCCAGGGCATCCTACCGCGGGGCTTTCTGTCAGCAGTTAGGGTCGTCTCAACTTTACTGGAATAACGCCACGACGCTTAACAAGTTCACAGATGCTTCACAAAACATGTGTTAGACATGCTTTAGAAATCTGAAGCTGTCGTCACTTAGGTCATTTAACAAGGAACAGTAACTTACCCGAGTTGTCCGAAAGTATACTAACACAGAGTATCGTTCCACACCAAAAAGCGGAAAACCGAAGTAGCTCCATTTAGACGCGAACCAAAGCCCGCTGTCTTTCTCATGAAGTGACTTCTGTTTCGGCAAAAAGTCGCCGTAAATATCCCAAACTTGTGTCTCTTTCTTTTGGCCCGCCTGTTGCGCCCCAAGAGAAGCTACGGAGGCTCAACTTGCCCTATACGTCTCTCTCTCTCTCACACACACACACACAGAGTATGTGCAGTTAACTTTTCATGGAACAGGAAATCTTCAGCGGGGTTGGACTCGCTTTTCTTTTCTTTTTTTCCTTTCTGCAAAGCCTCGTGTGGCTCACCAAGTCTTGCAACACACACACACACACACACACACACACACACACACACACACACACACACACACACACACACACACACACACACACACACACACACACACACACACACACACACACACACACACACACACACACACACACACACACACACACACACACACACACACACCTTCAAGTGTTACGAATATCAGAAGATTAACCAGGAAGGTAAGGAAACCTGGATTTTTAAAAAATAAAATAAACATTCACGTTGCTCTGTCACATTTTTATGAAGGCCCCATTTAGCCCTACACTGTTTGTTTAGTATGTAAATTACATTTACGTTTTCAAGTGTTGTAGTCAAACATTAGGGAGAGACCACCCTTTGTAATTCCCTGCGCCATCTCTATGTCCTAAAGTGTTGGATTTGTATAGACAAAGCGCAGGGGTTCAGTCCATTACAACACCTGTAAATGAGCCTTCTATTTTCAGACATGTGTTTTTGTTCTGCATACCCAGGCCATGAAGTCAGGTTACACATCTAACCTGTGACCCTCTCGCTCATAACTCTCCCTGCCTACAGGCACACACACACACACACCCGCTTCCTCAACATTTCCTTCTTCTCTGGTGTTATGATGCACTATTTATAAAGTTTTGTTTTACGAGGATCGCTCACCCCTCCCGAAAAATCCTATCTTATGGTTTTAACAACATGGCCGACGTACACTATAGGGGCCCCATGGCAGGCTCACAAATGTTACTGCTAGCCCTCATGTTTATGATAGGTGTATCCACGCTCACCCTGCGTGAAAGGACGGGTGGATGCCTGTGATTGTTCAAAATTTTTGCGTGTGTGTACTTGTGTGTGTGTATGTATGTGTATGTGTGCGTGCTCATTTGATGCAAGATGGGGTCCAAGCCATAAGGTGTCCAAGCCGTCTGCGGCGTTTACAGACCCACACACACAGCTAGGCTCCTGCTGACCCTAACTAAGGTCACTGATCCAGCCACCACAACACATCAACAAACCCTGACCTTGGCATGTGTCCCACTCCAACCCGAGAGTTCCCCGTTGGCGGATAGCGTGAATAACCGTTGCACAGCATCCCGAATCTTTCGTACCTCATCCGTTGAGGCGACTAACTATGAGCCAGCCTCCCCAATCACTCCGTTGTCATGTTTGTTAGCATAGACCGTCAACATTCCCCTCCGCGTTGCACAAATACAGATAAACAATTGGGCATGGTGGTGGGTGGGGGTGGGGGTGCGGGTGGCATCCGGTGGTGATGTTATGCTAGGCGGCAGCGGGAGCAGGTGTTCCCGTGTATCCGCACCGGAGCGAGTGGGAGGGCAAACACAGACCTGATGACACATCCCCCTCCCCCCAGCCCCCCTTACCCACACACCCGCAGCAAACAAACGCTGGGAACACAACGCTGAAGCATTCTGAAATGTCAGATACTTAGCATCTCACTCACACGTCAACATGCATGTAGTTATTTAGATGCGCGCGCACACACACAGATACAGGCATGCATGCACGTCGTTCACACACACGTACAGTTACTCAGACCCACACACGCATGCATGCAAGTCGTACACACGCACGTACAGTCACTTATACACACACCCCAGAGAGAGAGAGAGAGAGAGAGAGAGAGAGAGAGAGAGAGAGAGAGAGAGAGAGAGAGAGAGAGAGAGAGAGAGAGAGAGAGAGAGAGAGAGAGAGAGAGAGAGAGAGAGAGAGAGAGAGAGAGAGAGAGAGACACACACACACACACTGAACAATGAATGCCAACTGGAGGTGAGCCCAAAACAGTAGCGGCAAACAGGAATATTAAATCATGGCTCAGTATTCCGACCGGGGCATCGTAAACAGCCCGGCTCCCCAGGTGTTGTTCAGTAGTGTTTTCATTGTATTGCGGAGTGTACATTTTTAACTTGTTTTGCATAGATTCCCCATTGTCTACAACTGTGATGTTGTTGATCAAATGCATGACGATTGCAACCCACGGCCTTATTTAACCATGACTTTGATCTGTCTCACTCCAACGAGAGCAAACCTGGCCTAGCCTTAGAAAAACCTGATTTATTTCAAATAAATGCTGTGGGAATCGGCTACCAAGCAGGCCAAACCATTTGAACAGTTTGAAGTACATGAAGTCTCACTTGATGGCCTTATTCACTTGCAAGACCTGTGTGGCAACGCACCCCTAGAACCAGAAAGTTCAGCCGTATATCACTTCACAACCAGCCCAACCCAGCCCTATAAAGTCTATTTTAATGAAGCAATTTTCACATGCAAACCACATCTTTTTTTTTGCACTGCTCTTACTCAGTTGTATTATGTCCTGATTAGTGTGTGAGTGCTGTGCCACAGATTGGGAAACGTACAGAATCACAACCATGCCATTTTACCGTTTACTTAAAGGTTGGGTAGGCAATTTGGAGAAACCAGCCAGAGTATGCTAGATTTTTATCCGACCCAAAGAATCCCACCCCTCTTTTCAGGCTTCCCTCCAAAAGCCATTCCCCCAAAACGCATAGCTCCCTAGCTTTAACAAAATGTCTAGTTAGCTTTGTGGAAGACTCCGGTCATGTGACATGAGTGCACGGGCAGAGTGCACGCAGGTACCTGGGTAGGTAGGTTGACAGACAGGTAAGCCATCCAATCATTTCATTCAGGCCGAATGAAATAATTGGACAGGCTTATTACAGGCCTGCAACAGCCAGATTATTTCAACAAATGACAAAAAATGCTTCTCAAATAAACTGCCTACCCTACCTTTAAACATTGGTTAAAAGTAGGGTGGTTAGAAATACATCTATTATTAACCTAAATACAAATAAAAAGACAGCACACAGCTTGGGCTGGAAACCATGACTGCAAGGGCCGAAGTTACGTCTCGTTTCTTGTTTCATTACGGAGATATTCTACCGAAGAAAACTCGTGTTTGTGTGATTGGATGAAGCTTTCAGAAGGAGTATTTAATAACTTAAATTTCTACAGGGGCCCATCTACACTGGGTTGATTTGAAACCTTTACAACTGTTTTACAATTTGCTACGGCTGGCGTAGTTTGTATTCGCCAATTACACGTTTACAGATCCCGCCTCCAGCCTCATGATTGGTCCAAACAGACATGAAGTGAAAGTAAGTGAAACGCCCCGTTCACCTACATTTGAGCTTGTCTACCTTGTGAGCCTAGTCTATATACAATCTAGAGTATGTGAAGGTGTCGTGGAAAAATGTATCATAATATCACAAATTACATAACCTTCTTTACTTTACAAGGGCATTTACAAGGCCTTTGTATAAATGATCCTTGCGCCTAGAGATAACTCCCTTCCTCTGTCCAATTCAAAGGTGTTATGTTAGTTAGAATTCGCATTGCCACTGTAGCCAAGCAGTGTGATACTGCGGCCATGCCTATCTCCTGACTTCTTTATTGTGTATATTCCTTTAGCTGTGTTGCATTCTTGCAGATGTCCAATTCCCCTCCCAAAGCAAATTAACTTGGCCTCTGCTGCCGTGGCTGGCTTCAGTCATGGCCAACCCATAACAGTTTCCACATGGTCACTGCCCTCATCTTTGTTTTGTTAATATCAGACATACAATCCTTTGATGTTACTGCCCAAGATGTGAAAGTTTCCCCATAAGAATAATGTACACCCATTGACTCTCTGAAGATGCTTGGTAAACGCTGCCTGTGCATCTTCCCATGATCATGCTCCATTAAATCTAAGTCTTTACTGTGAGGAAATTTCCAACATGATTTTTTTTTCATAAGTAGGTAACCCCAATTCTCAAAACTTGTATTTCTGTTTATCTAATACTTAAATAACACCCAAGCCTCCCCCCAACAGACACACACACCTCTGTGTTCTAGCCAGAGAACAATAGTTTGATGTTGTGATACAGTGGCTGCAGGTCCTAAACCTGCCCACATAAACCTGGCCGTCCTTCAGTGGAAACTAGCTTCTAATTATAGTTCTAGGATCGGGCGAGTGTATTCTCGTGGAACGTGTGTGTGTGTGTGTGTGTGTGTGTGTGTGTGTGTGTGTGTGTGTGTGTGTGTGTGTGTGTGTGTGTGTGTGTGTGTGTGTGTGTGTGTGTGTGTGTGTGTGTGTGTGTGTGTGTGTGTGTGTGTGTGTGTGTGTGTGTGTGTGTACGTACACCTTGGTGCGAACATGGTCTGAATATGGTTGACATAGTGGCAGTACAATGTGAGCAAATCAAACGTGTGATAATGATAATCTCTACCGCTGTCAGAGAACTAGTGGGTCTGTTAGGAGGATTCAGTGTTTGACTTCAGTACACAAGGTACTGGGGGTTCCGGTTCCAGTGTCCACAGCTGTATCGGAATTCATTTTGAATTGCTTTTAGATGAAAGCGTTCGCTTAAGACCCTGAAACACGCTCATGCTCAGAAAACGGCAGCGCAAATATGCCAAAGGAACGAGCAATGCAAAAAACGAGCACCGCAAGTTCCTCTTTTGTAATTTTATTTGGGAACAATCTCCTTAGAGTGTGAACTCACACAACAGTTGTTGAAGTCGGTTCACTAGAAGTCAACGTTAGATCAATCTCCCTGGTTTTGAGTGTATGTTTTCTATTTGTTTCAAGCCAGGGGATTTGCTTTGCTGCAGAAGACCCAGGTCGGAGCCTGCCTGGCCCCAGCCTTTCATTAGCGCTCCCACTGTGGGAAGAGCTGTGTGTGTGTGTGTGTGTGTGTGTGTGTGTGTGTGTGTGTGTGTGTGTGTGTGTGTGTGTGTGTGTGTGTGTGTGTGTGTGTGTGTGTGTGTGTGTGTGTGTGTGTGTGTGTGTGTGTGTGTGTGTGTGTGTGTGTGTGTGTGTGTGTGTGTGTGTGTCTCAGTGCAATGTCGCCTGGCATCCAATGTTGCATTTTCTGCTTGACACACTCAAGTGATCGTCGTGTAAAACGGTAATTAGACACAGAATTATGCTTGCATCAAATGGTGCACTTGAAGTTATTTGCACATAGGCGAGATGAAATGAAGATCAGCGTCGATTACCACTCATAACGTTCATTTATTTTTTGATCGTGGAGGTTCTGCCTCTAAATCATCTCTGAATAAATTCACACACGCAGAGTCAACACAGAGCACGTCTCTGATACAAGAGAGGAGTATTTTGTACGTCAGAGAATGAGGCAGGCTT
Source organism: Lota lota (assembly GCA_026745465.1). Lineage (NCBI taxonomy): Eukaryota > Metazoa > Chordata > Actinopteri > Gadiformes > Lotidae > Lota > Lota lota. The sequence goes on along the minus strand of JACYXH010000473.1, from coordinate 4,220,360 downwards.
ATCACTAAATTACCGGCGTTAGACGGCATGGCCACAAACAGTTCTTTTTTTGCAGCATGTGTCAGCGCTACACAGCATAGGGTGGAGAGACCCACCGGATTACACTGGGATCTTTCTATGAATGAAACATGTCACATACTTAAATAAAATCAGCAGGGTAGGTCAAATGGCCATGGAGGGTTACATGTAGTCTGTATGGTTGTATTCATGCAAGTATTGGGGTTAACTACTTTTCCTTACAGCAAAGACTTAGATTTAATGGGGCATGATCATGGGAAGATGCACAGGAAGCGTTTACCAAGCATCTTCAGAGAGTCAATGGGTGTACATTATTCTTATGGGGAAACTTTCACATTGTGAAAAAAAAACTAAAATCTATACATTTGTAATGGCGTCAATGACAATAAGACATAAAACAATGCGGTCGGCGGATATATATTTAATCCAGACCCACGATCAGGGCCCCTCTGAAGAACCCACTTCTAATAAACATCACAAACAGTGCCCTCCCCTTTGGAACCGTTGGGCCTTTAACAAACATCTGCCGGCTCCCTCCCGGGTGAAACCCAAGAGCTGTCAGTGGGTTTCCCATGGGAAGAGACGGCATTCCACATGAATCATGTTCTCGGAGAAAATACATACACAAAATACTTGATGTGATGTTCAATGAGTTCCATTACAAAAAAATGGTCTAACTAAAGACAGGCTTAGTGGGTTATTTACAGCAATCCTTGATTATTCATATAGAACGGAATGACTGATGAAGCCGAATCCTTTTTCGTACATATTATTGAAACATAATCTGGATTAAAATGTTTGACATAAATTAAAACATATTTTTAAATCGGATATAGAATCTGCTGACTACAGTCTTAACTAGCACCACATCCCCATTTTCCTGATTGAGCCTCAACCCTGCGTTGTGTGCCCCTACAGGACAGCACTACCCACCCAAACCCCTTCAATGTCCTCTCCCTGTGGGCGTGACAAGCATGTCATCCCACCAGAGTGTGTGGTGGTGGTGCTGGATGGAATGGGAGAGGAGGTTGGCGTGGGCTACGTGTTGGGTGTTGCCAGCGCAGGAAACAACCGTCATCCTGTGCCACCTTCTGCTCGCAGCGGCCGCACAGGAAATACCGCCATGACCTGGCGCTGATAAGACATGGAGCTGAACCGCTGCCACGCTGTAAACAATGCAGACAATGGAGGACGCGACGCACAGTGTGTGTGTGTGTGTGTGTGTGTGTGTGTGTGTGTGTGTGTGTGTGTGTGTGTGTGTGTGTGTGTGTGTGTGTGTGTGTGTGTGTGTGTGTGTGTGTGTGTGTGTGTGTGTGTGTGTGTGTGTGTGTGTGTGTGTGTGTGTGTGTGTGTGTACGTTTGAGAATTAAAGACGAGAGACGAGATCAAAGGGCGAAAGATGAAAAAAGGTAATGATTTTGTTCCACAAAATATGGTTTGATTAAATAAAGTACAACGGTATCTGAACTACGAGTTCATTACATGAGTTATCGTTAAAGAATGACTCATTCCCCTTGCCCTTTACCGGTTTTATTGTACAGCTTTACAACAGGAAAACTGGGCAAGTATGCATCTGTGCCAATCTAGTTTGGCATTCAATGTCCCAAATGTCCAGCTCAACGCCAGTTCTTTGGTTTATTAAACCATACAAAACCTTGTTTGTGTTCCTTGTTCTATGCTGTGATGTGATTAGAACATATACTTAAATAGTTACTTCCAATACTTGCCTGGATGTCCACCATCCAGGAAAATCATGACTTTGCACACTAATGGAACTACTCCAAGTCCACGGAAACTCCAGGGAGACTTCAGTATCTGTATGTGGCTTTGATCATGAAAAGCACACACAAACATTGACTTGGTTTAAAAAACAAAAACATGCTCTTGAACGTATTCTCTTCATATTGTCTGCGGTCTTTTATGTCAGCATGCTTGTATGCATGTGTGTATGTGTAACTAGATCTGCTATTTGGGTAGATCTCTGCAAGAAGACACTGTTTGAGTACCCAAATGTGTAAAACTAATAAAACATGCATAACATAATAAAACCCCTTTTTACGGACATAGAATGTAATGAGATGCCATTTAAGATCATTCCACATACAAATGACCCTACTGTTTACACATATTTCATAACAGCATACTCCCAAACATCCCAGCACATATTGAGGTCATCTAGACGGTGGCATAATTTTTATAGAGGAAAGGTTTATAGAAACTAGAATTAAATTTGTGTGAACATACCTTTCTATAGCCTAACTTTATACTATATGCAGGGTGAATATATAGTATACACTACAACGTTATACTACACTGCTAAAAAAAAATAAAGGGAACACTTAAACAACACAATGTAACTCCAAGTCAATCATACTTCTGTGAAATCAAACTGTCCACTTAGGAAGCAACACTGATTGACAATAAATTTCACATGCTGTTGTGCAAATGGAATAGAATACAGGTGGAAATTATAGGCAATTAGCAAGACACCCCCAATAAAGGAGTGGTTCTGCAGGTGGTGACCACAGACCACTTCTCAGTTCCTATGCTTCCTGGCTGATGTTTTGGTCACTTTTGAATGCTGGCGGTGCTTTCACTCTAGTGGTAGCATGAGACGGAGTCTACAACCCACACAAGTGGCTCAGGTAGTGCAGCTCATCCAGGATGGCACATCAATGCGAGCTGTGGCAAGAAGGTTTGCTGTGTCTGTCAGCGTAGTGTCCAGAGCATGGAGGTGCTACCAGGAGACAGGCCAGTACATCAGGAGACTTGGAGGAGGCCGTAGGAGGGCAACAACCCAGCAGCAGGACCGCTACCTCAGCCTTTGTGCAAGGAGGAGCAGGAGGAGCACTGCCAGAGCCCTGCAAAATGACCTCCAGCAGGCCACAAATGTGCATGTGTCTGCTCAAACGGTCAGAAACAGACTCCATGAGGGTGGTATGAGGGCCCGACGTCCACAGGTGGGGGTTGTGCTTACAGCCCAACACCGTGCAGGACGTTTGGCATTTGCCAGAGAACACCAAGATTGGCAAATTCGCCACTGGCGCCCTGTGCTCTTCACAGATGAAAGCAGGTTCACACTGAGCACATGTGACAGACGTGACAGAGTCAAGATTGTGTGATTTTGTTGTCAGCACATTCAACTATGTAAAGAAAAAAGTTTTTAAGAAGATTATTTCATTAATTCAGATCTAGGATGTGTTATTTAAGTGTTCCCTTTATTTTTTTGAGCAGTTTATATATATACACACCAGGGTCTACATTTAACTTTATACTTTAAATACCAGGGTGTATAGTCATCGACATGTTATGTTACTCATTGAAATGCTGACATTGGTTGAATGAATGAGTGGGGTAAACTCTGGCTCTATCATTTTAATCTTTTCCCAGAGCAGTAGTCCAAACAGAGCTGGACGCAGCCTCAGAGCCATGAGTCACTTCCTCGCACTCCCAACCTGTCTCCTGACACTGAGGGGATCTAGACGAGTTTTCTGCAAATCCCACTTCCCAACACAACACACGTTCCACTATGGGGGAGGTGGTGTGAGATTTATTTTTTACTGGCATTTTCAGCCGATTTCAATTCAAGCAAGTACGTGTCTCAAGTGAATTAGTTGAGGCAAACGAAACAAAACACGATTGGGTTGCTTCGCTCCATTCCCAGGGAACTCAGGTTTCTAAAGAAACACGATGCACCAATTGCTTTGAATCAGAACGTCCTCTTAACCACAACAATGACTGGACATGGCCAATTTTTTAACAAAAACCATTCCTACCTGCAATGCAACGCCTGCTGTGTGCCGGTTATTATTCTGGGTTTAAATCTCTCTCTCTCTCTCTCTCTCTCTCTCTCTCTCTCTCTCTCTCTCTCTCTCTCTCTCTCTCTCTCTCTCTCTCTCTCTCTCTCTCTCTCTCTCTCTCTCTCTCTCTCTCTCTCTCTCTCTCTCTCTCTCTCTCTCTCTCTCTCTCTCTCTCTCTCTCTCTCTCTCTCTCTCTCTCTCTCTCTCTCTCTCTCTCTCTCTCTCTCTCTCTCTCTCTCTCTCTCTCTCTCTCTCTCTAGTCCCCGTACAATACCAGCACTGTCAGTTATGTGGTAGCCTTTGTTTACGTCTCCAAGTCTGCTCAGAGCTCATCTCTCGCTCGGCTGTCACAATCCATTGGTTTAACTTACTTGGGCAGTTGGAAATTCTATATATTGGTTATATTTTAGTAAAAGCTGACTGGCCTCTCAGCCATAACAGATTAGCAACATGGCTTCCCTTGCACCATACTCTCACTGAGCAAATATTAGTCGTATTAGACTTCCCAGCTGCTGTAAGCACAACAGTACACTGTTAGCACTACTTGAGGACAGCAAACTCTGACATCCTCACACAAAAAGCACATTGCAGTCAGGCAAAAGGAAAGGACCTTTGGAGGACTCATCAATGTACTTTTTGTTTTGCGTATTTCCACTTGAAACGATGTGGAGAACTTTTTCCACCAGCGTAGCAGCATCAGTACATTCTTTCAATGTGGACGTGTGACTTCTGAGCGCCCTGTCTGTACTGAACATCTGCTGAGGAAATGGGTCATACCGTGCATGTTCCATTAGCATAGCAGGCATGGGCCTCTGCCAGTCCAGCCAACACGCTGCTATGACGATGGGGGTGGGGGGAAGGAAAGAGAGAGAGATTGTATTTTTTTCCCTGGTCGCATCATGCCCCCCCAGGCTGTACTATCTGACCAGGACAACGCATGATGGTATCCCTGGCTGTGCTGCTGGTGGTGGATTGGGTCGTCGTACCCACCCACCAGGAAGCCCACCGAGGCACGCCACCGCCGTCCACTCGCCAGAGCGCGGTGGTCCCCCAAAACCATCTCTCCATCAGGGCTCTTATTTTCCCAAACAGGGCGGTCACACAGAATGTGAAGGGCAATGGGGGACATGTGCTCGGCTATGAGTCACCGTTCACTTTTCCGTAGCACCACAGACAGATGTCGGTAGTGCCCGAGGATGCAGAGACATCTAAATATATAGACATACGTAGAAATATAGAATATACATTTTCACTTCACAACGCATCCATTCGGACATAGTTATTATTAGCATCTATAAAATGTATTAAAAAAAGAAATGAGCACAACTTTAGGTCAGTGATCTGGAATGGATACTGCAATTACAGTTCAACAGAACCCCAGTCCCAACATTAGCCTGCTCTCTGCTGCAGTTCCATGACTGGAAACCTACTTTCACATGGAGGAGACGTCTATAGAGGGACGATTTGAAATCCCCCCCCCCCCCCCCCCCCCAACTAATCCAATCAGAGTATCCATGTGACCAGCCCTTTTCATCCAGATTTTCCCAAACCACTGCTGCAGATGTGTTCCCCCCCCTCGCTCTGTCTGTTCTCCCCCCCTCTCATCCCCTTTCCTCTCCTCTTCTCTGATCATGCCTCTTCCTCCAGCCATCCATCCATGTCTTCCTGCCTCTCTCCTCCCCCATCTCCACAATTCTCTCACTGGCCGGTGTACCGGAACATCCCGGAGATGAGCATGTGAGACACAGCCGCCAGAGAACCATTGAATTCGGGGCCAGTGGATCGAAGCGATCCGAAGGTGAGCACCCAAGTTTTCCCACTCCTGTCTACGCGTGTTGTCCACTGGTATCATGGCAACAGGTGGCAACTGTTCCATGCAGTCCATCTCTCTAGCTCTCTCTCCCCTCTCCCAGTGCCTGCTCTCTGCCTTCAGTATCTGGAGGATGGGAGGATGGAGGAAGAAGGAAGGGAGGGGACACACAGGAGGAATAGCAATAAAAGTAAGAGTTGAGTAGTGTCAGCCTCATTAAGCGCAGCTTCCAAGGTCAGGGACACGGTACACTGACAGCGTACAGTTCCAGGACATTTGGTGGAGCTCTGTTGACGTTGACGGATTTAATCCTCACGGTGTGAGGCACATGCATTGGTCATTATGAGTGATTTGCTAAGCGATCGTCACGCCCGTCTGATGTGAAAACTAAAAGGGTGATGCGTTTCACATTCATAACTGGCGAGAGACTGTCGACTTCCATCGCAGTCAGAGGATACTGCCTTTGTGCATCTTGAAGCCTCACACAGGTCACAGGGTTTTCTAATTTGATAAGGGTCGTGTTACACTGCCGTCAGGCTTCATAGGGCGTATCTGGGTGTAGAAATGGTTACATAACCCTGAAAACAACACGTTCTGCAATTGCTGTGGAAAACAACTCTTTACCCATAAGACACTTTCTTATTCCTTTATATTTGATTGGACTAATTTGAATTTATGTATTTGTATTCCAATATAAAGTTAAGTACATGATGCTTGACAAATGTATGCATTGGAAAATAAAGCCCATTTGACTGCCTGCAAGAGTCTAAAATGCAAGGCTGAACCATGAATAGAGAAGTAGATATATGTCATGCGTATATGTCTCACCTCACCCAACCACCCTCATAGTCCTCAAAAAGCAAACAAACCAAATCGTTCAGGATAACAAGGCAAGCAATTTTCCATGAACTCCTACTTCCACCTCCAATGGGAAGCGATACAAGGTGTAACATTAACGCAAGAATGTGTAGGTCGAGCTCCTACGGGTTGAGCAACGACGAGAGAACGGGCAAGGCTACGTTTACACAGCTTTCACCGTCGACGCCCCAACAGTTCATGCCATGTTTATATACGGGCTGACTAACACCAGGGCCTCGACTACTATACCAACAGTTATGTTGGACAGGGATTAGGTTGCATCTGAATGTCTGGCTTAAAAGGGGCGTTCAGGAAAAGGCTTTAGGAAAAGGCATCTTATTTGACCGATCCATTAAATAAATAATTACAAAGTAAAAGTCCTCATTCTGGGGACGTTTTCATACGTTTTTCTTAAACCATACAAACTATGTTTACCCAAGTGTAAAAAGGGGCATACAGTATCATATATCCAGCCATGAGTACTTCATGTGGTAAGAGGGGCGTGGCTTGCAGCCCTATTAGTGGCACTGCGTAAAACGTCCCCGTAAACCACATTTACTGGTGTAGGGTTACGTCACAGGGGACTCCGCTGTGTGTAAAACGCATTAGCGCTGTAAAGCCCAAGCCATGCTCCATTACTGCCGTCTGCGTTCTTGTTGTTTACTCAGGTTTTGCCCCCCAAAAAAACGCATGTACACTCTGACACATGACACGAACATATGTACAACCTCAAAGTCTCTCACACATACACACACACACACGTGGGAGTGCTTAGTGGTATTCAGCTCTCTGTGGGCTCACCTGGGTCTAGTCTCTCCTGCATAGTTCACCAGAAGGTGAGCCTGCTGTAGCCACAACATGTGTGTCATTTACCATAAGGAGGACAGGAGAGGGATGAACGCTGTTCTACCGAATCTGGGAAATCGAGCATCTGGAGTTGCACAATGTGTCCACACACACACACACACACACACACACACACACACACACACACACACACACACACACACACACACACACACACACACACACACACACACACACACACACACACACACACACACACACACACACACACACACACACGTCATAAACACTGAGACTATTACTATTACTCCAATTTTTTTGTACAACCGCCATGTCCCAATACACCTACATCTAGTATACTGGTCTATTAAAGAAAAGGGTGTGAACGTATATTAAGCTATAAGCTTGTGACCATATTCACCATAGCTTGTACAACACCCCTTTCCAGCTGGGGAAGACACATGGCCCTGAATACAGACAAGATGAAGCGAACAACCAGAACCGGAGACACAGGTCAGTTGATAAGGACCACATGGAGGAAGATGGGGGTGACGTTAAGGTCGCCCTGCAGATGGAGGCGTAGTGTTTTTGTAGCCTACACACATAATTCTGCCCAGATCCAGCTGAAGCCCCTCAGATCCCTATAGGTGTCTGTCTCTCACACACACACACACACACACACACACACACACACACACACACACACACACACACACACACACACACACACACACACACACACACACACACACACACACACACACACACACACACACACACCTCAATATTCTGAGCTCATATTTTAGGAAGGTAAAACATTGTATTCCTAATGAATAAAGAGATGACATTTACCTCTTTATAAAAATACATAGTGATGATGTGAAAGGGTTGATCAGATTAAATAGCTGCATTGTTCTCCTCATGATGTGTCTGAACTATATATATATTACCATGACGACCGCCTTGTACTCGCAGAGAGGCTACACATATAGTGGAGTGTAAATACCATACAATACGTGCAATATTGTGTGACTCACGTAAAGCAAAACCGCTAAATACCAACAGGGAAGGCTTAAGTACTTGACTAGTAAAGGATGTATGCAAGGGGGCTTTCCAACACTTAACCCCATAGAGACTGGCGGTCACGGGGTCGGAGAGGGAATGAGGAAGTGAAATGTAAATGTCAATGTTTTAATTTCATTATCCCGTTCTCTCTCACTACCTCCAATGATTACTTCTCTTTCCTCTCTGCCACATCCATCTTCTTTCAAGTCTCTCTCTCTCTCTCTCTCTCTCTCTCTCTCTCTCTCTCTCTCTCTCTCTCTCTCTCTCTCTCTCTCTCTCTCTCTCTCTCTCTCTCTCTCTCTCTCTCTCTCTCTCTCTCTCTCTCTCTCTCTCTCTCTCTCTCTCTCTCTCTCTCTCTCTCTCTCTCATCACTGGTCAACAGAGCGTGCCTTCATATGTCAGAGACGTAATCTACACGTGTACACACTCCAACACAAAATGCACACACTTACACTGACATCATTTACACACTCGGTATACAGGGAGACATCCACACACAGACATCCATACATTTTGCCTGAGTGTTCTCCTATCCTTCCGTCTTCCTCGTCATCCCTTCCTCCTACCTCTGGACATCGACGACGGGTGGTTGATCCTGTTCTGTGTGTTGGTGCCATCTGCAGCTGTTCCCTATCTCCTCTGCCGTCTCTATACGTGATGCCCGAGGTCTGTTTGGATCAACGGCTGCCCTGGGTTTCACCAGATTCATTAGGTCCTCTGAGGAAACTGGATTCACAAGTACAAAAATACAGAGCACAACGTAAAACATACATTATCAATTTTATTTTTGTGTTCTCAGTCATAACGTTGACCGAGAGTGTGTGGTGTAAATGGTTTGGTTAAATTTAAAGGCTTTTAACTGAGAACATTTAGAATATATACTGTTTTATGTTTAATCTTGTGTGGTCTTGTGTGGATGTAAGTGTATGCCATAAGTCGTTAAAAGTATGTAGTTACTTAGTTATTAGTAAATAGGTACAGACTTGTTGTTTTCATTCACTCTCTCACTATTTCATTCACACTCAATTCAGCCCTTCAAAAGCCCTACTAAACAGCACCCTCTTGCTGATGGATGAGGAAGTGCTGAAGCCTAGTGATTATTTTTGTGGGACACTTTAGCTAATTTAGTTACCATTGACTTAAATTCAAATTTAGTTTGAATAGCTTTTTTTTTACCCATGGGGAATTGTATTTGGGTTAAAACACACGCTATTGCACGCATAACATCTTAGTATAACCACGTTCTACTTTTGAGCTATGCTAGCTATTCTTCTTGTGAAGCTGATCAAATCATTCTGAATACTTTTAGATATATTGGGTCATCTTATTCCTTTAAAAGTAGATTGGCAAACAGTTAACTGGGTTACCTGGGGGAAAAGGTGTTGTTTCCTGCCTGAAACCTTGGAATCCCCCTTGAACTTTAGCGATGGTTGATCGGTCAGGTGTTACAAAAACAAAACGTGCTGCTGAAAAGCTGCTGTTGCGTCGCAACCAACTGAAGATACGCCGTGTTTTGATGTCGCCGGGTGAATTCATTTCGCTCTTGCCGTCTGGCTTTCAATGACAAAACAAAGCTCAGACGTGTAATTTGGGCTTAAGGGCCCTAGGTCGGGGGACAGCGCTGGGGACAGAGCTGTCTTTCTACGCGGCCCGGGCCGTTCCAAGGGGATTCCATTGTTCTGCTAATATCATTTCAGGACTTCAATGGGCCTGGCGGCGCTCCCGATTCCTGTAATACAATAACAGTAATTCATCACGGGCCGCACTCAACACAGGAGCAGCAGCAGCTGTCGGAGGCACAGTGGGCGTGCGCGTCCTTTCTGCCGCTGACACCGGGCCGCCGCTGTTTCCATTGTAGACGCGGGCCAAGACATCCGTGTAGCGCTTTCTGTTTCCGCCACCTTCGGGGGCAGCTGTGCCTGCGCTACCACGTCGTCTTGCACGGGGAAGCAATAGATCCTAAAGGCTTGCCGGGTTCCGGTATTGTCGTCAAACGTATTTGGTTTGCAGTAGCCGTCGCCAGAACAATGGCATTTCCATATGTAAATGAGTTAGCTGACTTGTTATTTCTTGATTAAACAAACAGGAGGCGGGGGGAGTGTGTGTGTGTGTGTGTGTGTGTGTGTGTGTGTGTGTGTGTGTGTGTGTGTGTGTGTGTGTGTGTGTGTGTGTGTGGGGGGGGGGGGGGGGGGGGGGGTACCACCAGAAACCTCCTGGGCAAAATTTAGATTTTAGCACACCGCTGCACGCCCAACCCAAATTCACCTAATCAAGCGCTACCTTTTCCTGAACGTCAGCTAATTACAGGGCGCCAGGTGTGTGTTTTTGCTGACAACGGCAGATGAGATCCCTGATTGGATGCTCACTCCTCGGCCCGCACCTGGGAAGCCTCGCGGCCGTTTGAGTTTAACTATCAGCAATCAAGCCGGGCCTCACCGCTGTCTCCTCCTCTCTCCTTGTTCAATTAAGGCCTGGTGTGGAAACCGTTTGTTTGGTGGATCTGACGAGAACTCACCCCTGCAACACGCAGGCCCATGCACGTACGTATGCCCCCCCAGGAGCGTGTACAAATCAGTAGGCATTTTAAAGGGGAAAAATCATCTTTCTTGAAGAGGACGGACTTTGTTATTGTTTGCTGTTTTCAAGTGTTAAAGACGGCAAGCACGTATATTAAATTCAATTTCGAACGCTTTCCTGTCCTGTGGTGGTGGGGCACTAGCCCTCCTCTTGACTAAAATGCACCCTTAATAGAAATTGCCTTTTGACATCTGGGTTCACTCAGACACACTTCATAGTAAATGGTCCGAAAAGCCTTGGACATCAAAGTATGCTCTTTGTGTAAATGTCTATATTTAAACACTTTTTTATTCATCCCCCCAACCCACTCCTTTACCTGTCTCTCTCTCTCACACACACACACACACACACACACACACACACACACACACACACACACACACACACACACACACACACACACACACACACACACACACACACACACACACACACACACACACACACACACACACACACACACACACACACACACACACACGATAACATCTGTGTTGGTATGCTGCGCCCTTGTGGCGCTGCGCCGCTAAATCTCTAAACTATGACGGTGGCTCGCCTCACAGACGGGGATAGAAGAGATTTCATCTGTGGCATTTCATTCGATTAAAGATCAACATCACACGGAATTTCTCCAACACACAAATTGACAACGTGAGCTATGGCGCAGTCGGGCAAAACATTTGGAACAGCACAAAGAGAGTAAATACTTGAGTTAAGATAACTGTAGGCCTGCTATGACTGTGCACTGTTCCTTTCTTTCAACGAGGCAGTTGCGGATAGTGGCTGACATTTACACGCCTCATGTGTTTTTTAAGTTAGACGGATGATACTACTAGGGGCGAGTGTAAGAGAAGGAAGTTGCGGTTAGTGATCCTCCCTATTATAGCCATAATATTTGTATCCCACTCGCATGCGCGCACACACACACACACACACACACACACACACACACACACACACACACACACACACACACACACACACACACACACACACACACACACACACACACACACACACACACACACACACACACACACACACACACACACACTTCTCCCCATTAAAACGTCCGTTACCTTGGAGGGTGGGCGTGCTTGGTCGAGTTGTGACTCCGAAGACGCCGCTCGGCTACTGGTGGGGGGAAGGGGGGGGGGGGGCAGCCACGAGGTATTGACAACACCACTGTCCCAGTGAAGCGACAAGGACAGGCATCGATCGGCCCTTAAATGAGAGCGAAGAGCGCAATTGATCCCCCATCGATCCACTTTCTCCCCTCCGGAGCAAGCCTCTCTTGTGTCTTTGATTATAACCACTTTACGCCAAATCAGGCATGTTTGAGCTCCGGCTGTATGTGGAAATCCCACCGAGAGATATGTGTGCTCCATTTGTTGAAGGCTGTAATTATGAGATGAGCGGCGGTGCTCTTGGGGGGATGGGTGGCCCAAGGTTAGCGTGGCAGGTGCGATGAGGCTGGGTGATAATTAAAGTGTATCCGATGCATCCCACTGCAATTTGGTTCCACAAATAAGCCAGGTTCCCGGTGGTATCTGCCAGTGTCTGTAAGGGGCTTAGTGTGTATCTTTCTCACACTATGCCTTTAATGACGAACTGTGAATGTCTAATAATGAATAAATAAATATTAAATAAAAACGCAGGTTTCCGTTTGTTGCTTTTTTACACATTTTTTTATTGAAAGCTTCATCAGAGAGAGAGAGATAGAGAGAAAAAACAACTCTTAAAACCAAAGTTAACTCCTAACATCCACAGATGTACAGATAGTTCTCAAAGATCACACACACTGAGCAGCGTGCGTGAGGCGTGACCATGTCCTCGTCTGCGCTGAAATTTCAAAATAAAAGCGCAACAAAACAATAAAACAGCAACAAAACCAACCACAAAGAGGAAAAAGGGATAAATCAAACACAAACACACAATTTAAAAAAAAAGCTCTGCTGTCCTAATAAATATTTATTTATATTTTGAAAAATCAACAAATCCCATCATGCCTAAATGCTCGCCTAATGATACATTTCTTTACATTTTGGTGGGCCATTTCACAAGTGATTGATGCCCAGTACGTGTGTATATGTGTGTGTTTTCTCTGGGAGCTGTTTAAAGTCTGTAATGAGATGTATTGTCTAGCTTGCTTGCTGGCTGGTAAGGGACATGTAACAAACCAATAGGTCTCTTGTCAAAAGGTGAACCAAAGCATCAATTCAAAAGCATGGGCTCTTATTTTGGTAGCGGGCAACTCCAGATGGATTCATTTCTGCATTGTGTGTTTTAGTGAGACAGATGTGTGTGTGTGTGTCTGTGTGTGTGTGTATTTGTGTGTAAAAGTTATTAAGCGACAGCTCTCCTAATATGCAGACAAGAATGGATTTTCCCCGGCTAACACACACACACACACACACACACACACCAATCCTAAAAAATACACGTGATTCATCATCAAGTGGTTCCACCGAATACTTTGAGTGAAACGAGCACATCACACTGCTCTTTTTCCCGTAGTTCCTCTGATATTTAGAAAGACACACCACAGGGAGTACCTCACAGATGCTTCTGGAAGCTAGCATTATACTGGTGTCATTGTGGGCAGTGGCAGTGATCCATAGAGAGAGACAGTGCAGGGGTCAGACGGAGAAACCATGGGCAAAAACTGAAAGAAAACACAAATGTTCTTTTTGATTTGTTTTTTTCCGAAGCACTGGCAGTGAGGATGTCTTGAATGTCGAGCGCCTGTCTGGAAGAGTAGCGTAGCATCAGCGGTACAGACATGGCTATAGCACGCAGAGAAGAGGGGTCTTGTTCTGAGTTTAATATGAAGCAATATCAGCAAGGGGAGAGCGGGGGGGTTGGGTTATAATAAGGTAGTGCTGAGTGACTCTAGCCATGATTTTTCAAACAGTGCTCGAAGTGAGTGAGCAGCTTCATTAAAACCAAACATCTTAAAATGTTGTGGATGTGGGGATATTAAAAACCCCTTCACGACAACCCAGGAAGCGGCAGCCGAGAGAGAGAGAGAGAGAGAGAGAGAGAGAGAGAGAGATGTTGACATTGACTTATGTGATGTCACGATGACTGTTAGTTAGGGGTGTTTTAGACTGAGAAATCATACAGGCTACACACAGTGTGTGTGCGTGTGTGTGGTGCTTATTAATAAGAGGCCTGCCTTGTCACCTGTTGAGGCGGGGGTTGTGTGACTGCACTGCGTCTCTCTTCCAAACACACACACACACACACACACACACACACACACACACACACACACACACACACACACACACGGGCGTGTACACGATCGCACCTACACACATTTCTGCAAGAGGACGGACTACTTGCTTGGACAACCTCTCCCTGGCAACAGTAGCTAATTATCACCTCGCCTCCCCTCTGTCTCACTTTCTCTCCCTTTCTCCAGCTCTCTCGCTGGCTCTTCATTTTGTGCTGACACATGGGCTGTATGAGGGGCACACGTTCCTCCACTCTGAACTCTTTAAAGCGACAGGCGCACATTCTGTTGCGCTTCCTGCCAGAGAGCCTCTGTATTTCCTTGAAGGTGTTTCTCATTGTGCTTATTCTTGAAGCGTGTTTAGCTTGGTTAACGCTTTTTAGAAACCCCCCCCCCCCCCCCCCCCCCCCCCCCCCCCCCCCCCCCCCCCCCCCCCCCCACCTCTACATTTTAGCTACCAAACGACATAACAGAGCCAAACCGTTTATTAACATCTAGTCTGTCTGGAATCTCAAACGGCGTAACCAAATAGCTTGTTGTTTGTTGTGCATGTATCCGCCACGATCCCATTGGCTCTGCAGTCTACAAACTACCCAGCCGGAGGTTGCAGTCTCCGGCTAGCTGCTTAGCTCCCACCTGCTGCCACCACTGTCTCTTCACACTGTTCTGTCTCCTTCATCTTGTTCCACATCATCAGCATCTGTTAGCAGTGAAGCTGTTGTCAACCTGGCGATGGTGATACGAAATATAACCCTTTCAGAGTTCAGGTTTGACAGTTGAATAGAGCAGCTCTTGACACATACACACGCATGCGCGCGCACACACACACACACACACACACACACACACACACACACACACACACACACACATTTAGATACATAGGCACCCTCACAGAGACAGATACACCCACTGGCTTGAAACCGGACCAGTTGTGAAAAAGCAGCGATACGACAAGATCTTAGACCATGAGGAATCCTTACAATGCCATCGATGGGCCCCTTAATAAGTAGTGATCTATGGGCCAATATCGGGGCTGAATGGGGTTGATAAAAAATGGTGGTGTGGCAGGTATTGGACAATAAGATAGTTTCAAAGTCTCTTAAAAAGCAAACACAAATGTCACGAAGCCAGGCTGCTACACATTAGCCTGACAGATATATTGTCCTTGGCCGATTGATTGCAGAATTTGGCTCTCCAGCGCTCACTTCTGCATTTCACCGTTGACCTCTGCTAGAAGTGAGGAGGTTAAGGTTGGCTTGGCTGTGTGGAAAACAGAGACAGTTTCCTTTATGCACTCACATTTTCCCCTTTGAGGCAAGTATACATGGCTATTGCAGGACCGCGCTAGCCTGGATTGTGTATGTGTGTGTGTTTGTGTGTGTGTGTGTGTGTGTGTGTGTGTGTGTGTGTGTGTGTGTCAGTCCAAGACAAGTTATCTGAATCTCAACAAATCATTGGCCACAACAAAGGACCTGGTCTCCCCCCTCCTTAGCACCTTTGGTAGCTCGGGTGTCTCGTGTGAAACCTCCGCAGCACAACTTGTGATAACTCTGTGTGCTTTTAATATCTCTCTAGCTCATATTGTTGTAACTATAATATTAATACAGTATATATGGAATCATTTGGAAGCTTCGTGAAAGGCACTCGATGTACAATTTGATTGTTATTAACAAGCATTTGTCCTTTTGCGAGATAACATCTGCCACCCCCCCGCATCTCGATGTGAACAGGACGGGGTTAGCCGGGTTTTTTTCCCATAATGCAATACGCACTTCCAAACTCACATTTTTTTTTTGGGGGGGGGGGGGGGGGGGGGAGTAACATGAACCGTGAAAGCTCAATTGCAATTGTCACTGAACATAAAATACCTCTGTGTGTGTGTGGAAGAGAGGGGGGTTGGTTGGGGGGTGGGGGTTCTGAAGGACAGTCAAGTGGATCCTATTGGCCCGGAGGGAGACAAATTGGGGCCCCGTCAAGCCCCATTTGGAGGGTGAGTGAAATTGGTTTGCGGTTCTGCCTCTACACCATCCACAGACACACACACACACACACACACACTTACGGGAAAAGAAATGGACGCAGGCGGCTGTCATGAAGTGGAATGGCAACTGTCCCACAAGTAATTTTCGCAGAAGAAGAAGAAGAAGAGGAAGAAGTGAGTCTCCTGGCAGGGAAGGGTGGAGAAGAGAGGAGGCCATGATTGTGCTGCTCTAACTAACTGGGGAGGACAGCTGGACAAGTGAGGAGTGACGTCCTGTGGGAATGTTGGGAGGGAGGAAAAAGTCGCCATTCATCCCCCCCTCCGACTAGAGCAGCTCTCTGGTTGGTGTACGGCTATGCTGGTATGCCCTCAAACCCCACCTCAACCCCAAACACCAACTGTCATCTCCTACCGTTGGTGGTTCCTCTCTGGCATTACACCTGCTCACTGTAGCTGGAACTACGAACGACCAGAGAAGTGAATCGGATTAGCTCGTTAGCAATACTTGTGAAAAACAGCACTCAGAGGGAAAGATAGTACATTCAACGACAGGATGAAACCATGCCGACGCACTACAGGCTAACGTGGTGCGGCAGCAGGTGGATAGAGTAGACTCTGGTAGCTAAATAGGTTTTATTCTATGAGCGATTCGGGACATATGGATCCAGCACAAAGCCACAGGTCATCGGCCGAGCAGCATTTACTAATCAATGTTCTCATGTGTTGATAGCCCGATTTTGAGACAATGACAGATTCGAATAGAGAGAGGCGTAACATCCATGGCGTGTGTAACAAGTGTCGTAATCTATGCAAAATGGACGTGGGAAAAATAAAGGACGTTTGGTTAACTGCAACTGGTTGATCACACATTCAAATACTGCTTGAGGTTATGTGTGTGTGTGTGTGTGTGTGTGTGTGTGTGTGAGTATATGTGTGTTTGTGAGGTGATTGTTCGGATAACTGTCGAAAATTTGCTTGAAAACTAAAAATAAACCAAAGAAAAAATCAAAATGTTAAAAGAGGATAGTAAGGACTGGTCCGGCCATCAATGTCAACTCAAAAACAACAACGACGACAATAGCAACGGCAACAACAATATCAACATTAACATTAACAACATCAACAACATCAACAACGACAAAATCAAACTAAAAGGAAAGGAAAGGAAAAAACTAAACTCTGTTCAGAGTGTCTTCATCTTTGGTATAAAAATGGCCATCCTTGGGCTGCATTGGATCCACAACTAGGAAAGACTACAGAAATTGTCAACAATTTCTTTCTATTGCTTTTGCGCTGATTGGTTTTTAAACTGTAAGCTCCTACTGTATCTACTATTTTTGTTTTGTTTTCATTTTTTACTGCCAGACTTTTTTTCCATAGGTTTTTTATTTGTTTGTATGTTTATTTTTTTTAATTCTTTAACTATTTTCTCTATTTTTCTGTTTGCAGTGAGACAAGCAAAGCGGACTAAAACATCTTAAAGCTCATAAAAAAAGATAAAATGTCGCAGATAAAAAGCGCTAATATCAATGACAGCAACCTTGCCATGTAAAATAATAATGACAATTTAAAAAAAAGCATTCAGCGTTTGCAGAGCAAACCGCATCCTCTACAATGCAGCACATTTGCACTCCTATATTTTCATTTTTTTTTCCTCATTGTGAAAAATCTCTTCAAAGCTTTACCCACCCACCCAGGACCACCCACCTACCCACCCAAACACCCATCCCAACAGACATTTAGATTTTCTTCTGACATTTAGTTAACTCTGACATAATTATTATCAAAGTTTTCTTCCAACGAAGAAACAAAGAAAGAAAAAACTCTTCTTCTCTATTAAATCTGTACAGCTTATGTGATAGATTCTGTTAGTTTTTTCAACCTCCACTGTAGATCTCTAGTGCCTTGCACCCACCGGGTGGGACAAGAGACTGAGTTTGTTCTTCTTCTTTTTTGTTTTTGTTTTTTTTGTTTCCAACCAAGACGTCAAACTCTGTAAAAAAGTTTCTGCCGCCCTTCAAATTAAGGCCATGAAGATTTGAGAAAAGGAAAACAAAAGAATACAGAAGAAAAAAAATCAACACTTGTTTTTATCTAGAAAAACTAAATGTAACACTACAACATAAAAAGAGTGAAAAGAAATAGCTTAATATCTGAGGAAGACAATCTCTGTGTGTATCGGAAACAGGACTTCCCCTTTTTTTCTAATTACAAAATAAACCTTGTCGCCTACCTGCGCAGTCAACATTTTCTTTTTTGATTTTGTGTTAACAGTTTTTTTTTCTAAGCTTTTATTTTTATTTTTTAATCATCAAAGAATTTTCTTTGAGAAACCTTTCAAGCTTCAGCCACTTCAGGCTGGTTCCCAGACTAAACCATTCCATTTCTTTGCACTGTGCCCAGTAATCTTCCACTGCTCCCTCACTTGCTTTCTCTCTTGCCTTCTCTCGGTTTCTCTTTTTTTTTTCTTCTTCGCTCATAGACCAGGTAGGAAATGAAAAAAAAGTGTCTCTTTTTTTTGGTGTCTGGGCAATCTGGAAGCAATCTCTTTCCTTTTTTATCTTCTTCGCTCACTTTCAGTGCAGCCCACTTCCTGCCTCAAGGCAACGCTGTCGCAGGAATATTCTCACAGGCTGCCGTTATCTGATGAGAGAGAGAGACAGACACAGTGAGTTAGAGAGAGAGAGAGAGAGAGAGAGAAAGAGAGAGAGAGAGAGAGAAAGAGAGCAGTTGCAATCATAGCACAATATCACAGGTACACTAAAGCAATAGCGTGGACAGCTGACAGCCGGTGTTGAACGACAATAGAAATATCCAGTGCACAACTGAAGCTGCTGATTGGCTCACAGGGGGGGGGGGGGGGGGGGGGGGGGGCTTTGACAAACTGAGGAGTAAGTGACAGCAGCAACCCAGAAGAATTTGAACAATTTAATTATGAATTTATTGCCATTGCCTTTGTAACTACTTCACAAAATTAATATTTAATACTGTGCTGGGTATCAATGATGTAGTTATCAGAGGGAGGTGTTTTATTTATGCATTTGAATATATACCTTTTCTCCACTATTTTCATGACTTCAATACTCTTGGGAAGCTACATTGATCATTAAGAACTGAAAAGAAAACTAGATTTGTAAGCTGTAAGATCATAGTTACAAGGTAAATACAGCTAGCGAACAAAATTGAAATCTTTGTGAATATGTTTAACCTGTAGAGTTTGACAAAATGTAAAATAACATATTTAAATATATTTATCAAATGTTTTAACAAGAAAGACACAGTTAAAAGTACAACACAATTTTCTAGAAAAGGTTGTTGGAATACAACATTTGTGTGTGTTCATAGAGGCAACTGGACTGCTGAGAGAGAGAGCGAGAGAGAGAGACAGAGAGACACTCACTTAGACTGGTAGGAGTAGGCGGTAACGTGGTCGTTGGTGCCGTCCACCTGGATTTGTTGCTGCTGCGCCGCCACTTCCTGTGACGACGGAGCCACCGTCTGGGGGGAGGCGTCAGTCACCACGCCCTGGGTGGGGTGGGGAGGGGTGAAGATGTAAACATACAAACAAACATGAGCCACCAAGATACGCCTCCATTTGAACTTTGAGTGATATTTTCATTTTTTCACTTTATCCAGGATGGATAACCCTTCAAGCCAAAGGGTAATAGAAAGAAATGATCTGCTGCGGTTGCTCAGAGAAACACAAGTGAAATGCATTAACGTTCACATTCTTGTTTGCTGTGGGTACACCCGGACCTCATGATTTAGGACTCTAGATTAACATACACCACACATGTATGACCACATGGAATTACAGGAGAGATACATGTAACTCCTTAATGTACTGTCATTATTTGTATTCTAAACATGCCTTCCTATTTCGGAAAGAGTTAAGGCCTCCGACGAGAAAAAAAAAAAAAAAAGAAATGAGGTACATCCTTTACAGCAGTTGCTTTTAACTTTTTTACTTTTATTTCCATTGCCTATTGCCTGGCCTTTACGGATGGCCTCAGTCACGCAGCCATCTCCATCACCTCTAACAAGCTCTCAAGGATACGTCTGTCCATGCGTCAGCCCCACAGACACACACAAGACGCTCGCTCTCATCCGTCTCCCAGCCGGGAGAGACTGGGCGGCACTATGAAATAAGTAACATGGCCCCCCTCGGGCTGAACTACGAATAAGTCTGTCTTCCTCAACACCCTCACACACACATGCACACTCCCCCCGGTCCCCTCCTCGCTCTGCTTTAACCAGCCAGTAACTTTAAGGGATAGAAAGAGGAAAAAAAGGGAGAGGGAGGGAGGAGGGAGATACAGGAGGAGCAGGACAGAGGAGAAGAGGAGAGAGAGAGGGAGACTGATGGCTCAGTCGGAGGAAATGTCATCTGCCGCACCCCCCCTCCTATTTCTGCAGCTAAGAGGGGTGTGTGTGTGTTCGTAGAAACTGGACTGCTGTCTCATCTAGGATGATGAGAGAGAGACAGAGACAGAGACAGAGAGACAGAGAGAGAGAGAGACAGAGAGAGACTCTAGTGTGTGTGTGTGTGTGTGTGTGTGTGTGTGTGTGTGTGTGTGTGTGTGTGTGTGTGTGTGTGTGTGCATGTGCATGGAATCATATGACTGACTGAACTGCTGTTTCCTTCTGGATGAAGCTAAGCGATATATATATATATATATATATATATATATATATATATATATATATATATATATATATAGAGAGAGAGAGAGAGAGAGAGAGAGATTAAGAGAGATGGGAGAGAGAAATAGATGGGAGAGAAAAAGATGTGAGTGAGAGAGAGAGAGAGAGAGAGAAAGAAAGAGAGAGAGAGAGAGAGAGAGAGAGAGAGAGAGAGAGAGAGAGAGAGAGAGAGAGAGAGAGAGAGAGAGAGAGAGAGAGAGAGAGAGAGAGAGATGGGAGAGGCAGCTCTGCCTGGCAGTATGTCTCACTTCAGCTCCTGTCAGCGCGTACACGACTGATAGTCCATCTGAATACCGCCCTACTGTCAACCACGAGACAGCAGTCTGCTTCCCTCTCCATACCCACCCACCCACCATGCTCAGCTCAGCTCAGCTCCGCTGGCTGGCTGCCTGGTAACTTTCCACGCTCATCATTTCTGAGGATGGACTGCCTCCTCACCTGCCGCAGGATCCCGCAAGAACGGCGGGCCGGGAAGTCTGTGCTGCACTTCAAATGTCTTTCTGAGGCAGAGTCTGTGTAAAACGTCTGAGTCCTGAATGCTGCTGCAGCTGCCCGGCTTGCTTGTGATTTCTTACTTCTTGTGAGTCAGCCATATTTTGAATTTTGTCTTCTTTTTTCCCCACTGTTGTTAGTGGTGCATTGTGGGTTAGTAACGTGTCGATTGTTGTAGTGTTGTAGTAGTGTTGAAATGTGAGGATTGTGGGTAAGTACCATGTACATTGTTGTAGTGTTGTAGTAGTGTTGTAGTGTGGTGTATTGTGGGTAAGTAGTGTTGTGGTGTGGCGCATCATGGGTAAGTGGTGCTGCAGTGTGGTGCATTGTGGGTAAGTACCGTGTAGGTGCGTGAGGCTCTTACTTCGACTGGGACGGCCGCGGGAGGCACAGCAGTGTACTGGGGGATGTAGGTCCCTTGCATAGGAGCAGCGGCAGCTGAAGCAGTCATGTACTGGAGAGAAAACGAAAACACACACACACACACACACACACAATTATAGATTATTGTTCCTCCTCCGCACCTCCCATTAAGTCTTGTTTAATCTCCCGCACTACAGTCGCAAATTCTGAAAAAAAGATCTGTCATGAAATCGATGCACCACTGAAATACTGTCCACACGGACGCCTTCTCTGAGAATAGTATGTGATGTGACACGCTGAATAAGGGTGTACGATTACTTGATTGATCTGTCTGAAGTCAGTTATTGCACGACAGATTTTTGACTTGTGGTTTTCGGTCTTTGTTTTTCGTCTGCTTTCTACCATACTATGTAGTATGGTACAGTGTGTATCAAGTCCACGTAATGCACGTGCACCCTCGTTAAGACGACGAGAATCAATGAGGACGGCGCCGTTAAAGCTGCATCACGCAGCACTACGTATCCTGGAAGGCAAACGAGCCACCGTCGTCCACCGACGTGGACAACACCCTCGTCCGCCTTCAGGGGGCGCTAAGAGAATACGTTAGGTGGCAGAGTGGAGAATAGAGCAATTGAGAGGAGAGGCAGAAAAAAAGAAAAAAAAAGGAGAGACACCGAGCGACAGAGAGCGAGGGAGCAGGAAGTGTGTTGCCTGTGGCCTATATTCCTTTAGTCATGCCTGGCCTGGCTTTTAAGCCAGAGCTGGCTCGCCCCGTGAAGGCCATTTTACAGATGTGACAGAGGCGCGGTTACACGACAGCCCCGGGGCTTTTACATGCAGTATGAATGAGAACACAGGGCATTGTGAGAGTGTGTATTTAGATTCGTTTTTTTCTATCTTACTTCCTGTGCATGCGTGCGTGCGGATTAAGATCCAGCCCGGAATACACATTGGATTTGTTGTTGTGTGTGTGTTTTTTCTTACGAAACACATTATTCTGCACACAAATAAGATAGCGTCCCCTCAAGACCGTTTTCTAGAAAGAGTGCGTATGTGTGTGTGTGTCTGTAAAATTTTTGTATGCCACACGGACATATGTATGTACATTCTTGTGTGTGTGTGTGTGTGTGTGTGTGTGTGTTTTCGTGGATGAGAGAAATATGGGGGCAGCGTCGCAGTGCCCACAAATGTGATCCCTAAACAAAAGTCCCCAACCCTTGTTCTCCCTTCCACTTCCTGCAGGCTGTCCAGACAGAGAGATGGAAGGACCCTCTCTCTCGTTCTCACTCTCCCTCCCTCCCCCCTCTATCTCTCGCTCTCTCCCCCCTCGATCCCTCCCGCTCTCCCCCCTCTCTCGCTCCCTCCTCTAACTCTCTCCCCTCCTCTCTCATTCTCTCCCTCTCTCCCTTCCTCTCCCCCCCTCTCTCTCTCATGCTATCTCTCTCCCCCCTCTCTCAGTAGCGTGGTGGCTCCAGCAGCAGTGTCAGGATGGTGGGGTTGGGCCTGGGGCCTGGGTGGTGGAGGGGTGGTGGTGATGGTGGGGCCGGTGAAGTGTCATTACCGGCGCCGTGGCTAATGGATCCGCCACGGCTGCGCCGCTCACCGCTAATGAGAAGAGCTAAAGGCCACGGACAAGGGTGATTAACTCCCTCCACTGACGACACACACACACATGCAGACACGCACACACACGCGCACACACACGCGCACGCACACGCGCACGCACACGCGCACGCACACACTAAAAAAAGCAGCTCAGCTCATGAGTGTGTGTGTATGTAAGTAACTAATATGTGTGTGTGTGTGTGTGTGTGTGTGTGTGTGTGCCACTTTCGTGGGACATTGTCGTGTCTGTGAGACACATGAGTGTCTGTGCATGTCTGTCATGTGTGTGTGTGTGTGTATGGGGGGGGGGGGTATGGAGTGAGGCACCTTTAAAGCTGTCACGCTCACAATGAGGTGATGTGGCACATCCCATGTTTTCCTGACTCTAGCCACCCCCCCCACACACACACTCACTGTGTGTCTTTTCCATTTTTCCACCCTCATGTCATACTCTCCACCGCCCTCTCTCTCTCTCTGACTCTCTATGTCCCTCTATCTAACTGTTATGATCTAAAAGGGCCTATTCGATTAGAGAAGTGACCTTCTTCTCCATGGAGAGTCGAATCCATGCATAGCAATTTAATTTTCCTTATATATTTTTTTTCATCTTTCCCTCTTTCTTTCTTCCATTTTGTTTTCTTTCTTCCTTCCTTCCTTCCTTTCCCTCCTTCTTTCCTTGATCTCCTTCCTCCCCATTACCTCGTTCCCCCAGCCTGTGTGTGAGTGCGTCTCAGAGGGCAGATGAAGAGGGCCGGGGGCATAATTAGCGTTATCAAAACCACCTGGGTCAAAGGGAGGGTGTCCATTTCAAATCATATCCGGCTCACGGAGACCGGAGAGAAATCTCAATGAGATTTCATGAGGAAAATTTAATAACACACGATTTGCCTCTTTTTCCTCCTCCCTCCCTTACGTCCCCTTAACATGTACTGTTGCTATTTAATGTGACAGGTTCAGCCAGACATATTCCTCCAGCCAGCGAAGCTAGGGTAAGTCGTCTGGGGGAGTCGAGACCAGCTTCTGTGTATTGGGTTGCTATGGCGATCAGCATCATTTTTGTCGGGTGTGGAAATCTTTAAGGATTACTCTGTCCATCAATTTGTGGGTGTGTGTTTGTGTGTGTGCATGCGTGCATGTGTGTCTGTGTGTGTGTGCGTGTAATAGAACAGGTCCCTTGTTAGACATTAATGGTTGTTTTGCATTTCACCCGCTTGCTTGCACATACACTCAGGGGCATACAATAACAAACAAACACACACACACACGTAAACCAGCACACGTGCCCGCATGCACACACTCAAGGACACATGCACACACGTACACTCATATGCACGCATGTTGACAAACAAGCTGAGCTATAAGCAGATGGTGCATGTGTGTTTAATGAGAGAAAGGCATGTTTTCGTGTGGTGTGTGTGTGTGTGTGTGTGTGTGTGTGTGTGTGGACCTCCATTTCTTACAGAACCCTCAGCGCAACATTAACATGTTTACCTACCAGGTCCATGGATTCCTATTAACATATACAGTATGTGTACTGCTACCAGTACTAGTTCACATTAACATACATATCTACTATCTATACGTGTTCACACTAGCACACACTGTATATCTTCTAGGAATTAGATTATTGGATGACTGCATGCGCACAGTTCAATACATGCCGCAGAGGAGTTGCACATTAGAAACGTGTGTCGAGAATACCATTCCAAACCAGCTGTCCTTTCCATCCATCTCCAGTATGCTTTTTACTTTCCCATCGAACCGTACCTACAAAACCTAACCCAACTACGGCGCCCATCCATTCATCATTAAACCATCTATCTGTCTATATCCATCCATCCATCCATCCATCCATCTACCTGTCCATCCCTCCATCTATTTCGGGGATGACAGTGAGGTCTGTGAGGTGAGGGATGGGCAGGCCACTCAATGCGTGTTATTAATGGTCCGGCAGACCCGCCGTTGGGTTCTGATGAGTATCGATCGGGGCTGTAGGGGGCTGTAGGGTGCTTCGGGTGGACAGGAAATAGTGTTGAGCTGACAGGAAATAGGAAATGGAGCTGCGGCGTGACATACTGTTGAGCGGTACCATTCTGCTTTTCTTCCTGGAGGTGCTGGAACTAGAACAGTAATCCCTAGGTTCTCTTCACCTGGTTCCGTAGCTGCGGGAACACGTTTTCAACAAGGGGTGCTGATTAAAGGTTGCCGCGGAATGGACCAGGCTGACGACCGTTCTGTTATTCTCCAGAACTCACAGGTGGCCAGTCCACCCCTATTAGACCAAACCAAAATGCCTACACGCAATGCAAAAACGAAAAAGGAAGGATCCATGCGTTAAAACGCAAATAGGCTGGTACTCAAATTGTTCATCTCAATTTCTTCTCGAGTCACTGCAACCTTTTTACACCTTGTGCGGCTGTTCAAAATAAAAATAATAGTTTTTTGTGAATGAGACATAGCTTGCTAGTAGCATTAGCAATGCCATAAACAAGGTTTCATTCAACTTGACAGACATTATGAAAGTCAAGTAAACGTAATTGGCATAATCTCAAAATTCATGTTATTCAATACTGGCACATAAATGATAGATTATTCATAAATGATCATTGAAATAAATAAATATAATAAAAATATAAATAAAAGTTCCTCCACAATCTCCAGAGGGTGCTGAAGCACCCATACGTCCTGCAGGTATGCCTGGTTCCCTTGTTTTTAATGGACGTGTTTGTGTTGTAGCGTTTTTGGCTGAGTTAAGGATAGCGTTAGCGTAGCACAGCACAGAAGAGAACTAAGGGATTGGTACAATTACAAGATACCAATTTATAACGTTATACACCTACAGTATATTCCTAAATGTCTTCTCAAATCAATGTGTCCTGATGAAAATCTATGATATATGTATACTTATTAATGATGAGATATTACACTTGCATTGAAAAGAGCAGTGCTTTTTCATTTCATTCCCTCAGAGTATAACACAGTGAGAAGCGATCAGAGCACAGCAGCGCGCCACAAACAGCCATATAGATTGTGCATTCGGATAATGGAGCAGTGTGTCTCGCACTCATCTGCCTGACTTCCTGGGACTGAAGGGTTGTCCATCACCTGTGTCGCCATGACAACGGAGTGCCACTTCTATGTCCCGCTGACGAGGGGAGAGGATGGCAGAGACCAGCGGGAAGGTGACCCCATGTCACGTCAAACAATATATATATATAGAGTGAGGGGAAAAAGGTATTTGATCCCCTGCTGATTTTGTAAGTTTGCCCACTGACAAAGACATGATCAGTCTATAATTTTAATGGTAGGTTTATTTGAACAATGAGAGACAGAATAACAACAAATATATCCAGAAAAACGCATGTCAAAAATGTTATAAAGTGATTAGCATTTTAACGGTGGAAATAAGTATTTGACCCCATCTCAATCAGAAAGATTTCTGGCTCCCAGGTGTCTTTTATACAGGTAACGAGCTGAGATTAGGAGCACACTCTTAAAGGGAGTGCTCCTAATCTCAGTTTGTTACCTGTATAAAAGACACCTGTCCACAGAAGCAATCAATCAGATTCCAAACTCTCCACCATGGCCAAGACCAAACAGCTCTCCAAGGATGTCAGGGACAAGATTGTAGACCTACACAAGGTTGGAATGGGCTACAAGACCATCGCCAAGAAGCTTGGTGAGAAGGTGACAACAGTTGGTGCGATTATTCGCAAATGGAAGAAACACAAAAGAACTGTCAATCTCCCTCGGCCTGGGGGTCCATGCAAGATCTCACCTCGTGGAGTTGCAATGATCATGAGAACAGTGAGGAATCAGCCCAGAACTACACGGGAGGATCTTGTCAATGATCTCAAGGCAGCTGGGACCATAGTCACCAAGAAAACAATTGGTAACACACTACGCCGTGAAGGACTGAAATCCTGCAGCGCCCGCAAGGTCCCCCTGCTCAAGAAAGCACATATACAGGCCCGTCTGAAGTTTGCAAATGAACATCTGAATGATTCAGAGGAGAACTGGGTGAAAGTGTTGTGGTCAGATGAGACCAAAATCGAGCTCTTTGGCATCAACTCAACTCGCCGTGTTTGAAGGAGGAGGAATGCTGCCTATGACCCCAAGAACACCATCCCCACCGTCAAACATGGAGGTGGAAACATTATGCTTTGTGGGTGTTTTTCTGCTAAGGGGACAGGACAACTTCACAGCATCAAAGGGACGATGGACGGCGCCATGTACTGTCAAATCTTGGGTGAGAACCTCCTTCCCTCAGCCAGGGCATTGAAAATGGGTCGTGGATGGGTATTCCAGCATGGCATTGACCCAAAACACACAGTCAAGGCAACAAAGGAGTGGCTCAAGAAGAAGCACATTAAGGTCCTGAAGTGGCCTAGCCAGTCTCAAGACCTTAATCCCATAGAAAATATGTGGAGGGAGCTGAAGGTTCGAGTTGCCAAACGGTTAAGGAAACCTTAATGACTTGGAGAAGATCTGCAAAGAAGAGTGGGACAAAATCCCTCCTGAGATGTGTGCAAACTTGGTGGCCAACTACAAGAAACGTCTGACCTCTGTGATTGCCAACAAGGGTTTTGCCACCAAGTACTAAGTCATGTTTTGCAGAGGGGTAAAATACTTATTTCCCTCATTAAAATGCAAATATATTTTTAACATTTGTGACATGCGTTTTTCTGGATATATTTGTTGTTATTCTGTCTCTCACTGTTCAAATAAACCTACCATTACAATTATAGACTGATCATGTCTGTCAGTGGGCAAACGTACAAAATCAGCAGGGGATCAAATATTTTTTTCCCTCACTGTATATATATATATATATATATATATAGACAAACCATGCAGGCAGAGCACGCAATCAAATACGATACTTCCAGTCTGTATAGTACATACAGAATTTAATGTGTGATTGCTTTTTTTATGGAATCTAGGGGACAGGATTAGTTGGGAAGGAAGTAACCGTGTTGTAAAGTTTGTCTTTTCTTTTTTCAGTCCAGCACGTGGCCAGCAGTGTGCCACACAGGGTCACACACACTTCCTGTCACGCCTTCTGGCCTGCGACCGCATCCTCATGCAACGCAAAATAGCACAGAATTGTGGGAAAGCCAATGGGGAGCAGCACTATCGCTCAGAGGACAAGAAGGGAACATTTGGGTTTTGAGGAGAAACGAAGAAGCCAGACCAGTGCATGGGAACACACATACACACACCCACACACACAGAACGTTCCGGAACAGCCGCTGGTATTCTGAGGCGTGGCATGCTGTCCACTTATAAGGGACTTCCTGTAAAGTGCTGGTAACGCTCCATTTTTTCGTGCCGCAAAGTTTGACACTTCCTTCCCATGGGAAGGATGAAAAAAGTATGTGTATGTGTGTGGGGTGGATCAAAGCGCCCTGGCGGCCACAAGGAAGGGGCTACTCCTCTGAAACGGGGAGGTTCAAACCCCTGTGTTTCCTCGTGGGCTGGGGCGGGCTGGGGGAGGAGCTCTGGCATCGGGCTTGAGAATCAAGAGTCGTGAGGAAACGACCGCGGCACCGGGGTGATTTTTCCTACCCCCACGGCATCATCGCCTCAAGACACACTAAGCAGGTACAGCAGGCAGAGAGAGAGAGAGAGAGAGAGAGAGAGAGAGAGAGAGAGAGAGAGAGAGAGAGAGAGAGAGAGAGAGAGAGAGAGAGAGAGAGAGAGAGAGAGAGAGATGGAAAGGGAGAGATGGAGAGATGGAGAGAAAAAAGTAAAGGATATCTGCTACAATGAGCGCCTTAACCCACTTTCACCCATAATGCACCCCTTCAAACATCAGAAGCAATCATCATAGATTAGCCTGTCTCTAATCCTGGCTGTTAGCACAGCTGGGGCAGATTATAGAAAGGGGAAAAGAGAAGGAGAGGGGTGGGGGGGCGGGGCGGGGTATTCCTGACAGATCCAACATGGCGTCACAGTAGAACAGCTCACCTGGAAACACATGGGGAATCTGTACAATGCTGCACTGTGTAAATCACACACACACACATACACAAGAACACACACACAGACACACACATATCAGGCACGCGGATATGTGCCTGCACACACACACACACACACACACACACACACATACATATACACACACAAATCAATTGGGGTGTCAGAGCAAGGATAACCCTCGGGGCAGCGGAGTACAGACAGGAAGTCAGACCCCCGAACCGCGTGACACCTCTAGTCTGCTTGATCCCTTCACACAGCGTGTGTGCTTGTGCTTGTGTGTGTGTGTGTGTGTGTGTGTGTGTGTGTGTGTGCATGTGTGTGTGTTATTGTGAGAAGGTTACAATGAGAGAGTGTTTAAAAGATTGATGGACTGATTAAAGGTGTGATTTAGGAGGAGGAAGAAAGACATAGTGAAAGTAAGGCAGAGGTTACAGTCACACACACATACAAACACACACACACACACACTCTACGTCACGATACGTGTGAGGAAGAGGGCCGAGGTGGAGGCTACGAGAGTCTGTGAGAGAGAACAGACAGCCCTGTCACACTGCTAAGCCTGGCAGGAAATCCGTTTAATGTAGAAGATCACTGAGGAACGGTACTCCCTTCATACGCGCCTCTCCATAAGGCACGTAGTGGAACAGCAGCCCATTCAGACGCTTCCCAGGCTGGGACATGACAGACCTTGGATCTGGGAACCTGGATCTTTTTCCAAGGATGGAACCTGACATTCCCCTTGACCCCCTTGACCCCTGCCGGTCTCTGTCTACTTCAGTGCACTGCACTGGCCCCTCCGGGCCCCTGCTGGCCTCTGTCTACTACTATACACTGCACTAGCACCTGCGGACCCCTGCAGGCCGCTATCTACTACATTACACTGCACTGACCCCTGCAGACCTCTGCTGGCCGCTGTCTACTACTCTCCCCAAGCTACTCTCCCCAAGCATGGTAAACATATGTTTGAATCGTATGGTGTTTCGGAACTCGACAGCTTTACCATGGGTCACCAGGTGCGTTGTCCTGGAACAAATCTGCAGTGTGTTGGCCCCCTGTAAGGTAGGAATCTCTATCCCCTGTAAAGCCAGCATGTGGGAAATTCTGTGTGTGCACAAACCACATATCCTGTGCGCTAACATATTGTCAATTGTCAGTGCTTTCAATATAAATTTAAAGTGCAGTATCAATTAGCCATTTGTTTGCTAACTGAAATCAGAACAGCATAAGCACTTCGGTACCCAGAGTGCTTTACACAGTGATTGTGTGTGGGACAAAAGCATCCATATGCATGCAGGTTAATAAATGTGCATGTGTGCATGTATTTGTGTGCTTGTCCTTGTCTGTGACCGTGTGTGTGTGTGTGTGTGTGTGTGTGTATGTGGTTGCTTGTGGGGCCATGATAGGCACGTGTAGCACAGCCCAGGCAAGTCCAAGCCAGCCTGCACCACACCGTGTCAGTGTGTGTGCAGCATGCATGGTACGTGTGCGTGCGTGCATGTGTGTGTGGTACTCACACTTCCTGTGGTCCCCAGGGACAGATGGTTCATCTGCTGGGCCAGAGGCCCCATCATGCCAGCCTGCTGCATGGACATAGTGTGGTCCATGGCTGGTGTCAGCACCGCTGCCCCCTGGTGGTGGAGAGAGGAGAAAGCGGGGGAGGAGAGAGGAGGAGCGGGGAAGAAGGCGGGTGAGAGGAGGAGGGTGAGAGGAGAGTGCAGAGAGGAGGGGGGGAGGAAAACGGGGAGCAGAGGGGAGAGAGAAGGGAGAGGGGAGAGGAGGCAGAGGGGGAGCAGAGAGGAGGATGAGGGGAGGAGAGGGGAGAGAGGAGGGAGAAGGGAGAGAGGAGTCGGAGGGGGAGGAGAGAGGAAGGAGAGAGGAGAGAGGAGGGAGAGGGGAGAGAGGAGGGGGAAGAGAGGTGAGGGATTAGGGAGAGGGGAGAGAGGAGGGGGAGAGGGGAGAGGAGGGGGAGAGGATGAGGAAGAGATGAGAAAAACAGAGAGAGACAGAGAGACAGTGAGCATATTATTTATTAAGAGCAAGCAGATTAACAATGACAACAACAGTGACAATGCAGTACAACACAGTACAACAGTAACACAGTTAGTCCTAACAATTATTTAAATGCCCACTTGATATCTCCAACGTGTCTGCAATACAGTCCACAGTCTGTCTGCGTGCTCCCCCACCCCCCCCCCCCCCCCCCACCCCCCAACCACCAGCACCCGGGACAGAGAGAAAAAAAAACTATCTTCTCGTGACGTCTTCCACGTCTTCCATAAATGGACAGCTCGGAAAACGGTAGAAGGCCGCAGGCTTGCTGTCTTTTTAGTCCCCCCCCCCCCCCCCCCCCACACACACACACACACATCCACACACACTACAATGAAAGACAACACAAGGCGATGAAACCATCGGCGCGCTTTCACCTTCATGAATGATAGCTCCATTTCCACCAGCGAGACACGCCCTCTGGAGAAGAGAATGTGTGTGTGCGTGTGTGTGTAAGTGTGAATGGTGGGGGGGCGATTGTAAGCTCAAGTGCATACTTTAGACAGATGCTGGCCAGCGATGTAGAAATGTACCAAGAGAGTGGGAAAGCTGGTTTGGATGCAGGGTTGCGTAGTTTCCGTGTTATTGTGTGTGTGTGTGTGTGTGTGTGTGTGTATGTGAGACAGATGGTGACAATTGTGTTTGTTCGTTTGTGTGTGTGTGGGCCAGAACAAACTGTGCAGACAGCTTGTCAGAAATGCTCTGTCTGACTTCGCCTAGCATCCACAATACAGGCAGCTAACTATCCCTCTCTCTCCACCTCCCCTTTAAAAACCCATCTCTTTTTCTCTCTTCCTCTCCTCATTGATCTCTCATTGATCTTTCTCTTCAGTCTCCCCCTCCTCCCCCCTCTCTATCACTCTCTCTCTCTCCCTCTCCCTCTCCTGTTCTCATTCCATTAGCTTGGTCCACTCTCTCCTAGGGGTTTAGCCCCCCCCCCCCCCCCCCCCCCCCCCCCCACACACACACACACAAACAAGGATGAAAGATGAGGATCATATAAATAAGAAAAATTGTTAGAGAGGAAATAAAGGGAATGACCCAGAGAGAGAGAGAGAAAGAGAGAGAGCGAGAGAGACAGAGAGAGACAGAGACAGAGAGAGACAGAGACAGAGAGAGAGAGAAACAGCACGAGAGGTGTAGAAAGGAGTGGCAGGCAAGAACGAGAGAGGTAAAGAGAAAGAGGGAGAAAGACAAGGAGATACACATAGAGAGAGAGCAAGAGAGAGAGAGAGAGAGAGAGAGAGAGAGAGAGAGAGAGAGAGAGAGAGAGAGAGAGAGAGAGAGAGAGAGAGAGAGAGCAGCCGCTGAAGCTGTGTGGTGCCTGTAAGCGATTGAGCCGCTCACAATGCTTTTATAATGGGAAAGGGAGAGCAACGGAAAAGCTTAATACACAGACGTGTCGGGGGGAGTTAAGCCGATTTGTGATTTCGATTTTCTGTGTTTGCGAGAGTGTCTGTGAGAAGTGTGTGTGTGTGTGTGTGTGTGTGTGTGTGTGTGGGGGGCGGGGGGGGGGTTAGTGGCAGTGTGCATGCACACGTATGTATGCGCTCCTGGAATGAGCCCCCTCGCGCCAAAGATGACATAGATCTTGGTTTAGACAGGAGGCAGATGAGTTACAGGCTGCAGCGGTTGTTAAAGGGCTTGGGGGTGGACACACACACACACACATACACACACACACACACACCTGCAGGCAGTGTACTGCAGCCAAGCAGTTTCCCTAGGAGCTCTATTTAATCATTCTGGATCACAACCTAACCTTTATCTTGTTTTTTTTTTTTACAACCTCTGCATGCTATATTGTGAAACATTAACACCCTCGTGTTCTGGGGTTGCTGCAATATGTTGGCGCGTATTTGTTTCAGATATATGCTATGGGAAAGACTGGATGGATTCCCGGTGTATACTCTCGCGGAGGTAGACACATGCTTGCATGCGCACGCACACACACACACATGCAAGCACTGCCTGCGTGCGAACACAGAATATCACTTTCATGCATAAATCCACTTGTGCAATACATCACTGTTAGGCCGTGTTGTGACGTTTGTTTAAAACACACACCGGAACACATGTTTGAAGTGGGAACCAAACGTTTCTAGTAAAAAAAAAGAAAGTAAATCATTTAGAAATGAATGCACATTAAAATCCCTTGCCCAAGTAGGACAGACAAGGTGTCCTTTACACAACCGGAAAATAAGCAGTTAAGCATTCAGACAGAGACATCTCAAGCAAAACATTTCCAGCTCCAGTGGCGAATACACTTTATACAGCTCGAACATGCACACTACAATGTAAGCATTCTTCCCCTGGTCCCTTAACCTCAACCTGAGTCCCTCTTTGTGTTGTCTACCTGAAAGACCAACCTTGCTCAACGCATCACACTCCTCACTGTATTTGACAATTTACTTCACTTTGTGTGAGTGTATGTGTGTGTGTGTGTGTGTGTGTGTGTGTGTGTCTGTGTGTGTGTGTGTGTGTACCACATAAACCTAACACAATTCAACATGTTCCTCTGAAGGTCTTTGCTGTTGCTCTGTCTTAAAAGACTCTACCCCCAATACAGTAAACATTGGTAGAAGCTGTCAGACAGTTCGTATGAGGTCCCATATAGGACTTCATTATAATTATAATTAGCATTATTCCTAGCCAAATACTTCCCCATTCACATACATGTACTTTGCCTTAGCATAGAATTACTTTACCTCCAACATGCATATAGAAGTGTACTCGGGCTAACGTATGCACCTTTCGTGGAATGAATATTCTGCAATATCACAGGCACACACACCACGCGTACACAGACACACACATGCACACACACACAATGTTGAAGACCGATCTTTTTACACATACACACTTAATATCTTCATCTGGAACAGGGCTTCACACATAAACACCAAGCCAAGCACTTTACACACAGCAGCAGCTTGTTCTTCGTTACGTAACAAAAAAAAGTAATGCGTTTCCAGTTTCATTATCAACTGTGTATACCCTAAAGCTTGGCAGGCCAGGTCTCTTTGATTCTATCGTCTTCTGCACCGGATTAAATTACAAGTCAATCATTAACAGGTGTTCCATTCAAACACCAGGATTCTCAACAGAATCGTTTTTTAATTGAACACATTCTGCCTGTGTGCATTGTGTTCAGTGTGTCTTTGCAATGCTTTTTGCGTGAATTATTTGAGCGTGTCCATGCAAAGGCTCAACAAATCACATCAAAGCCTCAAAGTGCGAAAACGTACATCATTTCACGTGAAGTTGAGTTTTGACAATTTTTCTAAACATCTATCCCATTATATTAAGCATTAACAGCAAGTAACAATGTTAACATATGAATGTAATGAATGACTATGCTGGTGAAAATGCACTATTCACTGATCATAGGCTTTGTGTATGTGTGTGTGCGTGTGTGTCTTTGTGTGTGTCTGTTCACATTGTAACATTATTTTTTTTATGTCTGCCTTTCCGGTAAGTCACTACAAATCTTGTCAGAGCTGCCCACAGCAGCAGCAGCAGCAGCAGCAGCACCATGCCGTTTAGCTTTGCGTGCCCCAAACTCCTTAAGCACCACGCTTTCTTCCTCCTCCTACTACTCCTGCCCTGGGGTACCATTTCCTGCACACTAAGCCCAGAGAGGGAGTCAACATCCTGGGCCTATCTTACCTGATCCCTCCCCCGAGCGCCGGCAGACTTCCAGGGGTTATACCTCCCAAATTACCGCAGCTCTCTTGTCTAACAAGACCTAGCGTGCCGGTGACTTAGCCGAGTGTTGGAGCGCCAGTGTTTACCCAAAGGATAGACTTAAGCAAGGGGTACTGCCATATGCCGATCAACGCCATGGGTTATATTGAATGGTGTGAGCATAAGCATTACCAGTTTAATAAAATAAATAAATAATTGTAACTACAATCACGAGTGGGGTTTAGAAAGTGGGAAGAAATGGGTTGAAATATTCAACGGATAATAATTCTTGCAGCTTGCAACATAATATTTGAAATCAATTTTAGTGCGCGCTTGTTTTTGTTTGTGTAAGTGGTGTCAGTTTTCTGAATATTAGAGACGCTAATGATGGTTGTCAGAACGGAACTAATAAACAATCCTGCCGCTGTCATAGCAACAAGGTTATCCAAACAACTCATCAATGGCGTCATGGACGAGGCCTTCAGATCTGTGCAGGGTGTTAATCATCAGTATGTTTGTGTCGGCTGTGTTTGTGTGTGTGTGTTTGTGTGCGTGCGAGTGGGCCTGTGTGTCTACGTGTTAAGGAGACATGAAGGGTGCTAGATGAAGCATATAACAGTATTTGTCATGTCTTGGTGGGGGGTCCGCTGCTCTCTAAACTCACACTAGGGCTTATTTATTCGCCATCCTCCAACAGACCACCGCAGCAGAATCCCCCTCTATTCACTTTTTTTGTCTCACTCTTTTTTGCCAACTCGCCCAAAACATTTGTGTAAAAGTGTAAATAGTTCATATTTCTTTCAGTCAGTGAAGTGTGCACCCAACATAACTGTCCCATATGAGCAACCAAACAACCAAAATATATCTTCACCTGAACATATCATTTCTGCTTTAGTGGCGAATGCCGTTGTGTTGTGTGAATTAGAGGGGACGGATGTTGGATAGTGGATACACAATGTGGGGGGGACGAGAGAGGACAAGAGAGGGAGAGAGAGAGAGAGAGAGAGAGAGAGAGAGAGACAGAGTGTGAGACAGAGGGAAAGAAGGAATAAGAGGGTGAAAGAGGGCATGAGTGCGATAGAGAAAGAGCCAGAGAGAGAATGAGATGGAGGGAAAGGCGGAGCAGTTATATGAACGGCAGAGAGAACGGACAATAGACAGAGATTGAGCCCAGAGAGATGGAGACAGACGCATTAATATTTATAGAAGAAAAATACTGCCGATGGGAAAATGAGAAAAAAATGAAGAGGCATCAGAGGGTAATGAAGAGGGAAAGAAAGAGAGCTACGGAGAGAGAGAGGCATAGGACAGAGTGGGGTGAGCGAAAGAGAGAGAAAGGGTGATAGAGAAAGAGAAAGGGACAGAGAAAGCCAACTGAAGGGCAACTGCATCCACTGGCTCAAATTGTGCCTCGCCAGTCGGATTTGTGAACCCAGCATAACATTCCTGCTGCCTGTGAGTGTATGGAGCATTCTAAATGTCAAGTGGGAGGGATGAGTATCACGCAGCGTGTCCCTCCTCCGCTGACCACGCAAGACATGGCTCATGGCTGAATCCTGGGAGGCCCAAGGAGGGAGAGTCTCGTCAAAGTCACAATAACAATGAGCATAATCCCATACAATTGATATAACTGGTACATAATACACTAATATACCAAAGGACTACAACTAGATAATAAGGTATACCTTTCCATGTATGCAAAAAGGCAACAATACGTATAAAAGTGTAAATTATATTCCTACAGAGTACACATATAGCCGTTGTTACTTAATTCTTTTTGTTTGTTTCCCTCAGTTCTTGTTTTCATATTAACTGCAAGCACATGTTCTGTTTAGCATGTAATGCGTGTAGGTATATTGTACAGGTGTTTATGGGGTTTGTTGCTAGCAATAGCTTCACTTTCTTCCTCTCCTTGATTCTGTGCATGTGTGTGTGTGTGTGTGTGTGTGTGTGTGTGTGTGTGGGGGGGGGGGGTAACGTGTGTTACTGATAACGTGCTGTTGGCTGCTTAACACAGCGCAACGCAGCCACAACACAATGCCTACTGGCATCCTGCACCTGGCTGGCGTCCCGAGCAGACACAGTGTGGGGGAGTGCCGGTGTTTGTAATGCAAATTGTTATTGTAAGACTCAGGTACGCTTACAACTGGAAACGCGACGACACACAACGCTTCGTGACACGACATCAACGACAACACATCAACATTGGGTACATCTTTTTTCCTTTTTTAAGAATGAATATAAAATACGGGAGCGGGAAGGGACAGGTAACGAAGGATATGGATGATGAAAGACAGACCGATATCCCCTCACTGGTCAACTTCTCCAGAGGTTTGATCCATGAAATTGGGAATGTATCCATCAGATTCTCAGGGTAAAACAGCGCAGTTTTGTTATTTTAAACTTTTCGACAAGATAACGTCGGCAGATGACGTTAGATGTTCCTCAAAGACAACTACAGCCTCAGCCCTCATTTCAGCTTTCCATTTCCAAAGCAACCGTCGCTTTCTATGACGTTAAAAAAACAAACAAGGGCATCTCACACGAGCATCAAGCATACACACACCTTATTTCTGTTCTTTATGCTACACCTGTCTCCCCCATCTCTCCCCCGCTAACAAATAAGCGTCCGCCTCTGAGGGATGACGGAGCGTCGGCTTCGTATGGGTGGGCACGTCAAACTCAATCTGGCGCGATAAACACGAACGGCTCAGCCACGGCGAAGAGACGCTCTGTAGCTACTGTGTAATGAGCAAGGCAATCTCTGGGTGCCGCCTAGCTGGCTGCTCCTCACACACACACGAGCAATAATACCATGCTCACTTTCATACTTTCTTCTATTCTATTCTATTCGATTCTTTTCCATTCTATTCTTTTCTTTTCTACGGTATACACACTTAGCTGTCCTATAGATCCACGGGTAGTTACGGATAGGCTTATCGTGACTAGTGTAGTCTACTACCTGTGCCCTGGTACACAAAAGGAGCGGCCCCATAATTAGCGTTATGAGCAATACTTGCCTTTGTCCTATGATGAAAATGGTCTATTGTGAAGCAGGAGCAACCCGCAGATGATCACATGGCCTGGGTACATCTCATTGGCTTCCCATGCATTTTTTTCTATTTGTTTCTACACAGCAGTTTACAAGTCTCAATGGCAGGCGTTGACCCCTTCACCTCCCTTGCATGGCTGCCTCCATATTGCCCGGGCACAAGGAGACCCATTGCGCGACGCTCCAGTGATCTTACACACAAGGCACACGGAGAACGTCGCCAAAAAACGTGGTGCAATCAATTGGCTAAATGCCCCAAGTAGCCCCCTGAGCGTTGCTTGCTAGCATGCTCGGCAAATTTTATGTGTCGCGTCGGGCGTGCTGGTGATGGTTTTTGTGTGCGCGTGACTGTGTTATACTTGTATGTCTGTTTATGTGTCTACACTGTATGTTTACGTGTACGTGTACGTGTGTGTGCATGTGTGTGTGTGTGTGTGTGTGTGTGTTGCCCGGCTGGTAATGGGTCTGAGCGGGGGTCATAAAGACAGATTGCTCGCTGTGTGATCCACTGACTGGCCATGACAGCTGGAGTTAGCGTAGCAGCCGCTTGCTAACAAAGAGAAGGATTGGAACACAATGGGGACAGGGCTGTGGGGAACAGCGATAGCCACATGGCCCGTAAGCGCTGGCAGGACATGGCTAATAAGATGTGTGCCACGGAACAATGTGGCCACAGTGCTTGACGGCCATTTGTGCTCCAAGAATGCTCATCACACAAGGGCTAAAGATGGCTGTGCCTTGAGCTCCAACTGGGCACAACCAGTGCATGGAACACTCCATTTAACATGGAGTACATGCTAAATACATGACACATTGTGCAAACACAGTAGGAGAACAATCTGTATTGTCTTTGTGCTATTGGCAAAAAACGTTAAACGGTCTCATGGCTTGATCGTCTCTCAGAGCAACTTCTATCATGGTAGGTTGAAAGAACCACCCCCATCTCGAAGCATCAACAGAGATATCTCAACAGAGCCAAAAGGCTGAGAGCAAATCACCCAGAGTGTATTTCAACCCAGGATCCCAGCTTTCACAATTAAAATAACTAAATTGCTAGTCTCTAGTCCAAAGTTCAGGGTTGTACAACACATTGTGAGTTATAATTATCAACAACCAGCTGTTCACCAAACCGGTCACAAAGGGTCAAATAAAGCCTAATACTATAATACATTTACACACATTTACACACACACACACACACACACACACACACACACACACACACACACACACACACACACACACACACACACACACACACACACACACACAAACAATCCATAAAACAACAGCAGCAGCAGCAGTAGTGGTAAATGTTCTCACAGTTGTTTGCTGTTGGAAAACCCCTGCCACTCAATACAAACCACTTTACACCTGCTGTCAACCGGACCCAGCACCATTGGCCAGGCTGGACATGAGAAGCTCTCGGACTCAGTTTAGTAGTTATGGGGGGCTGACTGGTCAGCCCTTAGCTGCTCCTCCACCAGCTAATAAGTGGCCTAGTTGCTAGCAACCGTACTGGATGTAGCTAACAGCTAAAGGTCTAATAATTCAACTTTTTTTTCACTTTGTTTTATTATTCATGTGTGAACACAGCTATGATTAAAATCAAGTTCACCTCAACAAGTCTCATCAACAAGTAGGAAGTGGGCTAAAGTTGGCATTGTTTGGTGCGTGGGTGATTGTTGTGGGTTGTTTAAGCTATTTAACCCAATCAGGGTGAACATAACAGACCTTTGGTGAATCCACCTCTGTGTTGGCCTACAAGAATGCTCAATCACAGACACATTTCGTTATGTTTTCATCTAAATGAATTATGAGCAACCAAAACACGAAGAGTTGTGGTCGTCCCAAATCATGAATGTGTTTCTGTGCACATTTCAAGGAGGTGGACAAATGAATAATTTATTAAGCTTTGTCATTCTTTGTCATGTTCGTACAACAAATGTCGTTTTTTTGATAATGTGGTTGACATTACACATCTGTTTTACCACTTGTGGCAGTACAAATAGATTTATGGGCAAGACGTACGTAGTAGGTATTTGGACATTATATATAATTGTGTATATTTTAATGGTAAAGGCTATTATGTGCAGTGCAGAGCGGTGAATATGCATTCATTCTCGTATAGTTCAATGGTGCTTGATGAGTACTCCGACTGCAGTGTGAAACAGCTTTAGAGAACCCTGCTTATCATTTTACTGTAACATTTGTAAAGGATTAGCTGGGCAACATCAATGGCTTTCCTGGGCGTTCACGGCAGAACAGGTTCAGTGTCACTGAATGAGCGCGGGGGACCACACACACACACACCCCCTCAGGCAAATATCACAGCCCAAGGCACCTTTAAATGACAAGATGAGCCGCACCTGCAGGTAATGCTCAATTAACGAGCCTGAGGCCTTTGATATATTTAAGTACCGGTAACCGTTATCGCTCTCTCTCTCGCTGAAAAACGACACAGCAAAGGCCTCTGAGAAGGGGACACACAAAGGGCCCACTGCACAGAGAACACGGTCGCTGACGACAGGCTGGATATAGTAGCTCGAAGGCGACGAGAGACTTTTATAAAATACATAATGGAGTTTGTAGGCGTGAGCAGCACACAGGAGACAGACAGGTTTGGCGTTAAACACTGACAGACAGACATATAAAAAAAAGAAGTCTTTTTTTCAAATGGCTGCCTAGATCATAAGCATCTAAATGTAGTAGAAAACACTTAATTATCTCTTTACATATACATTACAATAATGTCAAAAATAAACCCAACAAGATTACTAGATAAATGAATTGCTATGGTAACGTATATAGCAAGTGTTTTATCAACGGGAAACCATGCATGCAAACACACTGCGTGCCTGCATGCATGTGTGTGTGCATGTGTGTGTGTGCATGTGTGTGTGTGTGTGTGTGCATGTGGCTGCGTGCCTGCATGCATGTGTGTGTGTGTGCATGTGTGTGTGTGCATGTGGCTGCGTGGCTGCGTGACTGCATGCATGTGTGCGTGTGTGTGTGTGTGCATGTGTGTGTGTGCATGTGGCTGCGTGGCTGCGCGCCTGCATGCATGTGTGTGCAGGGCTGCAGGGCCACACCAGCAGCAGTCTCAGTAGCAGCGCTGTGTCTGGGGTTGCTGCTGTATTAAATCTCCATAGCGTTAAGGTCCTCCCTGTCTGCAGCAGCAGGAAGCCAGTAACAGCCCACCCCTGTCTGGTGGCCCTGCTGCGCCCCTGTGGTGCTCAGGGTGCTGAGTCACAACCTGGCTCAACGCTCAGACCTTCCCACCAATGAGGGTTTTATATTGTTAGACCTCATGGCAATAAAGGTCTATATATAGACCGGAGGAGGTTTAATCATTACGCTATTAGACGCCAGTTAGGGTGCGTGTGTGTGTGTGTGCGTGTTGGTTGCTCATATGCTATTAATGCGTGTTGATTTGTCAGCCAAAACAAAATCGATTTGCCACAGACGTCTACAATGATCACCCAGACAGTTTTGACAGATCTTTGTTTTTTTAAGCATTATTATGTATATATATATTTTCAATAGTTTCCATTTTATTCCGCCAGCATGTGTGAAGCAAACTTGTCTGGCTGTGGCAAACTACCTCAGAACAACAAGCTTTATATGGCGGCTCCAGGCTAAAGCATCTGGACAGGCCTGGCTGAGCAAGAGTCGTAGCAGAGACAAGACTGTAGTTTATTATGGAGGACGGAGGATGGTAGATCACTTACTGTGGGTTGCATAACGTACTGTTGGTGAGGCATCCATGATGTACTCTGGACCTGTCGGGGGGGGGGGGGGGGGGGGGGGGGGGGGGGGAAAGTTGGAAATCGTCACATTTTGAGACGCTGTTGCGCTTTGATTTAATTTGATCTACGTCCGTGGGTCTGTTGAAGCATTCGCAGCTGTCGAGGTGACGTTATATATGGATTTAAAATATGAGAATGTCTTTCAAATATATTCCTCCCGTGTAATGACCCCATTGAGGGTGGTGGCAAGGGGGAGCTTTTACTCTTGCTCAAACTGTGGTACATCCACCCCCGCCTAGTTATTCAAACTAAAAACGTCTGTCGGCCCATTCTAATCCCAGTAACCCATTAGTGGCAGCAGTATGACTGCAAAATAAAAACTAAATAAATAAATGAATGAGTAAACAAAGGAGGGGAAGAAAACCCTGCTGGTAGCTTATTTATACTTTTTGGAATCCTATTTTGCACAAATGGCAGCCGGAGACAATTAGCCCAGAGACAACACAAAACATAGGCACAAAAACGATCAACAAAGACACCAAGTTAATTTAAGCACAGAGAGACAGAACCAGAGGGAGAGAGAGGGAGAGAGAGAGAGAGCGAGAGAGAGAGAGAGAGAGAGAGAGAGAGTGACAGCAAGGGAGAGAGAAGAGATGAGCGAACAAGGTAAAGAAACAGTGACAAGCCAAGGATGATCAAGAGATTGGTCTGACTAAATGAACAAACAGAGCTAGAGGGAGGAGGCGAGGGAGGAGGGGGAGGAGGAGGAGGAGGAGGAGGGGGGGGGGGATTAGACAGCCTGTAGCAGACAACAACAACACACAAGCACACACACACACACACGCTGGCCATTGATCCCCTCCCCCTGTAAAATGATTAGATTAAACACAAGCAAACAGAGCATAATCTTCAGAGAGAGCCGCCACCAATCCTCTCGGCAGGGCCCCAAACCCCGTGATTTGAATGTGGCGGGGCGCGATGCATCCGGCCCCGCCGTGCCAAGTGTGTTTGTTTATGCATCACTGGTGCTTGTCCTCCACCGTTGGTACACGCGGGCCGGATACACACAGCGTGGATACATCCCCAGCCCTTCCCCTTCCCCTTCCCCCCCCCCACTGGGGAAGGCAGTCGCTAGGAGATGGTTAACAGGAAGGGAGGGGGGGGGGGGGGGACTAAACGGAGCCTATCTTGTTATATACCTATGCTTTGTTTTTGTTTTGACATGGAGGCTTCAGGCTTATCCTGTCTAACAGAGGCGCTCTCTGCTTTTAATGCTACCCACTCTAGAGAGAGAGAGAGAGAGAGAGAGAGAGAGAGAGAGAGAGAGAGAGAGAGAGAGAGAGAGAGAGAGAGAGAGAGAGAGAGAGATACAGAGAGAGATACAGAGAGAGATACAGAGAGAGACAGAGAGAGACAGAGAGAGAGAGATACAGAGAGAGATACAGAGAGAGAGAGAGATACAGAGAGAGAGAGAGAGCAAGCGAGATACAGAGAGAGAGATACAGAGAGAGAGAGATACAGAGAGACTGCTTTCCAAGCTAATGATAGCTAAGCTTGGAGAGAAAGAGAGAGAGAGAGAGGGAGAGAGTGCTCAGAAACTCAATGGGAAGCCATGTAATGTGCGTGGCCTGAAGGGAGCTCTCTACCTCTGGCTGAACCAGAGAAAACCGGAGCTTGTGCTTCCATTTGAAACACACACACACACACACACACACACACATCCGGACTACACCAGCTCCACATGGCAGCCGACCATTACGCTGGCTGGGACTAGGGAGGGGGAGTAGGAGCATGGGGGGAGCGGAGGTGGAAAGGGGGGGGAGGGGGGGGGGGGGGGGCGCTGTGAGATAGCCAAGCGGCAGACAGTGATCAAGACAAAAACAGTCTGCCGGTC
Organism: Lota lota; assembly: GCA_026745465.1. Lineage (NCBI taxonomy): Eukaryota > Metazoa > Chordata > Actinopteri > Gadiformes > Lotidae > Lota > Lota lota. The sequence goes on along the minus strand of JACYXH010000473.1, from coordinate 4,176,623 downwards.
AGCCAGCCCGGTCCTACACGCAAACATGCCAATCCGCCACAAAGTCAGCCATTCAGCCGGCAGACGCGAGCGTGCCAGCGAGAGGGGAGATTAGCGGCGGCCAGCCTGTCACACAGAGGAGCCAGCTAGCCGTTAGGATGATGGGAAGCAGGCAAGGTTAGCGACGGGCCACAGATGGCTGGCACTGCACCGCTCAGATGGGCCCATCAAGGCCCCCATGACCGGCTGTATACGTCACATAGGGCGGGGTTCATCGCCTGTTTGAACCTTTACTTTCCTTTCTGTCGCTTTGTTTTTCTTTCTTTCTTTCTTTCTTTCTTTCTTTCTTTCTTTCTTTCTTTCTTTCTTTCTTTCTTTCTTTCTTTCTTTCTTTCTTTCTTTCTGTCTTTCTTTCTTTCTTTCTGCCGTTTTGTCTATAGATCTGTCTATCTTTCTTTCTTTCTTTCTGTCCATAGATCTGTCTGTCTTTTTTCCCTCTTTAACGTATCCATTTCTGTCTATATCTGTCTATCGTTCCTCTTTCTTCCTGTCTTTCTGTCTATCTCTATCTTTCTGTTTGTGTATCTTTCTTTCATTCTTTTGTTCTGTCAGTCTTTTTGTACTTTCTTTCCAGAGACATCATTTGCCGATGACGGCACACGTCTGTCCCATCCATCATACTAAAAGCGGCTTTTGCGGATAACCCTTCGAAGACCGCCGTTCAAAAATGGTTATTAGCACACATATCATATATTTAAAGATCCATAACATTGAGCTCTATCATAACCTATGAGAGACCACGTGGCCCTCGTGGGGACACCAGATAAATAAGACCATAGCATAGTTTTCCATGAGTCTCAACTTGTTTATCTCACGACCCGTTACCATCACAGGAGAACCTGATTAGTTCTGCTCTAGCTGTGTAATCACATCTTTTTTCCTGGCCTGTTTCTTTCCTTTTTTCTCTCCCTCCCTCCAGCGTCTCTTTGTACTTGAAAAGAAGATGAAGGGCTCACCTTGCCTTGGCGTAGGGCTGAAGGGCGATATTACAGGAAGCGGTGGATGGGGTGGGGGGGGGGGGGGGGGGGGGGGTGATGCCCGATATTGAAGCCGCAAGGATTAATATTCCTCAAAAGTGTTGGCCATTGTTTTGGCAAATCAATTTGGGAAGCCTTCCCGGGGCGGATTAAAGGGGCGCTCGCTACCCACTTGTCTCTCTCCTCCCCTCTTCTCTCTTAGATCCAGCAATGTGAAATGTGAAATGAGCACGTATGATTTATATGATTAATATGAATGTGAAATGAGTATGGGAAATGTGTTGTGTGAAACGTGTTGAATGGAAAAGGACCACGGTCCTGGCATCTCTTGTGGATAATGTATACACTGATGCCTGGCTCTGTGTTACTAGCACTTCGAGAAGACTAGAATATGTATTTTCACATGCAGGGAACTCAGTCAGAGTAGCCAAAAAAGTAAATAATAATACCGTATTAATGCATTTGTGGAACGACGATGAGAAACCCCCTTTCCTTTCAAATGCTATACGTTTTTCCTAAACTCTTTAATTTTCACAAGTGATTTGAACTTCTTCATCTTCCTCTCTCCCTGTGTGACTTTCTCTTACTTAGCTATTTTCTTTTCATTTTTTTTTCATTTGATGCTGCCTGTTGTGCCCGCAGCCTACGAAACAGATGTGGTTCAGCACAGCTGGAGGTGTGATGAAACGAGGAGAGAGCTCCTGCTGCTGCGCAATACACCCCCTCACTCCCTCTCGTCCTCCCCTCCCACCCCTTACACACACACACACACACACACACACACTCTCTCTCTTTCACACACACACACACACAAACACATGCAAATAAAGACACACACATGGACATGAGGACGTGTTACCCAAACGAACACACGCACACGCTCACACACACACACACACACACACATACACAGCTACGCATTCACACACATGGAGACGTGTAACCCAAACAAACTGTCCAAGACACACATACAGAGAAACAAACCAAACCCACACATGTACTCCACACATAAAAAGGAATGTATGCACAAATACACTCCCATGTCCACACACATACACACACACCCAGAGACATACACACACGCACACAGACTCAAACAACAACATGGCACACGTGCGCACAAACTCTACCCTGTACAGACGTCTTGTGTGTGTGTGTGTGTGTGTGTGTCTGTGTGTGTGTGTGGCCAATGCACCTGATATGTGGAGACAGGCGAGGCAGCGATGAAGGGCGTGATGGACGTCTGTGCGATCATGCGGTTGGTGGCGATGCTGTAAGGCGAGGAGTAGAACCTGCCAAGGAACACACGGAGACGGTTAGATGGTGAAACACACACACACACCCACACACACACACACACACACACACACACACACACATCATACATGGAGAGGATGCTGGGGAAAGAACAGAGAGAGAAAAAGAGAGAAAGAGAGAGGGAGCGAGAGAGAGAGAGAGAGAGAGAGAGAGAGAGAGAAAAGGATTACTATTATTCAACCTTTATATTTAACCAGGGAAATCATTACGAATAAATTATTATTTAGAATGGCAGTAAAATTTTGAAAATCGCAATAAAGGGAAGGTTCTGTATTTTATGCCCATTATGCCCACAGAGAGTGAATGCAATGTCTACTTCTTAAACTCAATAAATTAAACAGTTTATGTTATAGAGTTACATAACATTCATATGGGTATGATGTGCTTTAACAGTAAAGTGTTAAAACGAGTTGCATTGAGAAGCATCAAATATCTTACCAATAAGGGAAACAAATAAGTATATGACCTTTTGCTTCAGGTTATTTGGCCTATTCACACACACATACACACACACACACACACACACACACACACACGCACACGCACACACGCACAAATGCAAAAGTGTATCCCTATAGCTGGCTGGAATCAAACACCGGGACCTATTTTGTTTTTCGCTCGGCGCATCAAACTTTCATGAGGCAGCTCATGGTGCGTACCATCGGAAAATAATCCGGAAAATAAGGCTTTTATCGCATCAAATTGAGCTTTGTCATTGCTGGAAAACAGGCAGGTTGTCCAACACTGCCCCCCGCTCCCTCCCCCTCTGTCTGGAGTGTAATGGTTACACAGTCTGTCTCCCTCACGGGTTCAGACACCCTTCTGAATCAGCCAATGCATTTGAAAGAAGCCAGTGGCACCGCGGCTAGACTGGAGCCCCAGCGACGGAGGACTTAACCGGTGGGCTAGCTTGATATGATAAAGTAGCGTTCCTACTCCCTCTCTCATATCACCGTGAGAGATGGATCACCCCCCGCAGAATGGGCATCAGAGTGGCCATCAGAGCACTCAGAGAGAGAGTGGGGGTGCTGGGTGGCGGGAGGGGGTGGCGGGGGGGGGGGGCTGGGAGGGAGGGGTGTGTGTGTGTGTGGGGGGGGGGGGGGGGCGGCGATGTATTACCGAAGCCAAGAAGACGTACCAGTGAGAGCAGTCGGTGAATTACATTTTATTCTCCCTCTCCACACACAGTGTTGGGATGAGCAGCCGGGGTAGAACTGAGGTGATTTCAGGTGTGTTATCAGGTAACGGGATAACATAACGACTTTGTTTTCACTCTGATTCGATCCCCCCTCTGTGAAGGCCTTTGCAATTCTGCTCCATTTTATGAAGGCCTTTTTTTTCTTTTCCTTCTTTTTTTACCCTGCTTCAAGTCAAGCCGCGACCAGTAGCACCAGCGCTAGCAGCGGCAAACCTCGGCATGAGCCAATCGGCTGGGTTTTATTTGTTAACGCCAAGAGTGGTGGAGGATGAGTGTTGGTGTGTGTGTGTGTGTGTGTGTGTGTGTGTGTGTGGGGGGGGGGCAGGATCGGCAGGCTTTGCGTAGGGCTAGCGGAGCGATGAGTGATTATATTCAGCACGTGTTGGTTGAGAGTGACTGACTGGGAGCTATTATGAGATAAGTGGTTTAGGAAGAGAAGCGCGCGCGAGAGAGAGAGAGAGAGAGAGAGAGAGAGAGAGAGAGAGAGAGAGAGAGAGAGAGAGAGAGAGAGAGAGAGAGAGAGAGAGCGTGAGAGCGAGAGAGTGAGAGCGAGAGAGTGAGAGCGAGGGGGATGGGGGGTCCCAACCCTTCCCTTCCTGTCTCAGCACTTGAGGAGAAGAAAATAACACATTGGTATCATTCTTTTTTCATAGGACCACTACGATGGTGACATAAAGGCATACACACACCCACACACACACACACACAGACTTGGGCCTCTTTATCATTAACAACCTTACCATCATCGTATCAACAAGTCACACAATGCACAAGTCATTTTAACCCACTGGTATCAACGGTGGTGGTTGTAAAAGTAGCCATCTTACCCGTTCTGCATAGCAGCAGGGTCATACGTAAGCGCCATGCCAGTCTGCAAAACAAAACACAACATGGCGGTTAGACTCGATCAGGTTTCATGATTAAAATACTTGGATGTTGAAGATCCAAACCAATGTACACATGGTGAAGAGGAAGACATTTGCTACTTCATTGGTTTCATAACTTTTTTTTATATACATTTAAAAAAGGCAGAAGTGGCCCAGGAGGTGGAGCAGGCCGCCTGGCAAATGGAAGGTTGCTGGTTGCCATCCCCGGCTCTTTCTAGCTAAGTGTCGAGGCGTCCCTGAGCAAGCCACATAACCCTAACTGCTCCCAACGAGCTGTCGGCTTGCATGGCTGACACTGCCGTCGGTGTATGAATGTGTGTACGAGTGTGTGTATGAATGGGTGAATGTGAGGCAAAACATTTAAAGCTCTTTGAGTGGCCACAGGTTTGAAAAGCTCTATATATATGCAGGCCATTTTCCATAATATATGACAAGAAAAACGATACCATTTTTATTATTTAACAGTGTATATGTTCTTCACAAAGCATAAATAGATGCCACGAAAAATGCCTGCCGAAAATACAGCCACAATGTTGCACAAAACACTAAATGTTGTACTAAATGGCGTATTCTACACCACTTAGCACTGGTTTGCTCTCACAGTACTGGTTCTCTGTTCCCAGGGAGGACTAGAGAGCTCTATTGCCTCATCGTCTCCCTCTTGCATTCATAGACAAGAATAGACATGAATGCATTCCCTTATTGTCCAACAGAACTGGTGCCCTGACCTCTGCTCTTCCTCCGGATCCCCCCCCCCCCCACCGCTACTGCTATGTTCTGGTTGGATGGAAGATCAAGTTTTCAGCACCACAATGGATCACCTCACCACTGGAGGCTCCCATGGTATTCAAGGCTACTCAAGGGTGTCCAATTGTTCATACTTTATGTGTTTGTTTTTATTTGATATTTTATGATTTCATTTTTCATTTGATATTTTTGTATTTGATGTGTTCTGTAAGCACTTGATGAACATGCATTGATTTTTAATCAGCTCAAACCAACAAAAATGAAACGTGCACAGATTGAATGTTTATTTAGAGCAGGAATTTGTATTATTATTAATTTATTAATATTAATATTATGTATTTAATTATTATTTGCTACTGCTGATTCTGAAGTAAAGCAAAAGAAGAAATTTGTATTATTATTAAGTATTATTATAAAAAAAAAAGCTATTATTATATGACAATTACCTTTTCAATTATGAAAATAACAATGTATGTAGCGATGAATACATCAATAGAATATATGATGTGCTTCGGGCAATGTATTATGTTCATCCATACTACATCCGTGGTTTAGATATCAATAATATACACATACATTTACATATACACACACACACATATATATATATATATATATATATATTTAAGCTAAACAAATTGACGTGTACAGGTGTAAGTCAAAGGCAATATTAGCCAATTTTCCAATGGGAAAGTGACAAGCCAATATGGACGGCTGGTCGATAGGACAAAGTGGATTAGCATTGAGGACATTGCTTGGCATGTCAGTCACGTAGCGTCATGTTTTTATGAATGAGGGGGAATGGGGAAGTGCCCCTCAGAGGGGCCGCCAAACGCTGTCTACCAGCAGCTCTTTGTCTGTGCATGTGTTAGGATTTGTACGTGTGTGTGTGTGTGTTTGCATGTCTTTGTGTGTATGTGTGTATTTGTGTGTGTGTGTGTGTGTGTTTGTGTGTGTATTTGTGTGTGTGTGTCTTGGTTTGTCCGCATGTCTCTCTGTGCATGTGTGTATTTGTGTGTGTGTGTGGACATTGTCCTGTGTTTGCATGCATCATTTTAGAATGTGTGTTTATGCAGTGTTTGGTTGTTTATATTTGTGTCTATCTGTGTGGTGTGTATGTGTGTGCATCTGTGTCTGTGTGTGTACTGTTTGGTAAGGTGCATGTGTTTGTGCGTATGTGATTTGCATATGTGCCTGTTTGTGTGTGCTTGTGTCTTCCAGTTTATGTGTGAGTAATGTGTGTGCACCTGTGCATTTGTACTTGTGTGCGTATGAGTGTGTGTGTGAACGTGTGTGTGTGTGTGTGTATGCATGTGTGTACGTTTGCGTGTGCGTGTCGTTTTTATGTGTGTGTATGTGTGTGTGTGTGTGCGTGTAAGCGTCGTTTGCATGTGTGTGCATGTGCATGTGTGTGCATGTGTGTGCATGTGCATGTGTTTGAGTGTGTGTATGTGTGTGTGTGTGTGTGTATGTGTGTGTGTGTGTGTGTGTGTGTGTGTGTGTGTGTGTGTGTGTGAATGTGTGCGTGTGTGTGTGTGAATGTGTGCGTGTGTGCGTCGTTTGCGTGTGTATGTGTGTGTGACAGGAGGAGGCCCTGCTTGGCCGAGGGACAGGAGCCTGTGCGTGGCCATCAGTCATCTTCATTCCTGAAGGTTCCTCCCCCAGGACGGCTAATCCGATTTCTGTTGCCCGTGGACTGCTGAGAACGGCTGATTTCATCCACACACACACACACACACACACACACACACACACACACACACACACACACACACACACACACACACACACACACACACACACACACACACACACACACACAAACTCTCTCCTCCTCTTTTCTGTCTTCATCCCTTCCTTCCTTTTTTCTTTCTTCCCTTTCTCCCTTTTTTCCTCCTGATGTATTCCTTCCTTTCGTTTTCATATCATGCATGCTTCCTACATTTCCTTCCTTTCTTTTTTCGTCCTTCCTTCCTTTCTTCTTTCCTATCACTTCAGCTTTTCTTTCCCATCCATCCACCCCTGACAGTTGCTGCTTGACAGTGAGCTCTCTCGTGAAGAGAATAAGGTGTGTGTGTGTGTGTGTGTGTGTGGTGGCTCAGAGACCCCTGGAGATAGGGGGAGAGTGGCCGGGGGGGGGGGGGGGGATCAGTCAACCAGGGTGGCACCCAGGGGTCTGGGCAGAAACACAGATCTGACAGCACAGGAACCAGCCCTTAGCCCATAGGCCTTAGTGTATGAGTGTGTGTGTGTGTGTGTGTGTGTGTGTGTGTGTGTGTGTGTGTGTGTGTGTGTATGCATGTGTGTGTGTGTGCATGATTCAATGTGGTTTGCATGTTCAAGTAGGATATTTGAGTGTGTCTGTGATTGTGTTGGCACAATGGGATTTATTGCGTGCATTGTGTGTTTATATAGCATCCATGTAGGTGTATGTGTGTGTTTGTGTGTGTGTGTGTGTGTGAGTGCATCTCTTTAATGTATTTGGACTGCAGTAGTGATGAGTGTGTGTTAACATGTGTAAATGTGTTCATCTGTGTACAGCATGGCATGCACCCCAGAACTTTAGAAGAACCTTACACTGCTAACACCTGCATATTAAAGTCTAATGTCAATATATTAGTCGTTATTTCCTTATTTAAAAAATATTTTTTCATTGTTACTCTTTGTATCAATCATTCAATTTTACAAAGAAATGGAACCGCTTCCATATTGCTACGGGTGTAAGGGGTGTGTGTGTGTGTGTGTGTGTGTGTGTGTGTGTGTGTGTGTGTGTGTGTGTGTGCTGTTTGTGTCTCAGAGGGGTGGTCTATTATACACTTTTAATTTCATAGTTATTTAGAATGAAACATATTTGAGTTCCGCCCTGTATACATCTCTTGTCTTACTTGCTTTCAGCATGCTTCCAAAGGCATACCTATGTGAGTGTGTGTCAGTTTGGGTACAGTCCGTATGATGTGTGTTTGCAAATATGTGTGTGTTTGTGTGTGTTTGTAACTGTGTGTGTGTGTGTTTGTTTGTAACTATGTGTGTCTGTGTGTTTTGTCTTTTTGATTGAGGGCACAAAGTGACCAACTTCCTTACAGTGACAGAACAGTATAGATACAGACTCAAACAAAGGACAGAAATAGCTACACTTGCCTGCAGTGGAAGTGGAGTTCTCCTTTGAGTGCATGTATGGGTGACTGTGTGAGTGAGTGTGTGTGCATGTGTGTGTTTGTGTTTTTGTGTGTGTGTGAGACACTGGGATCCCACTCAAGAAGGTTGTACGAGGATAGAAGGCCATTAGGCAACTGCAAGGACACCTGTGCAATTCTATACAAGTACTGGAAACCTAAGCCATCTGCTGTCGACGGATGCGTGGCACACACACACACACACACACTCTCTCTCTCCATGATGTGTTTTCTGATCGTACACACACACACACACACACACACACAAGCTGTCAGGCTTTGACGTGGAGTGGCGAGCCGGATGTGTTTTCTTTTCTTTCCCTCCGGAGTGGGTGCTTGAGTGGTGTATTCAGTATATGTGTGTATGTGTGTATGTGTGTGTGTGTGTGTGTATGTTTGTGTTGAAGAGGATATCTGATAAATGGCATTATACACATGGGCATACCATGATCATTTATGCACACATACACAAAGGCAAAAGGCCCATGCATGTGTACACATACATGTCATACACACAATTATATGTTTAGGTGGGTGTATCTGATGTACTATAAGCGTGCACGTGTGTGTGTGTGTGTGTTAGCGTCTGTCCACGCCTCTCCCTCTTTCCTCATACACCACACCTCTCTATCCGTCTCTCTGCGTGTCTCAGCAGAGCGACACATTATTCTTGTGCTCTTCCGACGCACCCAAAAAAACTAAAGAGACAAAGATTGAGGGAGGGAGAAAACATGAAAAAAGGAAAATAAAATAAAAGAGATTGCGTTTAAAATAGGTATAAGGAGAGGAGAAGGAAGAATAACAGGACAGATGCTGGAAGAGCGATGGAGTCACTATGAGAAATGGTGCCGGGGAGAGGTAGTGACAGGGAGTTAGTGTGAGGGATGTGAGGGAAGGAGAGATGGAGAGATGGAGAGATGGGGAGATGGAGAGATGGAGAGATGGGGAGATGGAGAGATGGAGAGATGGAGAGACGAGGCAGGGGGGGTGGGGGGCTGGAGGAGGGTAATAGATGTAGGGATGTGGTGGATATCTTCGTCTGGCCGACACCAGGGACAGAAGAGAACAATGGTCTCTCAGCTGTGGCTTTTCCCTTGTACGGCCACACATGTATGTACATGTACATTGTACATGTACATTGATGCACACATGTGTGCATCAATGTACTATGCATAGGCACATATGTACACACAGGCCCATACACACAGGGGCTACAGATGAGAATTAGCTTAAAGCTATAATCTGGTACGGTGCTTCCCTAAATCATATTTTCTATGCGTGCATGTGAATATACCATGCATTATGGTGTGCTTCCATCTTCTTAGAGATAGATATTAACATGTTTCGCAAGTGCATTACCAAATAGAGCAATAGGTTGTGTGCACTGAAACAGGTGCTGCGTCTAAGTGTATTTTGCTAGTCCAGCGGTACGTTGCGGTGAAGTTGATACAGCCATGAGATTTAGGTTGAACACGCTTCACTGGTTTGTAGGTGCAAGGGCTGCTGAACACAAGATGGACTGGCACACACACACACACACGCACGCACGCACGCACGCACGCACGCACATATATATGCACATACATACACTGACCATCGCTATGGAGACAAAGTGTTTGCGTGTTGCCTCAAGGGCAGCTCATGGTCTCCTTTATCTTGCCTCTTCAGCAAAACTGTCAGGCCTACTGTGTGTGTGTGTGTGTGTGTGTGTGTGTGTGTGTGTGAGTGTGTGTGTGAGAGTGGGATTCATGCTTGCATTCTGTAGTCCATAGAGTCTACACGGAAGAGGAAAAAAAAGACAACGCTGCTGTGCTGCTCGCCTCTCAGCATCAGACTTTAACCTTGTCTCAACATGTTGCTGATGAATATGTTAGCACCACCACGGCCGCCTCTGCCGCTGCTGTATCCAATTTCAGCGTTCCCAGTGTTTTGATGAATGGCGGGAAACACGCACGGCGCTCAGCGAGGCGTTTGCCTTGAGATGCAATTTGCCTGACAGCGCCTATACATCCACAGGGTCTCGCGTAATCAATACATATATTAGATCTAGATCTAGATATTTATTGATATGAGCCTCTTCATTTTATCTTTGTCTTTGCGTCGTGTCATGTCATGTGCTAGTGCTGCGGGGTAGAGGGTGGGGGGGGGCGTATAATCATTTACATATAGACACAGCGTGTGTGTGTGTGTGTGTGTGTGTGTGTGTGTGTGTGTGTGTGAGCCTGTGTGTTAACAGCGCATTGAGGCAAAGATTACCTCACAGGTCATTTTCTTCACATTAACAGGGAGTGGACATTTTGTGTGTTGAGTGTTGTGTTGTAGCGTCTGGTTTTTCTTGATTAATGCTGGTAGTGCCTCTAATGCTAGCAATTGTGCTTATTATGAGAAGCTACGAAAAGCGGACATTGCTTTCCTTAGTTCTGAGATTTGTTCAGTTATTCCTCAACTGAATAAAGAGTTGAATTAAGTCATCATCCCACATGTAGAATACGTGCGTGTGTCTGTGGGTGTGCGTGCTGTAAGTGTTAATGGGAAACCATATCAGCCTATTAGGGAATACTTTGAAGTAATTACTCTAGCTCTGTAACGCTACCTGGGACATTTAAGGTGTGGATATATGTATGTGTCTGTGTCTGTATGTGTGTATGCATACGTGCATGTGTGTGTGTGTGTGTGTATGCATACGTGTGTGTGTGTGTGTGTGTATGCATGGGCATGTGTATGCATGGGCGCGCATGTGTGCGAGTGTAATTGCCTGTGTGTGTGCCTGTGCCTGTTTGTGTGTGTGTGTGTGTGTGTGTGCGCGCATGTATGTATGTCTGTGTTTGTGGGGGTGTTTGAATATATGTGTGTATGTGTATGTGTGTGAATGTATGTGTATGTGTCCGTGTGTATGTATGTGAGTGTGTATGTATGTGTGTATGTGTGTGTGTGTGTGTATGCGTGCGAGTGTGTGCGGGCAGATGGCGCTGCGTCCTACCTCGCCGTCCCGGTGCCACGGCCGTCCGTTCTGGGGATACTTGCTCTGGCTCTGGCGCTTCTTTTGCCCTCCGTCAGCAAATTTGCACAGCAAAGGCTCTGTGGGGGCTGGGGGGAGAGAGAGGGAGAGAGAATGGTAGCGAGTTAGTGCCTGAGTGTCTGGGAGAGAGTCATTACCTGACGATTAGCTGAAGAATTGTGAGCAAGTGTGCCGCTGCTGCCGGTTGACTGGCAGAGAGAGAGAGCAGTAATACAAGATTAAAGGTAAGGGGACAGGGAAGGAGAGAGGAGAGGAGAGAAGTAGAGAAGAGAGGAGAGGAGAGGAGAGGAGAGGAGAGGAGAGGAGAGGAGAGGAGAGGAGAGGAGAGGAGAGGAGAGGAGAGGAGAGGAGAGGAGAGGAGAGGAGAGGAGAGAGGAACAACCATGGGGTTGTGAGTGACCCTTCAGAGAGAAAGGACATTGAAGCTCCTTTGAAGTGTGTTGTGTTTTCTCTGCCTCCCCCACCCCTCCTCCTCCTATCGACCCCATCCTCTCCTCCTTCTCCTTCTCCTCTATAAAATGTCTCCTCTATACCTCATCTTTTACTTCTCCTCCCTACCCCATCTCCTCCTCCTCCTCCTCCTCCTGCTTTCTACCCAATCTCCCTGCCTCCCCACCACCTCCTCTCTACCCCATCTCTATCTCCTCCTACCTCTCTTGACTTGACTCCCCTATGATGGAGCTCCTTGAGAAATTCCCAGAGCATTCCTGTTGGCGGGGGCCGTTCCCCCAACACAGACCCACGCTGGCAGCCAATGAAAGAGCATAGCGCGGCATTGTTGAAATAATAATCAGAGTAATCGTTCTCGTAAATAGCTCCGAGACGGTAAAATGCTGGCCCGCTGTGTCAGCCAAAGCTTATTTCGAGTAGGCGTACTCTCCTCCAAAATGAATAATGCCCGTGTGTTTTAATTTAACAACCCCCTCCCCTTTTTATTTAAAAGAAAATGTTTTTTCCCACTTTTTTTGCAACCATAAGAGAACATGGTCTCTCTGGGCTTTAGATTAGTTATTAAAGAAGTATTATTCTTAGTGGCCACTAGGGGCAGTGTAATCCTATGTGTAATCTTAAAATACCAAAAAACTACTAATACTGGAAAACAACACACACAATAACTGTAATGATAGTATTTATGACACGTTAATTTCATCTTGGCTGTCTGAGCCTGGGTTTGTGATTGAAAAGAAAAAGGTCACTTAAATGGGTCCAGTTTAAATATTAAGAAAACTGCTACTCTGCTACTCTGTCTCCAGGTGAGCTACGGCACAAGATAAAGAGAGAGAATGAAGAATGACAAGCCCAATGAAAGGGCCATAAAAAAAAAAGAATGACAGAAAAAAAAGCACTCTTCGGGTGAGAACCGGCTGGCTCTCGTGGCTGAGGATCTGGGGGTCTTTCAGTGACCACCCCCTCCTCAGTCAGAGTCAGCCAGATCAAATATCTGCATGTGCTGTGTGTGTTAGCATGTGTGTGTGTGTGTGTGTGTGTGTGTGTGTGTGTGTGTGTGTGTGTGTGTGTGTGTGTGTGTGTGTGTGTGTGTGTGTGTGTGTGTGTGTGTGTGTAATAGAGTGAGATAGAGCAATAGCAAGATGGAGAGAGAGGGAGAGGGAGATAGAGAGGTGAAGGCGAGTGGAAATAAAGAAAGGAAAGCAAAGATCAGAGTGAAAACTACTCCCCTCCACATCCACCATAGGCCCTCCACCCCACCCAACCCTAACTCCATCCCACCCTCTCCCAGCTCCTTCTGAAGCAAACATCCATTCTTGGCGGATGGTCCTTATGGAGCACAGAGAGAGAGGGGTGGGGACGAGGTGTGTGGGGAAGGAGGACGGTAGGGTGGGGGTGCCACGCCCCTCACACCTGCAGCAGCTGCAGCTTGTCGAGAGGGGGCTGACAGCCGTCCTGTCATCGCATTCGCATAACAGAGCCCCGGTGCATCATGGGACGGCGCCCCGGTCTGTGGTCAAACAAAAGCGGGGCTGACTAGGATGTGGGAGGAGAAGAGAGGACTACAGGCTTTCATCTCATCACATGTACACGTGCACGCCCACACACACACGCACACTGACACACACACACTTGAATGTTTCAAAAATGTTGCACACATACATTACACACAATCACAGGTGGTTACGCAGACATGCACACAGGCAGGCACACACAAACACACAAGCGCACACACATGCACACGGCTGCGTGAACGTGCACACACGTGCACACAACTATACCGGCACAAGGATCTGCAGTGCACGTACACGAAAAGCATGCACACACACACACACACACACACACACACATAATGGCAGTGGATTCAACTGTGCACACTCAGATAAACACATACACCTGGGGAGCGTTTTACAACGGTCAAGCACACATCGAGACGCCTATTCAAATGATGAATGTATGAATGCATGTAACCTACTACAGTGTGTATTTGAAATGTCTCTGATGATACATTCATACTTTTAATGTATTCCCCCGGCCCTCGAGGAGAGTTAAGGGGCCTCTGAAAGTACCGAACAGACATACACAGAGTCCTCTGGGGCGTGTCTGTATCTATGAGTGTGCATGTGGGGAGAGAGAGAGCGGGTGGGGGGGAGTTTGAGAAATAGGCAGTAGAGAGCGAGAGAAATAGGCAGTAGAGAGAGAGAGAGAGAGAGAGAGAGAGAGAGAGAGAGAGAGAGAGAGAGAGACAGAGACAGAGACAGAGACAGAGACAGACAGACAGACAGACAGACATACATACAGACAGAGACAGAGACAGAGACAGAAAAAAGCTCTACTCAACCACTCCTGGTTCCTGATTGGGTGGTTGGGAGTAATGTGTGGAATTTGACAAGAAGCACACTGAAGTCTGGCTCGTGACTACATCTCCCAGCTCCCCCTGCGTCAATGTGTTCAGGATGCAACACCCAAAACAACAGCCTCACACTGATCCCTTGCCAACACGCACCACCTATAAGCTTGTTTTACACACACACATGCATGGACGCACACACACACACACACACACACACACACGGACATACACACGTTGTGTTGTGAGTTCTTGACTCACAAAATAGAGATTAAAAAAATGCAGCACTTTGACAGGGAAAAGACAGAAATTGTTTGAGAGAGGTCAACAGCAACATCTAACGCTGACTGGATGCATGGGGTTAACTCTCATTGGGTTTTAAGTAAGTTGCCATGGGAACAAGTAAACATGTCATCAACACATGTTCACGCTTTGAGCTAGAAGTCTCAACAAACACACTCACACACATACACAGAGGCACACACACAAGCAAACAAACAAACACCCATTTGCACAATATATGTGAGCTAGCTGCTAGTAATTATTCACAAACAAGCAAATGACCCATATAAACACACGCGTGTTCGATGTTATTTTCCATCTATAGACCATATGGCTTTTGCTGATGGCTTCACAATTGGCTCAATCTGACTTCACAGTAACACGTTACAATGAAATGCACATACTAATACACTACAATGCAATACACAAAAAAACACCTCCCTAAAATACATGTTATTAGACAACACATGCAGACTAATACACTAGACCAAAATACAAACCATTACGCTACAAACACTATACAGACTGATGAGTAAGTAAGGCTTTAAATATCTTGCACCCTTTCAAACAAAAAGTTACAAAGTGCTTCGCAATAGCAACTAATGTGCTGCACGCTGCAAGACAAATACATGCAAACACACTGAAATACAATACACACTACGATTCAAGACGCACCCTTACACTACACACTACGATACAACACACATAGCTGCACTACACACTGAAATGCGGTACACGCCAGAACAGGACACAATAAGGAGGCCATATTAGCAAATAGCCGTGTCTGTCTACCTACCTATCGTTACAAGCAGTTCTACATGACTCAACCAAGCGGAGCGGCACGAGGGATGTGCATGGCGGGGTAGCAAGAAGGAGCCAATTACAATGGTAATTAAGCCGAGGCTTGTGAGTCGGTTTGGTGTGTCCTCTTTTGATAACGCACAAGTGGATAAAGGCCATCTCTGTCCTCCTCTCCGGTCTCCAGAGGGACACCCCTTTTATCTCTCAGAGTATATCTGCCTGGGAACCAAAGACGCCTGGATCCCAGAGTCTTCTCTCACTGCTCTGAGGGCCCAAAAGAGCGAGCGAGCACGTCCCTGTCTGGTGCGACCAATAATTGCAAAGAAACGGCGGGTCAAGCACGTACAATGTTGTACTTCCATGGTCAGCCAGCTGTTGGCTAGTTGTGTGTCAAAAGCCTTGTGTCCAAAGGCTGTGGACCAGGCCAGAAAGCTTTGAGTTCAGCTAGGCTGCTTTGCTTCACATTGAAAAAAACTGCATGAACAAATTGCAAAGTGAGCAAAGGAAATTCCATTCAGATTCAATGCGAGGTAGCACTTTGCAACTTTACAAAGTCGGTTAATCACAAGAGTGGAATATTCCCATAGTCAGAAAGTAAAAGTCTGGCCATTTTGATTGAGTAGTTCAGCTGTGAGTCAGATGAGTAATTACTGAGGGGGATTTTTACTTTTGGGGAGCAGTACTCTTGACAAGTGCGATCTATTTATCAGGAAAGCGCCCAAAATCAAGCCAGGGTCAGTCATTACCCAGCACTCATTTTCAGAAGCAAGTGGGGACGTTCAGGGGGACAAGAGCGATGATGATAGTAATACAAATGTTATTTTTATTAGAAACTCACTGGAGGGGATATCGTAATGAGAACAACTTTTTGACCCCAAACTGAGTTGGTAGAGAGAGAAAGAAAACCAGTGATCGAGAGACAGAGAGAGAACAAGATATACACAGGAGAGAGACAAGTTGTTATTAAACATACTCATCGGTTCGACCAAACAATACTTTTCACTCACTGTAATTGAGGTCAAACACGGTGCTGTTGTAGTTTATATGAGGGAAAGTCCCATTAGGGCAGGGTGGCTGTTGATGAAGGCGGGCATGCAGGCAAGCGAAGGCTGAGGCACACAGGCCCTCTCCACACACAACAGTCTGACAGAGAGAGTGCGATAGAGAGAGAGGGTCAGAGACAGACAGAGAGCCAGGCAAAGAGAGATGGAGAGATAGGAAGAGAGGAAAAGGATCATCAGAAAGGGATAGACAGAGAGCGCTAGAGAGAGAGAGAGAAAGAGAGAGCGAAAGAGAGAGTGAAGATGAAGGATGGATGAAGTGACAAGGGTAGGGAAAAAGGAAAAAGATGAGACGCAGACGGAAAGACGATGGAGGAATCCATAGTGTATGGACGTAGAGATGAGGAGTGGAAGCCGAATGGATGGGGGGGGGGTGAAAGAGGGTGGAGGAGGGCTGCAACGGTGATGGAGGTCAGGAACTGTTGCTAGTGCTGCTGCAATGTATTGAGGCAATACGCCGTTACACACGTCGTAAGGCTATTGATCAGGCTTCGCTTAGCTTACCCCCCACCCCCTCACCGACCCCACCGGCAAGGGGCTACCCAGGAGGTCTGTGGCAGGGATAATGTTATGGATTCCAGGAAGGGTAAGAGCGTTATGTGTGTGTGTGTGTGTGTGTGTGTGTTTGGAGGGGCGCTTGGCGCGGGCAGGAGAAGGCTGATCGATGAGCTATTGCACACTTAACAAGAGTAATGTTATGTAGGGAGTCTCTGCCATGCTAATCCATCTCTCTATCGCTCTCTCGTTCTCTCTCTTTCTATCGCTCGTTCGCTCCCTGTTGTCGCTTCTCTTCACGTTCCCCTGTTGGCTGCTATGTCTCTTTATCTTTCCAAATATCGCTCCCTTAATCTTCTTTCTATCTGTGCTTCCTTATCCTTCCATCTATACATCCACCTAGATATCCAGCCATCTATCTATTTATCTCTCTCTCACTTTCTCTCTTTCTCCCTCTCTTTATCAATCAATCAATTAATCAATCTATCTATCCATCCATCTATCTATCTTTTTATCTATCCACCAATGCCGCCCAATCCTGTCCATATTTTCATGTCCCACATTGAAAGAGAGACAAAGGAGCCCATTTTATGACCTATATGTAAATCCACAGCCCAGATTACATATGTACATAATCAAGAATACACTTGGTATATTGAACAGTTTTAATGCAGGTGTGTGTGTGTGTGTATGCGGTTATGGTTGTGTGCGATGTACAGTGTGAGTGTGTGTGTGTGTGTGTGTATGTGTGTGTGCATGTAAGAGGGTGCACTCATACATGTGTACAACACCAAGCACTATTTACTAACCAATTGAATTAGACAAAGCACCTGATGCATTACCCAAATGCTAATTTGATTCAGAAAATGCAAATATGCTTTTAATTAAGGATGCATGCAGCGTTATCCCTCGCTCCACAGAAACACACTGCCGCGATTAATTTTTGGCAGGTAAAATAAACATGGGCAAAGACGATACTTCATTTTTTTTCTCCTTTCTGTTCTGACAGGGGTTTTAAGCCGTGACTTATTGGTGTGGAATTTAAACGCTATCGGCTAACCGGCTGAAGGTTTAGAGCTGCGCAGGGTAAGACTCCAAGCTAGCAGTAAAAGCACACATGCAGCAGACCATCGATTTAGCCTAATGGGCTAATGCCACTTACCATGGCAGACACAAGAGGTTGCCATGGTGAATAAACAAGTAAATACATGTGACAGACCAGACGTTGGGAGAGGGAAAGGTGCAAACGAGTGCGAATGCATGGCTGTGTGTGTATGTGTGTGAATGCGTGCGTGCGTTTGTGCATGTGTGAGTGTAAACGCATACGTGTTTGAAAGCAAATGAGGTGTATGTGTGTCTATGTGTTCTCTGTTTTTCCCCTCACGCTCCTGTGTGACAGTGTGGGAGTGCCAGCGTCGAATGGAAGGCTCTCGATATCCCCACAGTATGCCCTCCAATAAAATTTCTACAAGCAGACAGACCTTTACCACATTCATTTCCAAACCTTGCGGTTCATCGACGCCGGTCAACCTGCCAGCGTCTAGCTTGTTACATAGGGCTCCGGTGTGCTGAGATTTACTGAGCCATTGGCACCGGCAGGGCTGTGTGAAAAGCATTGCAAGGTCTGTGGCTGTCTCCCAGGGCTACCAGGACTCTACTGAGAGAGATTTGAGCCTATCAAAGAACTATAGAGGCCTTTTTAAGAGAAACCCCTCTCCCCCATTGACAATTGTTTTATTAACATCTCAATACTTGCGTATATTATCATCTTTGGCATTTTATTTAAAAAAAAGAAGAAAAATGAAAAAGGAACACAATGGTGACACTTAAAACTATATTTTCTCACTGATGTCTATTCATTTCCCCATTTCAGGCAAGTGTACACGAATAATGTCAAATTTCTTTCCACACGGTTCAACAATTTGTTCTATTCAAACGAACATTCAAACCCAACTGTTTTTCGGTCCGTGTCACAAACTTAAGAGGACGGCTCTCTCTCTAGAATAATAAAGGAAACAGCTTCCTGTCTGGCTCTGTTCTCTTCCAACAGCGAATCTTTTTTTTCTTTTTTTCAGTTTTGTTCTTCAGGGCGAATGCTTTTCAAACGGCGGTGTGCTGAGCTGAGCAGCACCCGTGGGTGGAGGTGTGCATGTGTGTGTGTGTGGGCAGAGAGTGATGCTATATAGCCCCGTGTCCCTGTTAGCAGAGTGGTATTAGAGCGATCCAACGCCTCCGCGGGACCCCTGAGAACCCTCCCCTCCCTCCCCCGACACCCCTCCCTGATCTAAGAGAGATGAATCATGGCATGGAAGGAGCAGAAGCGTAGCATAACTCCACCAGACATGTGGTGGGCTAGTCTCGGCCAAAGGCATAAACTCTGCACTTTACTGAAGTAAACAAGTGATTCATCGGTCACACTTTACAATAGGGGTACATTAATAAGCCATTCATTAACATTACTTAATGCAGTAATAAGCAGTTACCTAATCGTCTTGTAATCATTTACTAATGGTGTTCATGTTAACTATGGTAATATTTGTAATGTTGAGTAGGGTATTGATTTATACATTATTTAATAGGGTTAGAACCCACTTCCCCTACTCCTAATCCTACCCCTAACTCTAACCCCTATGTTAATGCTAAATAATAATGCTTACTACTGAATTAATGTTAATTGATTATTAAATAATTTACCCTTAATGTAAAGTGTTACAGATACATCACTATACCTACAGGGAAAGATACAGAAGGGTATATGCACTTCAAGCTGTTTATTTAGTTGTGAAAACGAAAATGATTTTTATGATAGATGTGAATCTGTGCAAACTCATTTCGGTTCGTAACTCACCGGTATCTCTAGTTTCGCTAGGATCGCTTGAATAAACGTTGTGTTTGGTGGGGGCGAGGCATATGATCTAAACATCGAGCCTATGCCTGCTCCCTTTTCTGACTCCGATAATTACGTTCAGAAAACAAAGGCGGTGTACAAGTTCGTCCCGCTGCAAATACAACAACCTCACAACGCAATCAGCGGCGTATCTCTCTGGCCGACTGCACGAGCGTTAACTAGGTTTCTACTGTAGGGGCTTCCAGTAACAACAGTATGGACAGGAAAGAAAATGAAATTACAGCACAATAAATGAATTATCAATAGAGAGCCAACGATACTGTATCTGAGAGGGCGGCGGAGTCGATGCTGCCACGGCACTGCTCGGGATGTGGGTTGAGAGAGCGAAGGGCGGGCCCATAGCCCTGAGACCAGCCAATCAATAACGTCAGTGGGGTTGATTGACGATCAATGCCGCCAGTGATGTTGATTCATGATCAATGAAAAGCAGGGCGGCCGACTAATGAGGGGGAGGAGAGGGAGGGTGCAGGGCTGCGAGTGTTTATGTATGTGTGTGTATGTATGTGTTTGTGTGTGTGTATGTGTGTGTGTGCGTGCCTGTGTGTGTGTGTGTGTGTGTGTGCCTACCTGTGTGTGTATATGTGTGTTTGTGTGTGTGTGCGTGCCTGTGTGTGTGTGTGTGTGTGTGTGTGTGTGTGTGTGTGTGTGTGTGTGTGTGTGTGTGTGAGCATCCTCTCCACTGTAGCTAGAGTGCGGATCGATGGAGAGTGGCAGTGCTGCTCATTAGGGACGGGCCATGTCTGAGGCAGACGAAGGCAGCTGTTTGCGGGGGTAAAAAGTCCTTGGTTGGCTGCACAGAGAGCCAGCTTGCTAGAACCAAGCCTAGCATCGCACACACCATTAATTAACAGTCTGCTGAAAGGTGGCTCTCCACCGGTTGATAACAGCGGCAGGTGCGCTTCTTTTTTCCTCCTCCAATGAGCCGGCACGTGCACGCGCCCTGTGTGTGAAGCACACACACAAACAGTCCCACACAAACACATGCACGCACGTTTCACACAATTGCATTGCACGTCAATTCACAGCCCTAGCGTGTACGGTGATCTTGAATCTGAAGCCACGGTATAGATCACAGGGATGTGCTGTCCTGCCTTTCCCGTCAAACTCGACTTCTCATAGTTGTCAATGCGCGGGATCTTTAGCACTCAACGTCTCTCACTCTCTATCTCTCTCTATCTTTCTCTGTCTCTCTCTCCTTCTCCCTTTGTCTCAATTGTAGAGCAGAGAAGTAGGATTGTTAAGCACCAGGCAGATTAAGGACATGAATGTGAATATTAGTTTGAATATACATCAATAGTACATAGTTTGAATTTGATGGATGCTGACATGATAATAAGAGCAACAAATATTGTACATCTCATGATTTATCCCTGCTCTCTGGGAAGGCAAGAATCCCTGGTGGCTTCAAATACAGAGAAATACAAATAGCAAAGGTCTAACCATATCCTTGCTATCATCTCATCTAAACACACCTTCTCAGTTGACCTCCAGCACACAAGCAAACAAAAAAGAAAAATAGTATAATATTCCTGTTTAGCATGTAGATGATTAGCATAATTAGCTCTGCTGAGGAAGGAGCCCTCTGAGAATGTGTGAAAGGCAGATAAACAGTGAACGCCTGACCAGCAGCAAGATAATAAACAACAACACAAAAAACACAAAGTAAGCAAGCAAGTCCTCGACGAATCAGCTCCTCTGTGATGAAAGACTTTGTTGTTCCCGTCCAGCGTTAATGGAGCCAAATCAATGTGTGTGTGTGGGAGAGTGGCAATTCTCTCTCTCTCTCTCGCTCTCTCTGTCTCTCTGTCTCTCTCTCTATCTCCACATGTCCTGACCCTTAGGGAAAACAAAGTGGTAAGAATAAAGGAAAGAGAAGTGAAATGGAAGCGCCGTATCGATGCAGCTGGGAACGGCACATTTTTCCTGCAGCGGCAAACCGATAAAGCTATTTAGATAGGGGTGTAGGAGTTTGTGTGTGTGCATGAGTGTCCTTCATTGGGAATACCACAAATAGCAATAATTTGGGTTTTATCACAAGCCATGTGGAACCCGCACACAGACACACACCCACACACACACACACACACACACACACACACAGAAACGCACCCTGGCGAGTCCTCTACACACTCATTCAACTACAATACCTGGAATGCATAAGGGGCCGTTTCTGCGGGGAGCAGGCGAGAGTCGCCACGGCAACTGTCATGTCGTCTGTCACCAACGGCAACCGGCCTGCCTGCCAGCCAGCCCGCCGTGATGCGGCGCCTAATTGGGAGCGCTGATGAGGTCTGATGAGGCTGGTGCTTATTGAATTCCCCGTCCTGTTATTTGGATAATACCGGAACAAGGAGGCCCCCCGCCCCCCCACAACCCTCCCCTTCCTCCTCCTCAGCCCCCGATCCTAACTGCCCCCCCCCCCCCCCCCCCCCCGCCCACCCATCCCCTCCCAAACTCCCCTCTTCTTCTCAGTCACAACAGGGGAGGTGACTGGCTAATCCACTCTAGTTTATAATGGTTGTGTGATCCCAAGTGATTTGGACTGGTGCTCAGATACACCCCCCCCCCCCCCCCCCCCACACACACACACACACGGTTAGTTTTTGCCCATAATGAGCCTATCTGACAAGTTAACCGAATCTCAACACCAGTGCTGCCTCTCTCCAATCCCCACCGCAATTGCCACTTACTGCTCACTTATTGCTCTCATCTTGCCCACTCACATGTTGTTTTTGGGAGATGGGTGATTAGGTGGGGGGGTGTCTCTGTCAAATGATGAGCCACTGCACTAATATTCCTTTCCTGTTTTCTAAACGTCTTCTGAGGCAATTACTAAAGATTAAATCTGTGGCTGTCATTGGGCTATGTGTGTAATGTGTGTGCGGATTATATGTGTGTGTATCTGTGTGTGTGGTAGAAGTGAGAGAAGTGAGAGATAGAGAGAGGGAAAGAGACAGTGGTAGAGATAGAAGAGAGAGAGTGAGAGATGGAGACAGAAGGAGAGCAGGAGAGAGAGAGAGACAGAGAGAGAGCAAGAGAGAGGGAGAGAGAGAGAGTGTATGTGACTGACAGGAAGGTCGCCGGCGAGGGAGGGTTAGGGAGACGTGAACGGGAACGCTACAGAACAGACGGCTGCGCCGCAGGGAGACCAACTCACGACCCCCCGCCTGTCTCACACTCATGACGGAGACAACAGAGAGACGGGAGAGTCAACAGAGGAGCTGACGCGGCGAAGAGGAGATAGGGGAAGATGTTCCAGTGTACCGTTTGCAGTGAGACCGCGTCAGAACCCATGAAAACCTCCGTGATCCATGGCCTCACTACACCAGAGCTGCGTGTGATGCACATTTCAAACATGTTGAGAATTCATGCAAAGAAAAAACGGTTTCCAATGCAACACTGTGTGTGTGTGTGTGTGTGTGTGTGTGTGTGTGTGTGGTTTGCATGTGCTTGCGTGTGCATGTGTGAGCGTGGATGTGTTTGTGGGTGTGTGGGCGTGAGTGTGCGCATACGTGTGTGTGTGTGTGTGTGTGTGTGTGTGTGTGTGTGTGTGTGTGTGTGTTGGAGGGTTCATTAGCAACAGCTGTAGGCTGAAGGGGCTCTGGTGGTATGGCCGACCATGGACGTTCACCGTGCCAAGAGGACTTAGAGCCATAATGAACTAGCTTTCTCCTGCATCCTGAGCATGTGTGTGTGTGTGTGTGTGTGTGTGCGTGTATAACTAGTGTCGTATACATAGTGTGTTGAGGTAATTATCCATCTTGTTGGTATGAAGGACATCGAAATGGCATTTTATATTAATTTATGTTAGCACAAAAAAATACCCGACAGATATTTATAAAACTACAAGTTTCCAATCTCTTTTGGAAGAGCATTTTCTACACTATTTCTGTTCTTGCAATGTTATACAATAAGCATAGTTATAATGATGCTCAAATGTCATCATGAAACCACCGATTTATTGTAACAATATTATCATTTAAGCTCAGTTTTTAACTATAGCACATACTTTAATAAATAGCTACTTGGAGAACTAAACATACCACACAACTACGTTATTCATGAGGATAAATATTCCTGATTATTGGTTAACTGTGGGCGTTTTTTTCAAGATCCACATGTTAAACGGTGAGATTGTCTCATAGGAGGGTCAATCTTTATGAGGGTCAAGCGGTGCTCTTATTGTGAAGTTGGAGAGGGCCGAGCAGGGCTGTTAACTGGCCACTAGCTTTAAAAGCCTGCATGAAAACCATGTGGCATGGTGTTTGTCCTCGCCAGTAATCGATATCAGCTCCATTTAGAAATCTGCTGTATAATCCCTGATCTCCAAGGCTGCTTGCTCCACATCCCGGAATTGGATACACCGCTGAATAAACAAACACACACATCGACACACACGTACAGATACGCGTGCACACACAGATATGCCCACACAGACTCTACCTGGTTTTGCAAGGGTGAAAATAAGACATCCTGAAAAATGTATCTGAGTGTATCCATGGCAAGATTACATCTGGAGAGGGAGAGAGATATATGACTTGTTCAAGGCAATTCATGTGTGTGTGTGTGTGTGTGTGTGTGTGTGTGTGTGTGTGTTTGTATACATGATTGGGGGTTGGGGATCAGGTCAGGGCCTCTCGTTGAGTGGTTGTATGCGTGTGTGTTTATGTGTGTGTGTGTGTGTGTGTGTGTGTGTGTGTGTGTTGTTATTATCATAAGTGACTCTGTGCTGAGTGTGCTGCATCAACAAGGGCAATAAGTCAGCACCTGTACACATGCTAGATAGAGCATTGATAAAGCTTACCCCAACCCTACTACAAGCCCACTACAAACCCACTAGACCCCTACTACAAGCCCACTACAAGCCCACTAACAGCCAGCTACAAGTCTACTACAAGTCTACTACAAGCCCACTACAAGTACACTACAACACTACTACAAGCCCACTACAAACCTACTACAATCCAACTACAACCTAACTACAAGCCTACTATAAGCCCACTAAAACCCTACTACAAGCCCACTACAAGCCCATTAAAAGCCCACTACAACCCTACTACAAGCCTAATACAAGCCCACTACAAGCCTACTGCAAGTTAACTGCAAGCCACGGCCTGTTAGAGGGCACAATGATTTAGGCAGTGCGCACATCAAGCCTTTGGGTATACAGTCAGCACTTCAGCAAAATGTCCCAAAATTCCACATTAACCGATGTACTGTTTCAAGTAAGGCTCAGCAAAAACCCAGCGCCACCGCTTGCATGCTAGCGGTCAGCTAACCTGTGGTGTGTGCGGAAGGGCTCCACTTGTGGGCTAGTGCGGACACTGATTTCAAAACACAGAGAGAGAGAGAAAGAGAGACAGACAGACAAAGAGACAATGGTCAGGGAGAGTGCAATGACATCCAAGCCCTTCATCCACTGTCCTTCATTATGGCTGGAAGGGTAGCTGTGGAAGTTTGTCACACCAAACACGCTTATCTCCATGGCAACAGAGCAGAGCCAACACCCAGGTGAGAAACACGGGAAGCGCCACAGAATTGCAGGGGTTGTTCCAGGACAAGCGGCAGGATGTGGGTGAGGGGTGTATGAGTTCATCGTGTGTGTAAATATGCATGTGTGTGTGCATGTGTTTAAATAAATGTGTGTGTCTGTGTGTGTATTTATAACCAGACATGTATCATTGTGTCCTTGCCCATCTTTGCATGAATGTGCTTTTGCATCCATCAAGGACTCTCTCTATGGTTGTGTATTTGGTGTTGGGTATGCGTGTGTGTGGGTGTGGGTGTGAGTCTTCATGTGTGCATAGGTGTGTGTTTGTGTCTGTTCTTATGGGTGTCTTTGTGTGTGTGTTTGTGTATGTGTTTGTTAATGTGTGTGTATGTGTGCGTGTGTGTGTGTGTTTGTTCATGTGTATGTGAGTGTGTGCATGTGTGTGTTTGTTCATGTGTGTGCAGAGGAGCAGTGCAGTGTGTCCGTGGGTGCAATGTGTGGCTGGCAGGAGCTGGGATGAATGAATGGGCGTTCACTGCTGGAGGTCTGGTGAGGGGACAGAAATAAGTTGGCTGACCCCCGGTGACCCCCGCCTGTTCCCACACAGCTCACTCTAACAGATGCCCGCTACTGCTATTTTGGGGGCAGAACCACCGGATTTATCTCACTGCCCTCTGTGTCCCAGGATGCCATGACAATGACGTCTATGGGGCGTAACAGATACCCGATGTTGACTTTCTGTTAGTTTTTTGTGGTGTACTGCTTTCCTGGCACACACGCACGCACACACACACACACTGCACACAAGAGGATACAAACAAACAACCTTGAGGTGAGTTCTGGTGCGTCAGCAGGGTTGGCAAATCTATATTTGTCCTCTCCTGTAAATGTAGCATAACAAACACCAACACCGTTCTTTTCACTGGCACGTGTGTGTGTGTGTGTGTGTGCGTGTGCGTGCATATATGTGTACGTGTGTGTGTGTGACGTGTTCTGATACTCCTTAACCTAATGAGTCCAACCGTTGAACCACAGAATGCACATCTGGTGAATTGCTCCCATACCTCGGGTGCTTCGGAGCGCGGCTAGGCCATTTAGCAAACTTAATCTTCATTCGGGAAGACAAGGCTGGGGCGGGGGGGGGGGGGGGGGGGGGGGGGGGGGGGGAGAGCTGGGAGACTGTCTCTCTCTGTGCATTATGAACAACTATTTTTATTCTTTGATGTTGATTACTTTTGGGAGAAGAAACCTATGGACAGAGAGACGCACTTAGAAACACTTAGCCTTAAGTTTTGTAATTACAACAAACTAAACTTTTACGTTGCAAACTAATATTTAGCAGTCATAGCTTGCCATCAATGTTGAATGGAGAATTCTGTTGCCTTTAACTTGCTTAACTCAGCACAATACTATTAGTTAATGTGGTGTATGTGAAGAATGGGATTTATGCAAACATAAAGGGTAAACCAGACTACCTGAGCCTATCGAATAGCCCAACATTAAAACCCTTCTTTTTTTTTTACATAAGGGTTTGATAGGGTAATTCAATGTTAATGATCATATTTACAACCAATTGGAATTCAAATTAGTCAAATAGTCAAATCAAATTCAGGGCCATTGTCAATTGAAACTAAACTACTTCCATGTAAATAACATGTTGCAGAAGCTTACTGCCTACTATTAGAAATAAGGCAAGCAAATATGGGGGAAAGAAAAGTGATTCATCGTTTACTTCAACCGACACGGCATCTCTCCATTTACACAAATTCATTACATAAAGAATATTCATACAATCAATGATGAACACTTCATGTCTTTCCTTTCATAAGATATTTCTTTCTCAACATTTGCAGGAGGAATGAGATGGTTAGATGGTTGTCAGCTGAGTTTGAGATCACCCATAACAAATCAGTAGTGATTGTTGGATTCTTATTGGTAGAAATAGTGTGGTCATTAGCGTCGATATAACCCAGATCAGAACCAGTAAGAAGAAAAACATTGCCTTTTGTATTAGTGTTTGCAACCAATTCATTCATGCAATCAACCTGCATGAGGCAAGCAATCCAATTGGGCATAGGTCTCACTACAACGTTAATCAATTAATCTATATCCCCATAATGTCAAACCAATAAATATTTTATGGAAGGATCAAATGGTTTAGAAAAATAGAAGCTGATATCATTTATTAGGTGACCAAGTGTTTGCTGTAATAAAGTGCAGAACGAGAGAGATGTTTCTGGAAACTATACAGAGTTGGGGAGGAAAACATGACAATGAAGGGATGGGACAAGAGGGAGAGAGAGAGGGAGAGAAAGAGAGAGAGAGAGAGAGAGAGAGAGAGAGAGAGAGAGAGAGAGAGAGAGAGAGAGAGAGAGAGGAAGGAAGAAAGGGAGCATCAGGAGAAGGTTAAGGATAAAAGACAGGACGGAGCAGGCAGAAATATGAGGGAGGGAGCGAGGGACAACAAACGAGGGAGGACAAAAGGAAAGGATGAGTGTGCGTGTGTGGGGGTGTGAGGGAGGGAGAGGGTGGAGGGATGATCAAAATGGGCGGACAGCTGGGCGCGGGGCAGAGAGGTGGCGTTCAGAGAGAGAACCGGTTGCATCGCCAGCGACGGCCTTTCATCTCCACCGCCGTCACAGGAAAAAAACAAAACAACAAAGTGAAGAAAAACTTTTCTTTGTGTTAACCTTCCAGAGAACGGCTTGGCTACAAGTTGATCTTTCTCTTCCCTACCACGCCTACTTTTCTGTATTTGTCTTTTCGGTACCCTTCGATAATTTGACTAACATGTTTCATTGCTGTTTTTCGTCAAGATTTTTGAAACACATCTCACTGTGTGTCTGAATATGTCCTCCACACATGAACGCACACACTCATACACATTCATACACACACACACACACACACACATCCTTTTCAGTCCCCCTCTCTCTCTTTCTTCCTCTCTCTTCCATCCCTACTTCTCTCTATAGGAGATGTTTTGAGAGGAGAGAGTCTGTCGTTCCTGTCCTCAACCCCTCTCCAGGAGTTAGATCTGCTCCACTGCACACAAACTCTCAATTTACAGCCAATCAGAAGAGCTTACGTCTGTGTCCTGTGGAGAGCTGGGGGTGCAGGTGAATACTTAAATATCTTTACATGTTTCTTTTAAGTGACAGAAGTGGCACCCCCCCCCCTCTCTCTGTCTCTCTGTCTTGCTCTCTCTCTATCTCTCTCTCGCTCTCTCTGTCTCTCTCTCGTTTTTCCTCAACACCGGCTGTCACCGAGGTGGCTTTCCGGCTGTGATGGATACGGTTCAGTGGCAAAACAAACACAGCGTGACAAATCCAGATTATTGTCTGTGGGCGAGATGAGCTTATAATGAAAAAGCGCATCAGGGGAAATGGATCCCCGTCTTTTTCTTTTCCAAGAGCGAGAGAGAGAGAGAGAGAGAGAGAGAGAGAGAGAGAGAGAGAGAGAGAGAGAGAGAGAGAGAGAGAGAGCGAGAGAGAGAGAGAGAGAGAGAGCAAGAGGAAGCGGTCTGATTGACTTGGGGGTTGCCGATAATAACTTCCTGTGTGTTCCCACCTTTTATTGGGAGACAGGATGGCGGAGACAGGCGTAGGGACAAAGTGAGTTTGACGTGATGTTTTTTTCCCTCGGTTTCTCATCCACGGCCATGTTTATTGAAGTGTTGTCGGACTGTGTCACCCTAGAAATAATGCGTCAAAAATGTTTGGCTGACTCAGCGGCTATAGCTCTTGGGTTCTCTGAGAGAGACGAAGGGCGGTAATTTTATTTTTTGCAATGTAAAGAAGCTGTGGAACGTGAGTGGCTTGCACTCTGAAAGAACACACGTCAGCACTAAAAGCGAGGCATGCGGTGGCCACGCTCGTGCCCAAAAAGACACCTAAATAACAAGAATGAAAAGTGTCGCCGTTGTCCTTTGCAAAAGGTAGCCATGTTTTGAGGAGAGACGACAGCCGAGTCACAGCAGTCACGTTTGGCTGCGCGTGTCACATCTCAACAGAAAACAGGAAGGAAAAAAAAAAAAGCCACTGACAGGGTGCTTATTAAGCAGGCGAGTGTGGGGGGATTGTTGAAATTAACAGGGATTACTGAAGTATGACTGACACTTTCTGAGAGGCTTTCCGGAGACTTACCAGGAGATTTGGTACTCGCTTTGATTCACCGAGGGATGCGCTAACGGTGTAGGCTGTCTCGGCGGCCTATCTCAGCGCCGTCTTCTTTGGCGGAGGGGGGAGTAAGGCACCGCCGGCGGTGGAGGCAGAGAGGGAGGGAGGGAGGGAGGGAGGGAGGGAGGGAGGGAGGGAGGGAGGGAGGGAGGGAGGGAGGGAGGGAGGGAGGGAGGGAGGGAGGGAGGGAATGGGTTTCTCCAGAGTTCTGCCATTCATAGTTTTCTCTTGGCCCTCTCGGTTCGCTTGGCTGTGCTTTGTTTTGGTAGGAGGCGAGCCTCGCCTATGGGCGCTAATCCCACCCCTCTATCTGGGATCTGTCTGGCGGAGACGTTCAGATGTTCTGGATCTGCATCTGGATCGCTGGCCTTCCTCGCCAACACAAAATCAACGGAACCAGGGGCCGGAGCTCGGGGGTGGTTTCCATACATGCAATCACATTTGCGAGTTACGAGTGAGTGGATGTTAACACGAGACTGAAAAAACACGGCGAAGGTTGCACCCACCAAGAACATAGCTTTTGGTCCTCTATGCATCAGCTGTTTAAACCCCACTCTAAAAACGAAATGAATGGATAGGTCTCTTACGAATGGTGTGAGAGAAAGGGTTTGCGGTTTGCAAAAACAAAGAATTCAAAGCAGGAAAAAAGAGAAGCAACAAGAAAGGGCAAGAGACCCAGAGACAGAGAGCGAGAGGGATGGAGAGAGAGAGCATGAGAGATAGAGAGCAGAGCAGAGCGGGGTGAAAGCGAAGGAAGCGGGGGGAGATTGTACATATTGCATGTTTCCGTTTGGTTCCATCTCCCTGGGCCACTGAGGCTGCTTCCTGATGTGGTTTTCATTATTTATCTCCCATCTATTGGACAATTGGAGCCGACTTTCAGCTCTGCTGCCATATTGGCACAGGCAGGGGGATGGCGACTGGACAGCGCAGAAAGGACATGCATAGAGGAGCCACAGATACAATGAACACACAATAAAATCTGCTCTGAATCTCTGTTGAAGGCTGCATTGAACACAGTCTGGTGCTATCGTGTATAGTCTGTATAGGACTTAAATCTAAATAATGCTGGTTGTACATTGGATCTAATAGGATGAAGACCATGCTCTCTTTTCCTTGTGTAAAATTTGTATGGAACGTATCCATAACATGAGAAAGAGACAGAGAAAGACAGAGAGAGAGAGAAAGAGAGAGAGCAAAAGTTCCTGCAGTTGATGTACAATCCTATCAACAGTCCCTTTAGCTTACAAGTTTATCAGAACACAAATCTACAGCTACACTCACCATCATACTGCAATGTACATACACACACAATAACACCCCAACATACGTACATGCATACATGCACACGTATCTGTCATCACTTCAATGCCACGGTGTAACAAAGGAGCCATGTACACAGCAATTGCCTTGCTTCCTGTGTGACTTCCTTCCTGCCGCTGGATAACCACAATAGAGCCCATACCATAGCCCTGACACTCCCTGTCACCATCTAACAATGGCTTTTGTATCCGTGGCTCTGTATTACAATATAAATAGGGTGGGTTTTTCAACCTGGACCCTTGTTTTCCCATCATTTTGGGTCCAAGTGACTAATGGTCCAGTATTGAGCGAGAGCGTTTCAGCCCTTGCAGCCTGGAGCTGCAATGCAACCCTATGGGGCAGTAGTGCTCCGACAATGAATGTCCTCTAAAAGTGCTTGTTTTTCCACTGACAGGCTCAGATTGTTATTATGAGTGCCTGACAAGATTATGGAAAGGATCCCTACAGAGAAATAAAAAATGCTTGTTCTGAAATTTCCCTATTGTCCTTGCAATCTCAACCCTCCCTCACCCAAATATTTTAGATAACACTAAGTTACGCTTTCTGTAGTCCAACATGACAAACCCATGCTGGCACTCCTTTCTTCAACTCACGTTTCCTCTGTTCTCTTCCTTCAACAAATCAACTCTTGCGAGATTTCAGAACGAGACTTCTCCTTGAGCGAGACTTGGTTAGACACAATGACAAACAAACGAAAGGGAAAGAAGTCTCTGTAGAGATCCTTTCAATATGTTGACACTTATAATAACAATCTGAGCCTGTCAGTGGCAAAAACAAGCACTTTTCAAGGACGTACATTAGCGGTATCAGCGCCATTGACACATAGGGTTAGCTCTAGATCAATACTGGAACAATTAAAAAAAAATGTCCGCATTAGTCACTTAGACCCAGAATGATGGGAAAATAGGGTCCAGGTTGAAAATGCTGAAGTTATCCTTTAAGCTGTTTAATTGCATGGCAAGAGACATGAAACATAATTAGCTGGTGACTACCCTGCCTGGATTAAATCACATTTTATCCAGACCGCCTTTGACTTTTCCCATAGTCCAGGGTTGTGCTGTAAATCACCATGTGTGCCTGTAGGGCTCAGTATGGTTTATGGCCCCAGTCACAAGATTGTATTTTTGTGTATGCATTGGGTAGATCCAACCCTATGTGACTGTTTTCCTAAGCATACTAACTGGGCTTGGACACTTTTAAATATTATTTCTCGCAAAAGACTCGCACACATTTCTATGCGTCCATATTTGTGTGTGTATATGTCTATATAGGTTCTCCACTACATGTTGCATTAGCATTCCACTGCATGCATGCCTCTGTGTGCATCTCTATAGTTCAGGTGTACAGCCGAACGTGTGTGACCGTGTCATTGTGCACACACACTGGCGCACACGGCACAAGAGCGCTAGGGAATGCTGGCTGCCGCATTGCACAGAATAGCTAAACAGCCCCGGCGCTACATCAGGTCCATCCATCAAGTTCCTGTCTCAGGTCCTGGATCAGAAGCATGTGCTGCCTCCAACACACCAGCCCTTAACACACACACACACACACACCTGACCAGTTTGTCTGAGGAAGTTGCTGTGTGTCTTTTGGGGTAGATTGTGTTCATTGCCTCAGATCGATGTGATATCTGTGTGTAGTGGCGTAAATAACAAGATATTAATATGAGAGGCGACATAACAGGTCTTTCATGTCATCACACAACAGTGTTGACACTGGAGCTGTTGTGCTGCACAATTTCATTAATTAGAAACATTCTACCAGTAACTTTTGGTGTGATCATTATGACATTATGGCAATAACTTGACAAATGGCATGTCAAAAAGCAGAATGAATAGAAGAATATTGAACACTGAGATGTGGTCATGAGTTGTGCATCGTAAAGTAACCTGTGCCAAGTGACATGTGGTATTGGGATTAATCTCATGTTTATTTGATGCAGTAGATGTGAAGATGTAATCAATGCACACTCCATCTGTCGTCCTCTCCTCCAACTGTAGATCATCGTATCATGTGGTGACAGGGTGAGTTTTATATGGCTCTGTCTGTAGGTCTGTTTTAAAGAAAAGTACCGGATTTAAAAGTGACGGTCTACGTTGTCATTAGCAGCCATCTGCTAACGTCTCATGTCACTCTATCCTTGTTTCCCCCCTCCCCCGCACCCCCCTGCTGGTTAGCCAACTAGCACAGGCTACCTGTAACTGTAACTGTAAGTAAGCCTCGTCGCCATATGGCCACTTCCTCTCTCTCTCCCCATCTCGGTGATGGAGAGGCTGAGTGGGCGATGCCTGTCAGAAAACGTGGGGGGTGGGGGGAGGTTGGGGCGGGGCTTAAGGGGATACCCGGGCAGAATGGTTACAATGCCCAGGCTCTCGTGGGTGCATGCACATACATATCTGTCATATTTGTGAGTGTGAGAGAGAGTGTGTATGTGTGTGTGTGTGTGTGTGTGGGATAGGGTGAGGGATGGGGTGGGGTTGCAGCTGTCAGCGTGGAGTGCTGCAACTGCTAAATGGCTCAGAGGAAGAATGAGAGTAAGAACAGTAGGGAAAAAAACTAAACAGGAAAGAGGTCTCATTAACATCATCTGGATGTTGACATTGCTTTCAGGTCAAGGCAAGCAGAGCGTGACTGGTTATCCTGCTTGTGTGCTGGTGTTTCTGTTTACGCGCGCGTGCGTGTGTATTTGCATGAGTGCGTGTGCGCCTTGAGCACACTTGTCAAGACTCACACAGTGTAGCCATCGTTGTCACCTGATCACACGCACGTAGTTGCTGCACACACACTCTGGCATGCACACGCATGCACACACACACACACACACACACACACACACACACACACACTCACACAAAAACGAGAATCACACACAGATACAGGCACTCACACACACACACACACACACCCCAGCGGGTCCTGCTGAGCTGTGTGTGGAGGAGACCCTGGGGGGGCGCAGAGCTGTCAAACCAGGATAGATGAAGAGGCTGCCCTGCATAGCAACGGGCTCTAGGGAAATACCACCAACAGGACACACACACACACACACACACACCAAGGCAACACACGAAGAAGAAGAAAAGAACACATACTTATTCACACACAGAACTTAACACGCAAAACTATAAACAAAACAGCAAACCTGCACGCACACACACACACACACACACACTTGTGCGTGCAGTGCAGAACATCTGCGCACCACATCTGAGGTTGATGATGAAGGAATGTCCAGACATCTCTGTTTAGCAGATAGCAAATCAACACGGACCACAACAGAGACACCGGGGCAGAACAGAACCACTCTTGGCTTTACTCAACCGTTCTGTGGAATTAAACCTTTTCCACGCGACTTAAAGGCAAAGACCGTAATAATATAAATAATATGGACTTAAAACATCGTTTTTTCGAGAACCGAGAGTTGGAGGAGCAATCGCCTCTCTACATATGTGACTAAAATAATAGTGGCCGATCCCGAGGGAGCCACGCATGCTTCGGGGCCCGCAGGAAGAAAGAACCTTACCGCGGCTACACGGCTCCCACAACAACCGATCGCCATGGCAACCCTAACAACACAAGTGGGCATGGGGCAGCTGGCGAACCCTGTGGGCACGGTCCCACAGCGCGCCAGACACTTAGAGACGCAGAGAGAGAGAGAGAGAGAGAGAGAGAGAGAGAGAGAGAGAGAGAGAGAGAGAGAGAGAGAGAGAGAGAGAGAGAGAGAGAGAGAGAGAGAGAGAGATAGAAAGAAAGAAAGAAAGAGAGAAGGGCGAGAGAGCAAGAGAGATAGGGAGAGAGAGAGAGAAGGGGGAGAAAGAGAGAGAGCAAGAGAGAGACAGAGTAAGAAAGAGAGAAAGAATGGGGAGAGAGAGAAAGAAAGAGATAGAGAGATGGGGGAGATAGAGAGAGTGAGAGAGAGAGCGGGAGAAAGGGAGATGGGGAGGAAGACAGAAAGAGAGAGAGAGAGAGAGAGAGAGAGAGAGAGAGAGAGAGAGAGAGAGAGAGAGAGAGAGAGAGAGAGAGAGAGAGAGAGAGAGAGATAGTATAGGAGTACACGAGCACACACACAGACCTTGTAAACCCGACTCCCTCAAACACTGAGGACCTGGTTTACATAGGTCCGTTAAATGTTTCACTCTTGGCAGCGGTCTCGCTGACCCATTAACAATAATAAGTCCTGTGCGGCTGGCAGATGGAGCCCTTAAAGGGGGAAGGTCAGTTGAGATATTACCACTCTGAAGGTTTCCCATTATGCCTCAGCCTCCACCCAACCCCCCTCCGCTCCACCTTGCCTTTTAAAACCGCTGCCGGCTACACGCTCCACTGAGCCAATATGGAGATTTGGAAAAGTTGAAAAGAAAATTGAAAAAGAAACCTGGAATATTGCAAGATGGTAGAGAGGGATTTATACGGCTGTTTCCCTTCCCCGGTGGACTGAAGTTTGAGTGTTTGTGGTGTTGATCGAAGCAGCCGGCAGCGGAAGAAGGGAGCGAAGGAGGGAGGGAGGTTCTCAGCCATGGTGCTGTGCTCTTTGGGGCCTGCGGGGACATGGGGGCCAGGGTTGGCCCCCGAAACTGCAGGGCTAAGCGCTTTTGTTTCCTCAGCCTAACGTGCTTTCTATCCCTCCCTCTATCTCTCTTTATCCCTCTCTCTCTCCCTCTCCCTAGTTTTCTGTTTTGCTCCTCTTATTTAGGTGCTTTTTGGTCTTATTTTTCTAAGCAAATTGTAATGAAATTGGCTGCCACCTTGTCTGTATGCTTTAGCTCAGTTATACTTCCAGAGAAGAAGAGACCACAAAGGGAGCAAGAGAGGGAGAGATAGATGGAGAGTAAGAGAGAGAGAGTGAGAGGAGGGAGAGAGAGAGATAGAAAGAGAGGAATGTCTGAAAATAGAGGAGGAAAAAAGGCTCTCAGGTAGATTGCTAGGAACAACATGAGGACTGAGGGTGAATATTAAAAAGGCCCAATAACTTTACAGCCTTCCCCTCCATTAGGGAGTATGTGCGCGTGTGTGTGTGTGTGTGTGTGTGTGTGTGTGTGTGTGTGTGTGTGCGCGCGTTAGAGGGAGGATGAGCATGGGGCGTGGGGGGGGGGGGGGAGGGGAGCAGAGACGAGGAGAGAGCAAGGTAAACATCAGCTATTGGTCTCTTGCCAAGTCCGTGAGCTTTAAGTATCGGAAACAATTTTGCACACAATACATCAGTGTTCAGCCAATCTGAGATGGGCAGCTCCGTAATCCAATCAGAAAGGATGCTTGTATGGGGAAGAGTGAAAATAAGAAGGACAAAGATACAAGAGATGGGATAAAATGAAAGGAGGAAAGAAAGAAAGAGGGGAGGAAGGAAAGAAACACAAAAAGAAAGAAAGAAAGAAAGAAAGAAAGAAAGAAAGAAAGAAAGAAAGAAAGAAAGAAAGAAAGAAAGAGGAGGAAAGACAGACAGAAAGAAAGAAAGAGGAGGAAAGACAGAGACAGAAAGAGCAGTTCTAGGGAGGCGTGGCAACATGACCTACCTGGAATGCCTGGCGGGGTTTTCAGGTACTTTCCATTGAAATGCTGGATAACGACTTCACACTTCTCTGTAGACTCCATCCTGTGGGAAGAAACAGGATGGGATTCAAAAGGGATTCAAGGGCAAATTTAAATTGTCTTTCTATACCTATTTTGGGGGATTTATTGTTTTCTGCATCATTTTACTCAAACTCTTTTTTCTCCATCTTTTTCTTCACCTTTTCCTGGATTTCCCGTTCTTTCCATCTTTTTCTACACCTCTAGTTTCTTGATTTTTGCCATTTCTGGTTCTTTCCATCTACTTTCTATCCTTTTTTTCTGGGATGTTTGTTCTCGCCATCATGTTTAACAATTGTTTTTATTCAAATTAAATTAAACAAAGTTCAAATAGGTTGGCATACACACTATCTTATGAGGGGAGACATTTTCAACTGTTTGCTTCAGGTCCAGTGAACACTGGAATAAACTCTCTCACATGTTACGAGATCGGGGACATGAAGTGATGCGACTCTATGAAAGGTTCCTGCCTATAATCTTCCCAATGTTGTTGTAATTCTATATAGAGATATCAAACATTGAACTCAGTCCAGTAACAGCATCTGTTTTGTCTCCGTCTGCCTACCGGGGACAGGAGACAAAGCACCAGATTAGAGTCAGAGGTTGGATTTTATGACTAAATATGACTGAAAGTTTGAGAGAGAGACAGATATTATAAAGGCAGAGAGAGAGTGAGAGAGAGCGAGAGAGAGAGGGAGAGAGAGAGAGAGAGCTAGATAGACAGAGTAGCATGTAAAATGCTAGTAGAAGTGAATTATCTCTGGGTTTCGAGCACTGAGATGACACATCGTTTTGGGAGGGCCGTGCAGTGGGGGGCTCAGATCTCACACATCACACACGTCCAAGCTAATACTTATAAACAAGACACATGCATACATGGATAAGTAAAACACAAACACATACACAGACACACACACACACACACACACACAGATTCTACTACTTATAAATAAGACACATGCATACATGAAAACATACAACACACACACACACATCCCTCAGACACCCTACATAAACACACACACACACACACACATACATCCATGTTACTATCATAAACAAGACACACACGTCACATGTCAAACACATATACACACACATGGATGCAGAGGCAGGAAAAGCATGGTTGTACAGGTTGAAGCGCTACACAAAACCACACACACACAAATACACAAGCACAGACGTATTCATATACACATGCAATATTCTTTTCCTATGCTTTATAGGATATTTGTGCGATTCACCCCAAACCAAACTCGAAAGGACAAGGAAAATACATAAATAGATGGAGACACACACACACACAAACACACACACACTTGTCTGAATGATGCTGTTTGTATGCTTACTGCATGCTGATCAGGTATCTCACATGGCTCATCTGAATCTGTATCAGCTAAACACGCACGCACACACACACACACACACACACACACACACACACAAAGACACACACACGCGCAACACTCCAGGCTGAACATCTAAGAAATATATACAAAAGGCCGATATGAAGGTGTGTCAACTTCTGAATGCCTGCTTGAGCTATTGTTCATAAAGGCCTTTATTGTAATCTGTGGCTGGGTTGTGCAGGCCTCATTGCAATAACGATTTTTCACGCTTCAATCTGTCTCACGTGGTTAAAAAAAAGCCATTCTCCCAGCCCTCCTCTGCTGCCCCCGTGTCTCCCCTCCATCCCCTCTCCCTATCTTTCCCCTCGCATTTCTCTTTCTGTCAGCTCCTTCTTTATCGCTCCATCCCTCTCATCCATCTTCCTCCCAGCCCGCTGCTGCACCTCTTCTTTTGATGTCTTGCTCATTCCTTCCCTGTCTTTTAACCCCCCACCCCCCGCCATCATTCCCCCTATCCTTCACCTATAACACCCACATCACCCCCACCCCTCTCTACTCTTCGCTGATGGCCCCTTCCCATTTATATTTCCTATCCTCTTCCCCCTGCCTCTTCCTCTCACTCTCGCCATCCATCCATCCTCGAGCGTGACGTCTCAGCTCCACCCTGTCCGGTGCCGACATTCCACACTTTCTCTCGCTCCAAAAAAATGGGACCTCTCTCCCATTTCCCATGTCATCCTTCTCTTCTCCCCCAACCCCTGTATCCACCCCTCTCCACCTCCCTGGTCATCCCTCTCTGTCTCCCACATAAGGGGCAGGGCTTACGCAGAGCGCTATGTGGGTCAGCTCCCTCTGTCTCACATTGCGCCAGCGTTGACTCAACTCATCCTGTTTCAACCGTCACTTCCGGCCCTAAACGGCCCGCCCTGCCTGCCAGAGTGCTGTTGAGCCAGGCTTCACCAGCCCTCCTACGCCTACTGTCCCTCCTCTGGCTGTCATTCTGTGTCATTCACACACACACACACACACACACACACACACACACACACACACACACACACACACACAAATGCACGCACGTACACACGAACAGATTCAAGCTTATTAACACACACACACACATGTACACACAAGCATGCACACACAGCCACACAAGCAAAAGCATAAACACACACACACACAAGTACAATCATATCTACACACACATACACACACGCACGCCCAAGCATTTATAGTGTTTATAAAAACTAAGCAAAATGTTGCACGCACACACACACACACACACACACACACACACACACACACACACACACACAAACATCAAGACCAACACAATTCCACACACACACACACACACACACACACACACACACACACACACACACGTGAGAGCTCTCCGTTGCTTGTGCTCTAATAATAGCAGTGGAGCCAGCGGCCAGAGCGGAACTGCTAACGGCAACTAACCCTTTCCGTAGCCTAGCGTCAAATCCAGAACAAACATCGCAATACAATCTATGCCGAAACACTTCTCCGAAGTATGAGGAGAACGGAAAGAAATGTTATGACTTTAATGTGCTGCGGTGGTCGACAGTGAAAACAATGCTGGTTTTCTGATGTGGACCGAGGACTTGAATATCGGCGTGTCGCGCAAGGAATTGTTTCATTCCGAGACTTTGTGGCTAGGTTTTTCCTCTGCTTTTCCCTCCCACGTTTCCCTCAGAGTTGTTCCTTTCTCTCAAAACATCTTTCTCTCGGTTGTAACGAGCTAGCGCCGGCGGGAGTGTCAGCCACAAGGGTTAAAGTTTTAACCCAAGTGCTAACTCCACTTCGTAGGAGTCGAGTTTAAATTAAAACATATATATATACACAATGTAGTCGCTAGGATTTAAGACTTACAAGAAAAGGCAGACGGGTCTGCATACTTATATATGCACTTTTCAAACCACTATTGAAAGCACAAACGGTGGTGTTGACCACCAAGTTAGCGACCACCTAGACACCAGCAGTTGGAAGTCAAGAATCGGACCCAGGAATACCTTAACAATAGGGTAGAGTCTGGAACAGAACCAGCAACCCTCAAGTACTTCTTGAGCCATTCAGTAAGGCAGACAGCCTTTGGTTGGGATGTTTCACTACTCAGTATGGGTAGTTAGATACAGCGTTATATATCAGCCATCAGAAAGCAGACGTCTGTCACAAAATTTAGTCATAGTACTTCCATCAGACCTGCCAACCTGTCACTCAGTCAACGCTCACGACCTTCTGTTCCCCCTAAGCTACTGCCACCTAGTAGGAGATGGTTCATCTCTGAAACTACAGTCCGACCCTCTCTGGTTTTCACAAGAAGAGCGAGCACAAGCAGTTAGGTTATAATAAAGTTCAAGGCTTTTAGGAAGCTAGCTACAAGACATCACATAAAAAGAAACCCCACTAGTCTAGTGGTGTTTCTTTTTATGTGATGTCTTGTTTTTGGGAACCATTTGACTACGACTATTACGCATAACTGTATGACAGAAAAACAACTCTACGTTCTATGCCCCATGCTGCACACTGTATAATAAATGTCCCTTTACCTGATTGAATTGTTGGTTGAATTGATGAGGGGGGCGAGATCTGCGAGCACATTTACATCAAAGCGCCACACACAGTATAGGCCTAATTGGCAGAGCTCGAGACCAGCACATTTCTCCAAGAAAACGAAGAAATCAAAAGACGTCTATGGAGAGATCTGTCTCGCTACACACTTTCCCTCACACTAATCATGTTTTCGTCAGGCATGCCTCAGATAGACAGATGACACACGGCCAGCGATTAATAAGGTAGACAGTCTTTGATTTAGACGTCTCACAATTCACTATAGTCTGCTATACACAACGCCATATATCAGCCAATCATTATGCAGATTGTCTGTCACATGGTTAAGTATTGAGTCCTTCAGTCAGAACTGCCAACCTGTCAATCATTCAACTTGTCCGCCAGCCAGCCAGGCAATCTGCAGGCCATTCAACCAGTCAATAAGCCAGCCAGCCAGGCAATGAACCAGCTGTTCCAGCAGTTAACAACCAGCCTGTACTAACTGGTACAGCCTGTAGAACAGTCAGCCACCCAGCCAGCCAGTCTGCTACCCACCCAGCCAGCCACCAAGCCAGCCAGTATGCCACCCAGCCAGCCACCCACCCATGCAGCCTGTATCCAGCCAGCCTGTCTCTGGGTGCTGCTAGTTAATGGCATCAGGTGCAGCTGTCTGCAGTGATTAGTGCTGGGGCTGGAGTAATGGGCTCTGATAACAGTAATGGATCAGTCCACAAACACTTAGCTTAGTTTACTCTCTCTAACGCCCCTCATGGCCCAGCCCTCAGCAGCTGTTTGTCTCTCGCTCACACTCCGTCTCTCCCTCTTCCTGTCTCTCTCTCTGTCTGTCGCTCCGCACATAGACCCAATCATGTATTTTTTTCCATTCTTTTCTTTGTCTTCTCTTCTTTGGGACTCTCTCTCTCATGTTGTTTCTTTCCCTAAATCGGTAAGCTCTTCCCATGTCAATCATCTTCGCACCCTCACCCTCTCTCAATTTCGCACTCCTCCCGCACGTCTACGTGCACACGGCTAGACATTACAGTATGTCCCCCCCCCTGCCTCTAATGACCTCTATGATTAGTTCTACCCTTACCATAGTCATTGTTTCACACTGCGGTCCCCATTTCCCTTAACATTTCTCTCTTCTTCATCACATCTTGGCTTCTCTTCCTCCCGCTGTGGGCTGCCGGAGCAGGTGGCCCGTGTGTGTGTGTGTGTGTGTGTGTGTGTGTGTGTGTGTGTGTGTTTGTCCAATGTCAACCGAAGTAGGGAACCATTAGAGATGTACATTGTGCTTCAGTTGGACAAGCCCGGACAGACGCATGGCTTCGTGTAGATTCACATAGGAGTGTGCACGTGCATGGCTGGGGGTATGCACTTCTAAGAACACCTGCTACCTTTGTCTTCATGTATGCGTGTGCATGGTTTGCCTGTGTGCGTGTGTGTGCGTGTGTGTATTAGCCCAAGACCACTTGTGATGAATATGTGGGTTTCATGTGTTTTTTGTGCTCATCAGTTTTGTTCTAACCTCCAGTAATAGAGCAAGGAATACGAGCTCGTTTTTCTTTTTGTGTGTGTGTGTATGTGTGTGTGTGTGTGTGTGTATGTGTGTGTGTGTGTGTGTGTGTGTGTGGGGGGGGGGGGTATTCCGGCGTGGTGCCAGAATCAGGTGATTAAGAGAGCGGGGAAATAAATAAGAAAGGCGGCAAGATGGCGCTACGGTGGCGGTCAGTGTAGTCCTCCGGGTGGGTGGCAGGACGGATGGGAGCCAGGGCAGAGCCTGCTGTCGCGGACAAGGACGTCTTATGACTTTACAGGATTAACGAGCTCCGGCGGAAACTTTTCCAAGGGAAGAAGTAAACAGTGCGGTGATAGGAGGAGCAAGGGTGGAAAGAGTGCAACGATGTCGGTGTGTGCGCACCGATACGATGACTTGTGTGTGTATGTGTGTGTGAATGTTATTGCAACCACGCAACCCCTAGATACCCCTAGGCACCTAGGCATGAGCACAGAGCATGTGCATGTATGGTTATTTGTGTGTTGTATCGTCCGACAGTGGTAATTGTCATTCTCTTTCCTAACAACAAACGTACGCTTACTTATGCAAACACGTTTTATGTTGAGTGACATACAATTCAATAATATAAAAGCGTGGAAAAGTTGGATCTCTACAAAACACCCACGCAACCCCTAGATACCCCTAGGCACCTTGAGCAGGGCATGGCATCACAGCACCAGGCAGTAAGGAGTGCTAGGAGGCTAGAACCAGGCCCTTTGGATCCTGATTCCAAAGTAGGCTCCTCAGGATCACAGAATCAAACCCTTACACCCTCCATTCCCACCACCACCAGCTACGTGTCGGCGTTATCCGTACCTGGCGAAGCCCACGCCCCGGCTGACCCCATTGGCGTCCCTCAGGATCCGCGTGGAGATGACGTGGCCCAGGGGCTTCAGCATGTTCTCCAGCTCCTGCTCATCCATGGACACCGGCAGGTTGGAGATGTACAGGTTGGTGGGGTCCTGCTCCTGTTGCTGTGGGTCACAAGGAGAAGAGATCGTGGTGAGGTGCGGGAATGACGATGATGTGTTGTCCTGGCTTGTAAGCCATAGATGTCAAAGTGGAAGTCCAACTCCTACACCATAAGTATATCTACATGCAAATGATAGAATATGTATCACTTGCACTCACTGCCTTGTTCATGTCTGAAAGCCAGCATTTGTGTAATACCTAGACCTTTTTTTAGTTTGAAGCCATTCCCTGGGCATTTACTTTCTACCAATGTCAGGGGGGTTGTGGAGTTATATTTGTGGGTGTGTGTTGTACGGTTGTAAGCACCGGGTGACAGTACATTGGAAAGCATGTGACAGAAGTCCTCTGTGTTGCGCCCAGGGGCCTTGCTGCAAGCAAGCTGAGGCAGGGCAGCTGGTGGTGGGGCTGGCCAGAGGAAGGCAGGGGGCCCGGTGAACTTTAAAGTGCACCAGCTAGTGGTGAAAGCAGAGCAGCCAGCCCACGCAAACGGCCGGCCAACTGAAGAGGCATTACAGCCAGGCGATGTATGTGGCCAGCAAGTTATCGAGCCACTGATTAATTGTTCCGTGCATGAATCCATCCGTTCATCCAATCATCCAATCATCCATCAATCCATCCGTCCAGCCATTCATCCATCCATCCATCAAAACAAGCCATCAGACCTATCGCCTCATCAATCAAAGCACCCATTCATTCATCCATCCATCATTCAAAGCTGAACACGAGTCACCAAGTTAACTATTGAGTCAGACCACCAGCCAGGGACTGGCAAGCCACCAGCTCCCATCCATCACATTTCCTCCCAGCTGTTCACTGCCTCCACCTGGGACTGTGTACTGCAGTTCAACCCACCAGCCACAGCCTTACCTTTAAGAGCTGGAGGACCATCCCGGGGGGGAAATAAAATATTACATATACATATACATCTAGCCAAGCGATGCAACTCAGTCCCATTTTTCCGTTTCCAAGCTGAATCCTAAATCAAGCCAATCAGTTCCAGGAATTTATACATTGTGTAGTATAGTATTGTTCTGTTAAAGTAAATCAAGTGAACTAATTACCAGTTATTGGTTTTGGAGGCAGAGCAGCCAAGGGAGTTGACTAGTGGTGCAATCCTTCAAGCAGAGCTCTGCTGTTTGCCCTTATCTGGCCTGAGTATCTGCCCTTATAAGGTGTCCTTCAGCAGGACACTTGATCGCTACAAACGAAATGCGTACACCCTGCAGGGCTACTGTACCTCTAGCTGACCTTGTAACTCAGGCTTGCTTTCAGGAAAATCGATAGCACAGCACTGTGTTCTGCTACTCGCTAGGTGCTACTTGCTATGGAGCAGTGTGTCTACCACCAAGGCATATTCTACAATAACACAATGATAAATATACAATAACCAAAGAGTGTTGGTTTCTAGGAAATACAAAACTAATTTGAATGTGTTTCCTTCACTGCCTCAGAGTTGAACTGACCCTAAACTTTGAGGCGTGCTACCACCTATATTCTCACTAATGATACCATCTACACTGTTCAGCCCTGGCATTTAAATGGCTCATGCAACCGCAGACAGCTGAAAATACATGCACATTTTAAAGGTATTTTCACAGTGTCTTAGTATCCCAATAACTAAAACCATATGATCGCTGCATGACCAAGGTGATGTATGTAGTATTTACGTGAATGCAGGATGGAGGCCAAGTGTTTTGATTGAAACCAGGTGTCATGGAATCACTGTAAAACGGGTCTATGCTTGTATTGCTGTTGTCTGCTGTGGTACTAATATTCACATATTGACCAGAGAAGCAAAATCCAGGCATCAAAGGTTTGGAAGCAAGCTGATGAAGGTGAGATGCAATCTGTCTCGGTCACAAACCTGGATTCTCCTGGATACCAGAAGATGACACTTGTATCAGGACAGCAAAGGATTCTGTGCAGCAGAGTGTTTTGTTATCACATTCAGATCAATAATCCATGAAGCAGAAGGAACCACCTGGGCTGGGAAGCGATCACAGCGAGTTTAGTTCAATGATTTGTCTGATTGAGACAGCCTTTGGGAGTGGTCCCTAAGATCAACATTAACAATCTGTGTGGAAAGAGTTTAACTGGAACTGTGGTCCATTATCAAGGACAATCCATCATGTGGTTGGTGACGGATGCTTTGGGGAGGCTCCCATCATAAAGTGCTGGGT
Source organism: Lota lota (assembly GCA_026745465.1). Taxonomy (NCBI): domain Eukaryota; kingdom Metazoa; phylum Chordata; class Actinopteri; order Gadiformes; family Lotidae; genus Lota; species Lota lota. The sequence continues at coordinate 4,131,732 of JACYXH010000473.1, read as the reverse complement.
CCGCCCGGAGTCCTCACGCCAATTCAAACAGCCATGAAGACGGAGCAGGACAAAATACTCTCGCTATAAAAGCATGAAAACATGATGCCATAATGTTGCGTTAAATTACCGGCCGTACATCTCTAGAACAACTAAGCTTTAGAGGATAGCTTTACAAGCAACACACATTGGCAATTTAACACCTGAGCAAGAACAGAGGCTAAAGCTAACCACATGATCAATACGCCAATTAACTTCGGTTTACATGCCGTTGCAACAAATAGCACTAATTTATATGTTTAATTTGCCTTGATTTAAATCACCTTCGTCAATCGGTCTACATTGCCACGTTTCGAATGACACATCTACAAAAGTATTAGCCAGTGTCAGTGGGGTTTTGTTTCTCTCCCTACAAGATTTAGGTTTAAACACACATGTCTCCTTGGCTCCTTGGGCGAGGCTGAAAAGACTCCCAGCCTCTACCCGTCTGTAAGCCAATGAGTTAGAGAAATGTGAAAACGACTTCAACTTGCCAGAGGCCACACCCGTCTTGTTTAGCACTTGGAAGACAGACAGGAAGACGAGGAGGAAGTGCCTCAACCAAACTGATCTGCTCGCCGCCTGTCAGAGGCGAGGGGGTGGGGTGGGGTGGGGGGGGGGGGGGGGGGGTTGGTTCCCTCCCCTGATTAATTAGCCATCTTTATCTGACAGGACATGTTTGATCTGATTAAAGCCTGTGGGAGAAAAGCCCTGCTTCCGACGTCAAAACAGGGGAAAAGAGTGGCGCTCTCTTTCTCTCCTTTTACCAGGAAGTCAATTATCAGCCTGCAGTGAAACTATACAGCAGCTCTTTCTTTGGGGTTTTCCAGCAACCGGATTTCGGCGATGAATGAGACTTAATTATTTCAACTGGATGGGGGCTGGGTGGGGATTCTTGTTTTTCACTGCGCACATCTTTTTCTCCTTCTATGTCCCTTGTCGTTTGAAAGTCTTTTAGTTCATGAAAAAACCCTCCATAATTTCTCTTTTTAAAATTAGATTCCTAAAAAATGTGAGGGGAATTTTGTCAAGGACTATGTCATACGAATATCATGGTCAAAGAGAATGTATAAAGAAAAGATTGAAGTTGCGTGGTGCATTGCTTGCAAGCAATACAACGTGTACCCACTGAGCGTCCTCCTCAAAGTATGTTCGGTGAACATGCACCGCAAGTGCACCACATGCATGCGTATGTACTTGTGTGGGACTGTATTACAGGTTTGCATGGGCTAATAGAGGAAAGCCTTGGTTTGCAGAGGGATTATCATAGGGGGTGGTGGGATGGTCGGGGGATGGGGGGGGGGGGGGGGGGGGGGCATCTCTTTGATGACGTTCTGCACCACAAAGCCCTCAATTTCCAACTGGTGAGGTGAAGGGAGGTGTGCAAATGGAAGTATTATGACAGGGGGTGAGATGGGCCGGCCCGTTCCACACAGAGATTTAATTTCCTTTAATGTCACCTGTCGCACGTGCTCAGCTGTCAGCCAATGAAAGAAACAGTAATTTGGTATTGTGTGTGTGTGTGTGTGTGTTCGTGTGCGTTTATCATGCAATGGTGTGTTTCAGTGTGTCTGTATATGACCGGGCGATGGTGTCTTTGAGTGTGTGTTTGTGTGTGTGTGTGTGTGTGTACGTGTGTTTAAGTATATGTCTAAATATGACTGTGATTGTATGTACGTGTGTGTGTGTGTTTAAGAATGTGTGTCTAAATATGACCAGTTGATTGTTTGTGTGTGTGTGTGTGTGTGTGTGTGTTTGTGTGTGTGCGACATATCCAACTGCGATAATCACTGGCCATGCCTGTTTGTAATCCCATTCTCAAATGTGGTGTGTGTATCTGTATCCATCTGCATTTGAGTCAATCTTCGCATGTGTGTGTGTGTGTATGGGGGTTTTGGTTTCTCAGCTAACAGAGTATGCACATGTGTATGGCTGTGTGGTGTGTGTGTGTGTGTGTGTGTGTGTGTATGTGTGTGTCTGTGTGTTTGGGCTGTTGTCAGTGTCTTTGCACCATTAAGCAGTGTTGTAGAAGGTTAATGGAAAGCTCCAGGCACCGCTGGCCCTTTGATGAGCGTAATTCCTTCACCTTGCCATCAGGAGGAGGGGACAAATCTGTATATGTGTGTGCAGCAAAGTGTTTCGAAATATGTGTGTCCGTGTGTGTGTTTGTGTGTGTGTGTGTGTGTGTGTGTGTGCGGGCATTTGGGACAGCAGCTCGTGTCATTTAGTGTGACGCATAGCCCCCTTTGCCAGATGATGCCGCACACACCCACACACACAAAAATGCACACACCCACACACACTCCCACCCCCTTCTATGTTAAGCCCTCCCTGTAATTTGTGTGGTGAATATTACCAAGCTGTAAGACTATTAAGGAGAGTGTGGGGGGCTATTAGTAAAGAAAGAGAAAGGAGAGGACTGTTATGTCGATATCGAATAGGAGTGATAGACAGCACAGGCAAAATAGGCCAAGAGCAAAAGACAGGCAAAGAGACAGAGACAGAGAGACAGAGCTAGAACAAGAGAGAGTGAAACCAGTGATAGATGGACAAATATGGGCAGAGAGAGAGAGAAGGAGAGAGGGAGAGAGAGAACAGAGAGAGGGAGAGAGAGAACAGAGAGAACAAAGAGATGGCTGACATGATGGACTGATCATACACATTAAAGGAAGCCTCTGGCTGCTTTAGGGGAGAGACACGTCAGGCCCTTAGAAGTCGTACATGACTGCCCTTAGGGCCCCTGGGGCTGTATCCAGTTGAGCTGATAAAAGGTAGACAGATAGATATTGTGTCTTGACTGGGGTCACTGCGCTCTACACTGTGCCGATGCTGTGCCGATGCTCCAGGTTCATCCGCTCTTTCTCTCTCTCTCCCTCTCTCCTTCCATCTCTTTTCAGCGTGCCTTTCGTGGAATCACTTCCTTTTCCATCTTCAGCTCACCTTTTTCGTTGGACCCATTTTGTCTTTGGTCTCTCTTCTCTCAGCGCTGGCCTCACTGTCGTCGTTTTCTCTCTTACGAGCATTTTTCTTTCCACACTTTCTTTGTTTATAGACCCCCCCTCCCCATTTCATACTCCGCTTATCCCATGCACTCCCCATCTACCCTCAGATAAACCTTTCATTTGTTTTCTCCTCCCATCCATCTCTCTCCCTTGTTCCTATCTCGTCTCTCACCTCCTTCATGTTTCTTTTGCGGCAAACTCTCTACTCCCTCACCATCTCTCTTCCTCTCTCTCCCTCTCGCCATGCTATCCTGGGGCTCTGAAGATGGTGTAATTGGCCCTACAGAGGCCACCTTGCCACCCCTACACACACCTCTCTATAGTATTCCACCCAATCCTTATTGGTAAATCTCTCTCTCTCTCTCTCTCTCTCTCTCTCTCTCTCTCTCTCTCTCTCTCTCTCTCTCTCTCTCTCTCTCTCTCTCTCTCTCTCTCTCTCTCTCTCTCTCTCTCTCTCTCTCTCTCTCTCTCTCTCTCTCTCTCTCTCTCTCTCTCTCTCTCTCTCTCTCTCTCTCTCTCTCTCTCTCCTTGTACTGCCTGCCAGGTATGCAGGCTCTGACCTTTTGTGTAGTTAAGTAACTACCTGGCCTAGAGGGACCTAATTACCACCAGTCACAATGGAGCATCTAGGCCCTCTGGCTCACATTGCCAGATGAGGAACTTATATGGTATAAGTATAAAGTATTTGCTTAGTCAAACAACTTTTTTCTTCTTCTTTATTTTGTCTTTAGAAGCTGTGTACCGTTTTGCCAGCATCTTGCTACGGAGGCTTTGGCTGTGAGGTAACACAAACACACACATACAGACACACGTACACACAACCACACTCATATACACACACACACATACAACCACACACACACACACACACACACACACACACACACACACACACTAGTGAAAAGAAGATGTAGAGTTGAAGACAGAGCGCCAGAGAGAGATGTCTCCTCATCTGACCCCCCAACCATCCCCTGAACCCCCTTCTTTTCCTGTCACCAGCGACAAGCAAATAGCTGGATCTGTGGACACTATTCTTGATTGTTACTTTATAGACTCTGTTAAACACTTTGCTCTTGAGTGTGTCTCCCCTTGTTCAATTCACCGTGACACTCCTATAAATGATGACGAATAATCTCAAGCCCTTCTGTGGATCAGTGTGTGTGCAGCACGGCTTGTGTCTGTCCCTCACAACTTATATGTTACATATATACCTTACACCTCACTACATACATACATACAAACATACATACATATATATATATGTACATACATACATAAAGGCATGCTTCACACGGCTACACTACACTACACACTGCAAACATCTGTCTGAATACACTGCTGTATATGCACAGATTTTTTTAATCATGAAAATGACAAGCAGGGAAGGAAATGACTAAATAAAGAATGACCTGTCTGTGTAATAGCCGACCAGAGTAGATCCATATCGGGGGGGGGGGGGGGGGGGGGGGGGGGGGGGGAGGACATGGCCGTTTACTGAGGGACGGCCTTTGCTCAGTGGACGGTGGCATATTCTGTAGGCCGATTGCTGTCAACATGATGCATATGGATTTTGAATCCATACGTGTGCCGTTGTCGAAGACAAAGACTGATTCCCCATGACTTCATTCCTGGTGTGGCCTCCCTCCCCTCAATAGCTCTCTCTTTCTCTCTTGACCTCATTTTCCCCCAGAGCTAAATTACCGCCTTCCAGCATGACTGCAAAGCCAAGCACAAAACGCCAAGCACAAAACGCCAAGCAAAAACCCTGTTGGACACACAAGCCATAAATATCTTGTCATTATAAATTACACACACACATTGGTCTAATATGCATTAGAACTCCCCCCCCCCCCCCCACACACACACACAGACCCACACACACAGCCCAGAATCATACTCTTAGGGGTAGAATAACATTCGCAATTGAAAAAGTATGTAATGTAATAAAGCTAAGAGTTTCATTTGAACAGATGCCCATTGGTAATTCGTACACACATACACACCCACAAACGCACGCACACACACACACGTGCACACACACACACACACACACACACACATCTGGCCCCGGGAGCATCAATCATGTGTGAGCTCTGGATTCCGTTTCTCACACACATGGGTAGGTATTATACTGTCACACATCCTAATCACGCATAATGCTAAAAACATGTCTCCTGAACGCACTTGAGGGAGAGACACAGATAGAAAGAGAGAGAGAGCGAGAGAGAGTAAGAGAGAGAGAGAGAGAGAGAGAGAGAGAGAGAGAGAGAGAGAGAGAGAGAGAGAGAGAGAGAGAGAGAGAGAGAGAGAGAGAGAGAGAGAGAGAGAGAGAGAGAGAGAGAGAGAGGGCAAAGCACTAGCTGGTAATGTGTGAAGTCTAACCACCATTTCTCACTATAGGGGGTTGACCAAATTTCTATTCCTAATTCATGCCTTCTGTTAGAAACAGGCAACGCCAGAAAGAAGATCTGTGCCATCACCCATTACAGCTGCTTTCAATGTCATTAGGAGCGTAGCATTGGAACAAACAGACACTTGTCATTTAGGCATGGCTGTAATAGTGAATAGAAGAGGAGTGGGTAGTACTTGCAAGTGAATTCAAAAGTGTGCGTACACAATGTACAGATAATAGATATTTGAAAATGCCAGTGTTGCGACTGAAGTCATTTCAGCAGACCAAAATTATGTTAGAGAGAAAACGAAGCCCTGGGTGAATTGAGCCGTTTGTGGTTGGCTTTCATTCTTTAGACACTAAGCAGCTGAATTACTTTACTTTTTTACATAAAAATTATGGCTGCACTTACGAAATGCTACACAGTGCAGGCTAAGCTACAATAAGGAACAAAGACGAGGCAAGTCAATACCTGCAGCTGGTGACTATGTGTTCAATGAAGTTGCAAGTTCACAAGAATAAGCATGGGATCTGCTCAACCTAACCTACATTCGATTCTGTAGACATGGACCATCACGTTGTATTTGTACATGCATATATTTAATTTTAAGTAAATAAAAACCCCAGCTAGAATAAAAACCATGCTCTACCTAAACCCAAAATTCCATCAACAAAACCTAATACCATGAAATGACTCCTTTCACTTCAACTTTGAATCCCTCGCCAGATACGTGATGTCACATACATATAGCGATAATGAATGTTGGCCGTTTTGACACGTGACTGGATCTCCACCGGCTGTTACAAAAATACCACACAGGGCTTATGAAGGAACCGGGGCTAACAAGTAAATATCAGGTTATATTTTGTGTATGGCCCACGGTTGTCACACACACATGCCTGATGTGTGTTTGTGCGTGTATACACACACATGACGCGTAGCACACAGTGACATATTAGCTCGCGTTAATCCCGATGCTGTATTCTGGGTAGCGGATGCAGAAAAGTCTGTTAATTCTATATGAAGTAGCTAACCAACTGATCAACGGTCGTCCTCATTAAGTTAAATGATCAGAGTTCAGGAAATCACAACCCTTCCTCATCAGCTTCGTCGTCTCTTTTCAGAGACGATATTCAACAGCCACATCAGTTTCTTTATTTTTTCCAACCACTCTTTTTTTCTTTGAGTTTCTTGCTACGACCCCTACGATCCTGAGACTCTGCTTTCAAAGTGATTTACAAAATCAAGGACATGCTGAACCATTTATGTACGCTACACTGTGCCGTTGTAATGGGCCCATACTGACACATTCATGCACGGTTGTGAATGAATACCTCTCTGATCATAACCCCTACCATTCTTCTGTTTTCGGTACAAAGCCATATTTTTTATAGGTGAACCCATCTGTGTGTTGTGGAAAGCAATGCCTTAGTAAGGTTGTTATGTGCTTATGAATATGAAATATCACAGAGTGCGGCATGATGGGTCATTGTACGGGCCATCGCTAAGCCCTGCATTCCCCCTACGAGGATAATGGTGTCATAGCAGCCGACAGGTATGTCTGGAAGAACAGACTAACCCACACTGTACCTCCGATCCCCGGCAAATGAGCGGCGACACACACAGACACACACACACACACACACCCATGTCGTCGTGTAGACATTTGTACCGTTAATATAGATGTATACATTTGTATTCACAGTGTGACACACAGACATGCAGAGACACAAACACATGCACAATTACACTGGATAGATCATCACTTTAGAATTACGAACAAATTGGTCTATTTTATTGCGAGATGAGAAGCTAGGTCAGGAACAACACCAAAAGCCTCTGATACATTATTGAGCACCACAGTATGCTAAACACAGTGTTTGGCTTTGTGTTATTCACTATTAATCCCCCCCCCCCCCCCCCCCCATGTTTTCCTTCTCTCAGAACCAGACATTTCCTATATCAACACAATTTGAGGGGCTGCAAAATTAATAATGCTCTGATATTGTTTCATATCATGCTTGTAGGACTATGTGCATGTGTGGGCATGTGTGTATGTGTGTGTGCATTTGTGTGTAATTCAACCGTCCCGGAGAAAAATATCGACCAGACTAACCTTTCACGTGTGTTCCCCCCCCCCTCTCCTATTGCACATGGGGCGAGCAAGATCACACCTTTTCTGGTCAAAACAGACCTAACACCTCTAAACGATGTGGGTCGTCCGTGTCAGGGCTCATACATTTTGACGCAGGGTTAATGTGAATTTAAATGGGTCGATGTGCGCTCCGCCCGCTTAATCACGACCCCTGATTTGATTTTGTATCTCCCTCGGTGAGCTAATATTCCAGAGATTAAAGTTTCATGTGGAGCTCATATCACAAATCTATTATTAACATGGAAGATGCGGCATGCTGGGCTCACCTCGGTGCGATATAGACTCATGCCTGCCCCCATAGCACACACACCCGCGCACGGCATGCCCGTACGCTACGAACACACACACACACACACACACACACACACACACACACACACATCAGGGTGTGCTCGTGCTCTAGGAAACTAAACTACGCCAATACACTGTGGCATGGCTACAAAAATGAAAGTTTGCTATGAAATAAATAAATAAAGACAGGAATACATTTCAATGTCATGTTCTGGTAACCCGGTACCAACCGAACCATCTCTAATCTCTTAAAGCAATCTCTCAGACAAAACCCCCCAATTTTTTTTTGCCATGCGAGTGTTTGCAACAACGGCTCATTGTGTTTTCACTGGGGCAAATGCATTTACCCACCCGCCCTTCCCCCGCCCCCTGCTCGCTCTAATGCATCATTCATGAAATCATTTCACAGATTGAATTCCCTCTGACTGACATCATGTGGAGGCGGTCAGGAGAGGAGACAGAGGAGGGTGAAATGTGCTGTGCTCAGGGGGTGTGTGTGTGCGTGTGTGTGTGTGTGTTTGTCTGTGTGGTGTGTGCGTAAATCTATGAATGTGTATAGGTGTGTGTTTACTGTATGTGCATGCTTGTCTAAATCCGCAAGTACGTATTGGCTTGGTGTGTTTGTGTGTGGCTGTCTGTGTTTGTGTGCGTGTGTGTGTATATGCTTGTGCACATGCATGTGTGTGTGTGTGTGTGTGTGTGTGTGTGTGCATAGGCCATTTTGATTTCCAATTCGGACCAGTATGAGGACCTCATAGGGCTGATGCTGGGAATCTAGCTGTAAATTATAGATGACTCTTCGCTTTGAACAAGGGGAGAGCCGTAACTTTTCCTCTATCCTGTCATTCTGTCTGTCTGTTCCTCTCTCCAGCCTGTTAACCTGGAACACCTGTCCCTGCTTCTCACACGAGGAGTAAGCAGTAGTGGTGGTGCGTGTCTTTGTTTTGTTTTGTTTGGAGTCAAGAAGATCAAAACAAGCGGTTATTCGGTCTGCTCCTGTCTTACAGAATTCAACAAAAGGACCCGCTGAATGTTGTAAATAAGTCACACCACCCTAGGCATAGCCAGGTATACAGAAAATAGTTGGAGCTGCCTACCTCTTTGAATACCACAAATAACCAAAACCTCAACATCACGAATAAAAACACGAGCACAGCGTGGCATCATGTTTTTCTTTTACATTGCAAAGAGGGAATTGTATCTGTTATTTCAGATTCTGCATTGGCTATCAGACACTTGAACGTTTTCAAAGCTATTCTTTTGAGGACAGAAGTAAAGCGCAGCGCATTGTTAGCAACACGCCAGGTTCCAAGGGTTCACAGGCCTCCTGTATAGCCGCTCTGCAGTGACCCGTGTTTCCAATCAAACCCTCGCTATAAAGCTCATGTGTCTCCAACATGGCCGCCCTTCTCCTCTCCGGGGGGAAACCGCTTCACTCGCAGCAGCAGCAGCATGGTCGCGTGGATGCCCACCCCATGGAGCAGTGGTGGAACGACGCTTCAAGTCTTCATCGAGACAAAAAATACGTCTAAAGTGGCCAACTCTTGATGAGCGACCCTGTTGCTAGCGTTGCCAGTGTATTCCTATGGAGCTAACCCTTGAAGCCCAATCGAGCTTTGACGCTACCCTTGGTGTAGCGGACCGCTCGTGATCTCCACCTTGGCACTTCGATGGCCAGCGTCAATCGCATCGCCACGGTGGAGAACATGAGTTGTGACGCTGACCTCTAGTAGTGCGTCCAAACAGATGACATCTTTGTTTGACGTTCTAAGACCCAACGGAATCTAACGGATTCCAAACGCCAACAGCTTCCTTCATTCCTAAACCTAAATACATGTTTTATGAGTTCAAAGAGTTCAAAGTTAGATAGAGAGAGGGAGGGATGGAGGGACGCGCTCAGGCAAAAGTAGGCTACTATGCGGAGGCGTGTTTGCAAACGCACCCGAGATGGGACATACGTAAACAAACGCATATGAATGTATACACACGCACACAGACAGATGCAGCACGCGTACACACGGAGACACACACACAGAGCTCGACGTAGGCAATCTATTTTCTTAAGGTGAGGTGACACATGTAAGCACTTAAAAAAACAACAGAGAGATGAAGCGAGGCGTGTGCAATAGCATCATCAGAAAACACATAGGTTTGTTTTCCTACACGTTCCATCAGCCGCGCTGCAGAATAGAAGCATAATGCAATTTACACCTCTGACTGTTCTGCTGCCGTAGCAAATAGCATATGTTGTGGTGCCTGCTCCGCGCACACACATCATAATAATAATAGTAATAATAACTACCCTGGGTTATGGATTCATTTGTTTTACCTTAATGTTGCCACCACTCACTGAGGAAACAGTATGGCTTCCATGAGGGACTATAGCGTGCAGTGAATATATCATATGTCTAACTCTAAACACAAATACGTCCCCGATGCGCGCTCACACAGGCCTTGCCGGGGAAACTATACAAATATGCCAGACAATGTGGTGCGAGAGAGGCCCGGAGACATTGAAATATATATTGGAGAATTATTTCTCGACGGAAAACGGCAACAACGTGAAGTAATAAAAATGAGGAGGAAAAAAAGAATAGTAATAATGGGAGTGTTGTATTAAGGCGCAGGGGGTGGCGTGGGGTGGGGATTGGGTTGTTAAAAAAACAACATTCATGTGATGTCACTCAAGATTACGGTTGGAAGCCACGCCGCGGCAGTCTGTGGGTTACTCTGGGATGCTGACACCATGCGGAAGACGCGGGCCTAACAACCAACAGGCTTTGGGTGAAACACCACATCATTAAGGAGGCTCGAACCCAGTACCTTTCGCCTGGGGGTCAAATACCCTAACCATACTTCACTCTCCTACCCCCTAAAACTACTTAAGGACCCCCTTTCTAAAATACCAAAAACCTGCAACAAATGAAGCTCCAAAATAGCGGTCACGATGTGTGTGTTCATCCTAGGTGGAGGCCTTCGTCATGATCCGCGTGACACGATTTAGAAAGAAAGGTCTACCTGTCTCAGTTTAATGACCATCTGAATGGACTGGGCCATTTCGGAGGCGAGATAATGTGTTTGCTATGGAGCTCCATCACACAGCGGGAAACCCGAAGATAATGATCATCATCGTGGGTATGATGATCCTATCGTCCAGATAACGTCCGGACTCAAAAAACGCATCGGCATGCAGTGCTGGAGCAATCGCCACCATGTAAACCTTCCTCCCGAGCCCTTAGGGGGATGATTGTGGCTGGGGTAGAGCTTTTGAACATCTGTCTTCCCATTCATGGAAAGTGTTTCACCTCAGAGTGTCAGATAAGATATGCTAAGACTTTATTAATCTAGAAAGAAATTGCTGTGACAGCAGCTCAAGGTAAGAAAGTGTTGGAAGAAAGAACAAATTATTAAAGATTGCAGGAGAAATACACACCATACACAATATAGTAATTCCAAGTAAAACTAGAAGGACTTGAGTGTACTGGTTTGATGACTTACATTGCAGTGGAGTGGAGGCTTAGGCTATTGAAGGCACCACATTAAATTTCACCTCAATGCACTTAATTATGTGGTAAGAACAAACGACTCTATTGGCTGAATTAATTAGAACATTTGGCACCTTGAGAATCTTTATGAAGGACTGCCAGAGTTCATTGCTCTAGACTACGCTGTCGTAAAATTAAGCAAAGCATAAAAAGGGACATATACTAGGCTAATCTGCAACTCCTTTAGCAAATAGTCTCGGCTCATCGCTGTGTTATCTGGCCAACATCTAATGAGTTCTTAATCTGAGTGTGTCTGCATCATTAACACAGCCTGTTGTTTTGAAGCTGTAATACTCCAACCAGCCTTTCATCTTACGTAAGGATAGGGGGTGTGTATGTGTATGTGTGTGTGTGTGTGTGTGTGTGTGTGTGTGTGTGTGTGTGTGTGTGTGTGTGTGTGCGTGTGTATATATATGCCTGTGTATGTGAGTATAAGTATCTGTATTTGTATAATGTATGCATGTACATGTATAATTATGTACAATAATGTAATTTCTATGCATGTTTATCCATGTGTCTGTGAAATCTGTGAACATTTCTGCCGAGCGGTTCCTAACAGAAAAAAAAGAAGTGAAATGTAGTGCAATACATTTTAGAAAATGTGGCACATTTACACATCCAAACAGACTTTTTGATGCAGCAATAGCTCATGATCTCCCGGAAGAGAGACAGAGAGAGAGAGACAGAGACAGAGACAGAGACAGAGAGGTAGAGAGAGAGAGAGAGAGAGAGAGAGAGAGAGAGAGAGAGAGAGAGAGAGAGAGAGAGAGAGAGAGAGAGAGAGAGAGAGAGAGAGAGGGACACAGAGATGGACAGACATGGCAGAGAGAGGGAGGCAGTAACAGAGGAATATGTTTACAGTCTAAGTTAGATCCTTTAAAAAATGTAACCCAAGGTCTTCCAGGGCTTTCATTGGAAAACAACTGCAATCGCTAGCAGCTCACAGTGCTGGCAGCTAGCCCAGGTGGCGTGCTGATGATGTCATGATAGCAGAAGCTACACTGGTGGCCTGCAGGTGTCAAACAGGATCTCATGCCAACATGATGTCATACCATCATGATCTCCTACCATGGGTCGATCAGTTTTTTTTGCTCCATAGAGACAGACCAGGGATAGAGAGAGAGAGAGAGAGAGAGAGAGAGAGAGTCATGCACTTCATTTAGTAAAATCATGGCAATTTCGTTTTTTGCTAACACACAAAAATACACACACATTACAATGGTGTGTGTATGGTGTATGGTGTATGGTGTATACATGCAGTCTATTGTTGGGAGTTTACGAAGTGTGATGGGGACATACATCCAATCATGGAATAGTCAACAGAGACAAACTATAAGAGGACTTATTTGTCCACCCCACACATCTTATTGTTAACCTGACCCTGTCAATGTGTCTGGGTGGTGCAATCGCCCAAACCGCTCTCACATATTTCCTCCTGCCCCAAGTATGCAAGGCAGTGGTTTTGCTTAAGTCTTTGCAGCTGTCGCAGTGTGCAATCGTGTTCTGGTGTCGGGTGCTCGAGTACTTGTTGTTGTTGTTGTTGCTGCTGGTGTCGTCATCGGTGCGGCCTTTTAGCGGCAGAGCGTTGCAGCTTTCTCCAAGAAAAACCACAACACTATCTGCTCTCTCCCTCAATCTCTCTCTATCTCTCTCCCCCCCACACACACACAAACACACGTCCATAATTAGAGTAATTGATGTCAGACGATACTGCCTTCATTGTTTGGGAATGCAGACAGGGCTATGGGGCTTTCTCCGAGTGAGATAATCAGAGAAAGTGAGCTGACGATTTTTTTGGACAAATATATTTAATATATATATATTTCTGCCATTATTACTTTGCTTCTGGTTGTGTGGTATCTTATTTTACTTTTGTGCTTTGGCAATGTCAATTTACTTTTTCCATGGCAATAAAGACCTTCGAATCTTGAGAGAGAGAGAGAGAGAGAGAGAGAGATTCACAGTGTCACACATATCATTTAATAAAACCACAGGGATTCCGTTCAAACACACTCACAGATGCAGATGTGCTGTTGATTGTTGGCAACCTAGGAAGTATGATGCATTCAACCAAACCAACTAGTACACAATACAATTATCCAAAAAATAGGATTGTCTGATGAAGTAGCTGCAAGGCTTGGGTTTGACACTATGACACTGCAGTGCTCCGCAGTGTTTCATCTGCTCATATTGCATGAAGAAAGGTGGATACACACTTGCCCACAAAGGGCTAGAATATTAAAGGTTAGAATCTGTCAGTATGAGGGCAAGTTTCATTTAAACCCAGCCCCAAGCATATTCCCATAACAAGTAGAGGGAACCAAAAAACCTGTGTGTGTGTGTGTGTGTTTGTGTGTGCAAGTCTGTGCATGTGTATCTGTGTGGGTCTGTATCTGTGTTTGTGTACATCTGTATGTGCCTGTGTGTGTGTTTCTATGTTTATCTGTGTGTATGTGTGTGTGTGTGTGTGTGTGTGTGTTTGTGTGCCTGCATGCATGTGTTTGTGTGTGTGTGCCTGCGTGCATGCATGTTTGTGTGTGTATCTGTATATGTGTGTGCATGTGTGTGTATGTGTTTGCTTGTGTATGTGTGTGCATTTGTATGTGTGTGTGTGTTTGTGTGTATATCTGTGTGTGTGTGTCTGTTTGTAGTGTGTGTGTGTGTGTGTATGTGTGTGCCTGTGTATGTGTGTGTGTGTGTGTGTGTGTGTGTGTGTGTGTGTGTGTGTGTGTGTGTGTGAGAGAGCCAAGAGGAAGACGGTGAGGGTGGTTATATTCTGCTGAAAGTCATGGCTGAAAGTCAGGCTGATTGTTTGCTGTTTGTGTGTGGTGGCTCGCTGGTGCGTGGGAACAGTGTTAGATTCCCTGCAGGCGGTACTAACTTAATGAAGGAGGGAGAAACACAAACAAACACACACACACACACACACACACACACACACACACACTCTCTGGGACCCGGTGGGGGCTTCCTCATCTGCCCTGGGCCCGAGGGAATCCCAGCTCAGTGCATAATGGCCTCCGGGTCAAAAAGGGGCAGTGTTGCTTTCTTGTGGCGTGTGTGTGTTTGTTCCTTACGGTTTTTGTGCATGTGTGCTGGTGTGTGTTCACGTGCATGAGTGTATGTGTGTATGGATGAATGCATGAGTGTATGGATGAGTGTATGTGTGTATGCATGAGTATATGGATGAGTGTATGTGTGTATGCATGAGTTTCTGGATGAGTGTATGTGTGTATGCATACGTGTGCGCGCGCTATCCGGCTTTGTCTGTGCTTTGTTTATTCAGTTAAGGAGCCGCAACGGCGTGAAGTCTATGGAGGTTGATTTAATTATCTCCACCGTCGCTTCACCCCCCGCTCAGCCCACCATCACCCACTCCCTCCCTCCTGTCTCTGCGAAAACTCATTTTCTTCCAACGTTACCACGCATAGGGACCCAGTGCAGTCCTTGACGACAGCTCGGCGACGCAGCCTGAACACCAAGGGGAGGGCGAAACACGGAGGCAGCTCACGGGAAAGCGTTAGTTCGCTCTACCTATTCCTTCCTGGTCTTCTTTTTTAAATGGCAGTCTTTTTGGCGTGGAATAAATATGGCGCGTTAGAACAAGCGAGCGAACGCCTTTTTCTCTTCAGTGTGAGTCTGTCTCAGGACCACTGGCCTTCCCAAGATGCATCAGAGATCTCTTTTCGTTACAGAGAGTAATTAGCGCTGCGCAGGCGGCTCCCTCCCCAGCTGACACACACACACACACACACACACACACCTACACACACAAAACCCATTTAATTCCACTAGCCTAATTTTATTTCTCTACAATTCTTTTTTCTGCATTGGCGGACTTCCCGTACCCTATATTCATCTACCTCTCAGCCTTAAACTTTTAACTCATGGCGAAAATGACAGTATGTGTGCGTGGGAATGTTGAGTAATAAAGTCTTTGCTGCAGTGGGTGTTTATTCAGGTTTATTTTGCACATATTATTTTGTGAATGTAATGTCTTTTCCTGCTGTTGTTACCCAAGGTTGGATCTAATGAGGGATCAGCTAATGAGATGCAAGGTGCTGCGGTGACTTCCTGATGAAGGCAGTAGGTCAGGATGACACCTGTGCTCGCTCTCTCTTTCCTTCTCTCTCGCCCCCTCTCTCTCTCCAGACAATGACAGCCCTGTGTGCACGCTGCCTTTTCTCCTCCACCCGCGGTCTCACCCCCACCGTGACAAACAGGGCCACATAAAAAAGGTCATTCAGACTGCTGTAAGAAGCAGATGTATCATTTACTGAAAGATGGATGACAACATGTCTCGGAAAGCAACAAAAAAAAGAAAAGAAAAGGAGAAAGAAAGAAAGAAAGAAAAAAACAGTTTTTATTTTGACCAGAGGAACTGCTGCTACCCACTGTCTCCACCACCAACACCATTCCCCCACCACCATCGCTCGCTGCTCCCTCTTCAATAACCACCACCACCACCACCATTGCTACCCTCCTCACCCTCACCCCCACACCTTGCCAATTCCCTCTTGAGTGAGCAGACATGGTACAACTGCCACTTAAGCTGCAAAGGAAATTGCTCCTCAGAATAGTAGAAAATACTCTTGGCCATCGGCGGGGCGGTGGGGAAGAAAAAATGGCTCTATTCATTTCCCCTGGAATAGGGCGTAAAGGAAACTAAAGAGACAGATCTTGGGAATGAAGATTGGCATGCCAGAGTGCCGTCTTATCGGTCAATGGTGGGGGGGGGGGGGGGGGGGGGCTGTCTTCAACGGTCCCATGGTTAGGGTCTTGCCCTGTAGATGTGTGTGTGTCTCTATTGCAGTACAGTATTACAAATCTTCTAGAAGGAACCCGTATGGGATACGGCAATTTTTTTCAATTTGCTGATCAACTGGTTCCAGGTGATGTCTGGGCTCTATCAAGTGTGCATATTGGAGGGAAGAATATCCCTCTGTGGTTATGGTTATGATAATTACTAGAGTGGTACACCATTATACACAGAATCTCAGCATAACACTTAGCAATTGGATTACCATTTACGCATGTTACACCCCATTACTAATATGAATTTGGTGTCATAAAATCTGAACAAAATAAACAAACCGAAATGATGATAAAGTTCTTATTTTACTCCAACCAATTGATTGATTCTTAAGAACTTCCACTTTAACATCCATATCTTATTTTGGGGATTAACAAGGAAGCTAATGTTAGCCTGCTGGAGCAGAGAAGATTAACTTATAATACTGCACATTGTGACTACTATATACTATCAGGTTATATAGTAGTCACAGTACAATGCGATGCAAATACTATATGTCATTACACTGACTTTGAGGAGGCTTGGGAGTTTCTAGAAGACCTTACAGTGTAACATTATACTGTTATACTATATAACATTACAGTATAACACTGTTATACTATATAACAATAAAGTTGATCATTAAAGTATGACTTTGAAGAGGTTAGGGGGCTAAACCAGGAGCGACAGCCCCTCGCTAGCTTGTTGGACCAAAGTAGCTTAGGGTAGTGCAATCATGGGTCCGACAGCTGCCAGAGACGACGGGGACCCCTGGACCCCTAACGCCTTCCTCAACCACCCAGAACCAGAGACGGCCAGCCCTCGTCCGGGGCTGATGGAGCAGAGGAGTCGAGAGGCAGCTACCGCTGGGACTTCCATACCGCTTGCTAGCGTTTAGTTTAACCTGCTTGACGGGTGACCGCGCGCATTAGCTTGATATCCGCTGCTGTGGAAGGAGCCAGTTGGCAGCAAGCTAGCAGGCAAATTAGCACCAGAGCCATTGAATTGCAGTATCTCCTGATTAGCGGGGAGTATACGCTTGAAATAGATGTCTATATATTTCTTTTTCTTTGTATGATTATATTATCCTTACACATGCTAGATGATAGCTTTTTAATTAGCCCTTGCATTAACTGATGACCTTGAACATGGAGGTTATTAATAAAAAATAAAAACCGTTTCAATAGGCCCTTGAAATGGAATCGGACTGATTAAGGTGCAGAGTTCACAGGGTTTAGCGATCTAATCTAAATAAATACTATTATCCTGAACTCATTCAGACATCAAAAGGGTAACATTGAAATACAAAACCCAAAGTCTAGACTTCAGGATATTAACACTCCATTCAGAATAAAGTCTAGTTTTTTAGCGCCACTAATAAACAGCCAAGTTGGCTAGCATTTTAAGACAGGTAGCGTTCCTGCGTCATGGTAACGGTTTCACCAGACTCTTTGAAAGCCAGTTTGGGTCCTCCCTGAGCCATCACAACACAACGCTCACAGGCCTGCCCCCCTCCAGGGACTCATTAAGGGGGAAGAGGAAAACTACTTGAATAACACAAAGGCTGCAGTGTATGTCAGCGACAAGTAGTGAAAAACCCTCCTTGCCCCCCTTATCTTAGCTTCAGGTGGGGAGTGCATTTGGGGACATAGTGGGGGGGATAGGGGGGAGGAGTTGGGTAAGGTAGCAAAGAAGTGGGCAGGGGGTGGGTGTGTTTTCCACCCAGCGAGGAGATTCACTGGCAGAGGAAAAAAGGTATGGCAGTATGTGCCTTCAGCCGATGCTTGGAGAGACTCACAGCGGAGCCTGCGAGCTAGGATGTGCCAAGAACAGCACATACTGGCAATACCATCAAGACTCAGAGGACACCCATACGGCGATCCTAAATGGTATAGTATTGTTTGCAGAATATAGTGTTAAGCACCGGGCCAAGCACCAAATCTTCCTTCCATAATTTGTATTTTATTATAACACTATCAGATTGGCTCGTAGCCATATCCATGAAACTTTTATTTTCACCAGCCAACTGAGATAGGCAAGTGGGTTAATTGCATTCCATCACGTAAAGAAAAAAAAAGAAAAAGCGAAATGGTTGAATACCTTCCTTTATTATTTGACTGCCATTGAGCAACTTTAATGTTGATTCCTGAAAAGGGATAGCACTCTCGGTGCTGACATGTTAAGCACATACCTGTCTCTCTCAGACTCACAGGGCAAATCATAAATACACTTGCTGTCATGTAGGAAGTTAAGCCCATCATTGTGTAAATCCTTTTTTTAGAGATTTTCTACAGAACTGTGCAGCTGTGTGTGCATTCAAAATGCAGTGTGTGTAATTTAGTGGCTTGGGAACGGAATTGGCAGGAATAAAAAAAGAATATTCATAAGTATAAGTGAAAATAAGAATCGTTGAGTTTTCGTAACCTTGGATTGAGCCCTTTAGCCCTTTATATCTACATAGGGTCCTCTTTCACAGCGCCCGCCATTTTGCATTGCCATGTTTCTACAGCAGCCCAGAACGGACAAACAGCTCTAGAGATTAGATTAGATTAGATTACACTTTATGAATCCCCCGGAGGGGAAAGGACGCATATTCAATTAAGAACCGTAATCGTTATCTTACTTGTACGATTTTACCAATAGTTTTACAGACCAAATAACTAAATACAATTTATAAATCTATCAAGGAGCCTCATCACTTGCCACTTGGCTACTCGATGCTGTCGTAGACGATGCCATCATTTTGGAGGTACCTACTGGCACCTTACAGACTAGAACAGTCCCCTATAGCTTCTCCTATGTCATTGGTGATGGGGGGGGGGGGGGGGGGGGGGGGGGGGGGGGAGTTGCAATCTGCAACCTCACAGCTAGATGCCACTAAAACCTACACACTTCAACTTTAAGCAACATTGCATTTTTTTACACTGTATAAACCGTACACTATTTTCTATCCTGCCCAGGGACTAATGACGAAAATGTACCTCTTTGGCCAACTCTGGTGTGTTTACAGTCATGTAATCAATGTGCACTGTCCTGGTCAAATTAATGAATAAATAAAATAACACTTCATATTTCACAGAGTGGTGTGACTTTTCATAGGGGTTTCATGGTAACCGACAATGAAGAAGGAGATCAGTAGTGTAACGAGTCCCCAAAGTGTGAGACGAAGATGTCTCTCCCGCTCTCTTTCCCTCTCTCTTTCTCCCTTGCTCGCACTCCCTCTCTCGTTCTCTATCTCTCGCTGTCTCTCTCTCACAGACCCCCACCATTTACATTCCCCTAAACCCTCGCCTTTCATGTCAAGCCTCCTTTCAATATCAAAGCGCCTTTTGAGAGCCTCTGGTGGAATGATAACAGAGAGCAGGGCTACTTTAGTTAGAACCGAAGATCTTGAAGAAAGAGAGAGAGAGAGAGACAGAGAGAGAGCAAGAGAGGGAGAAATAGAGAGAGAGAGAGAGAGAGAGAGAGAGAGAGAGAGAGAGTGAGAGAGAGAGAGAGAGAGGGGGGGGGGAGTAGGGAGGAAACAACATATCCCTTTCCTCATTTAAGTGACACCAGCTCACAGGAATGAGTGCGTTATTATTATTCGGATTTGACATCATAGGCGAGTGGCGGACACACAGCGTTGTAGTCCTGACGGCTAGGCAACGTGAAATCTCCATGAAACGGATTCTCATGAGTTCCTCACTGACTCTTTTAACCCCGTCGGCGTCTGTAATGTGTCTGTCATTTTCCACATGGTAGTCCGCGCAGACCGCTTGCGTCGGTCTCCACCGCAGACGGGTCGCAGCACGGCGCCCTTCTATTCACGCATGGATTTGCAGACTTTTGACGGCATTGCTGATATGTAGCTTATCCGTCTCTGCACATTGATCCAGCTGAATTGTTATGTTTACCGTGTGTTTAGCGAGGCTTTCCGTTGGATATTTTACCTGTACCTGACAAAATGGTGGGTTGCGCTTGTTTGTGTGTGTGTGTGTGTGTGTGTGCGTGTCTGTGTGGGTTTGCATGTTTGAATGTGTGTGTGTACGTGTGTGAGTGTGTGTGTGCATGCCTGTGTGTGTGTGCAGGTGTGTGTGTGTGTGTGTGTGCAGGTGTGTGTGTGAGTGCCCATGTGTTCAAGCTGTGTGTGTAGAGAGCACCTGCAAGCTGTTGAAGATAAACAGCCTGTTTAGGATTACTAGACAGAATGAAGCACACATGCCAAGTTTTGTGTATGCATTTGTATGTGTGTGTGTGTGTATATATATGTGTGTGTGTGTGTGTGTGTGTGCATGTGCTTGTGTGTGTGAGTGTGCGTGTGTGTCTGTGTGTGTGCTCATGTGCACAATTCAGTGTATGCCTATGTATGACTTTATTTATATATGCATATGTTTGAGTGTAGCAGAAGACACGTCGACAGCCTGAGAGAATATTGGGCGGGTGAACTCCTCAGCAAACGCCATAATCCCGGTCCCCAAAGGGATGTAAACAGAACTCCTCTGAGGACATATTGCTTCAGATGGGCCTGCGACGTTTTTAGAGAAGGTCAAGTCAACCGCACGGCTAAATTTAGGAATCCATGTTTACCGCACATGTTGATGAAGGTTTTGGTTTATTATTTTGCCTTGACATTGTAAATGGGACTTTATTTATCCAGCTATTTGTGTGTGCGTGTTTGTGCTTGTGTGTGTGTGTGTGTGTGTGTGTGTGTATGTATGTATGTACTGTATGTGTGCGTGTGTGTGTGTGTGTGTGTGCTGTGGGTCTTTGGTATATTTTCCTTTTTCTGTATTCGAATAATAATCTGTACCGTTAAGTTCCATTGTGACCCATTTCTGTCAAACAACAACATGTTCACAATATCCGAAAGCAACAAACAAACAACAAACAAAGACATTACTACTTAGTCTGTTTTCTCTCTCTGTCTCTCTCTCTCTCTCTCCCTCTCCATCTCTCTCTCTTCTCTCTCGGGTTTCTCACGCCCATTCTATTCTGTTCCCCTCTCACTGCTGTGTCAAGGGCCCAGAGCAGCTCAGAAAGGACTTCCGGTGGAAGTGGACAAGTTCCTGGAATATCTGGGACATCGGAGCAACTGTTCACTGGGCTTAGGTAAAGAGGGTGTTAGCAAGGGGGAGAGTGAGTTGGGTGGTGGTGGTGTTGGAATGAAGTGGGAGTTGTCTTGGACTGGAGTAAGGGGTGAAAACACCATGAGGGGTTAGTCTTTTGAAAACCAAGAACAAGACCATGGACTGTGTGTGTGTGTGTGTGTGTGTGTGTGTGTGTGTGGTTTAGAGAGGTCCAGAGGTCCCTGGTAATTTCTAAATCAACAAGCTTTGTGTCTTTTTTCAATTGTGCTGCTTGACTTTCATCCCGATGTCTTTTTTGTGTGATCTGTGATCCACATGTGGGCTAAATGTTTTTTTTTCCCTGCGTGGGCCTACAATATGTTCCATCCCATCTTCTTTTTTCCAATGTGTACACAAGATGGAAGAGTTGAAGGCGAATTGATTGTAAGCATTAGAAAAACTGCAAAACATTAGCGTGCTAAAATCCTAATCGGTGTCAGTTTGGAAGTAAAGTTGAAGAAATATATAATGAACACTGATCTCATACACACCCACACATATGCACGCACGCCTGCACGCACACACACACCAAACATACACGCACACACACACGCACATGCACACACACACTAAACACAGATGCTCTACACTTACACACTATACACACACACACCCCTGCCACCTTTCATACATCATCAACACCCTTCTCCTCCATGTTCCCCCAGACCAGGTCCTGGGAAGATATGCCAGAGCCGTGGTGTCAGAGTGTTAATCTTGGTTTGGCTATTTGCCTCCTGCACTGCCTGCACTGTACATCCCAACATAATTCCCCATGTCAGCCTACATTAGCAGGATCCCTTCAGAGCTGACATAGAGCAGACACTATGCTCTTGCATGGTGATGCTGTTATATATCAGCACTAGGACAGGTAAACACGAGGAGGCTAGGAAGAGAATATCATTTTATAGTTCCTCCCAGAAGGACCAAAGCATCTCTTTCCAATGTCCCTCCTCCACGGCTCTCCGGCAGTAAACATCACTTAAAAATAAAAAAAAATAACGGTCCCTGTCCAAAAACATGATAAGCCTACAAATCTTTTTTAGCTCAGGGAAAGGCTGGGATGTTGTCTGACAGGACGGAGGGGAACACACTATCTGGCGTCCTGTGTGGAAGCAGACCCGGGCTTGGCTCAGGGCCTGTCACAGAGCACTCGGGGATGGGAAACGCAGACCTCTGCTGCCGGAGCCAGAATGACATCCGGGGTTCGGAGAACCGGCACCGCACTGATAGAGTCATGGAGAAACTGAGCCATGTCGGATCCACACAACATCGCCCATTTTTTCCGAACCCCCATTCAAAACAACAGCAAAACATGACTAAATAAATACTAAATAAACTTAAAGTCATTTGAAAAACACAAATATAAACACTCAACCTATCTTATTGCCTTTATGGGGCTACGTCGGAGGAAAGACAGAAACGGACAAACAGACAAGAGAAACGACATGAGGCGGCAGAACGCAGGAAGTGCGTTCCTGTCTGGGGCTTGTTTCCTGCCGTCCCTTGGCAGGACTGGGAGCAGCGGCCATCTGCTTTCTCTGTGTGTGCTGCTGCTGCTGCTGCTGCTGTACGCCACCACCGGCTTTCCTTTAAATACAACAGCCAGATCTCACCAATAGAAAGCACAGACAGGCTGAGAGACAGGCGGGCTTTAAATCTCCACATCACAGACACGGTCACAGACATGCGCGTGTGTGTGTGTGTGTGTGTGTGTGTGTGTGTTTGCACGCGTCCATCTGTCTACATTTAGATCGTAGGATGCCCATGAAAATCCATATTTCGATTTACGGACATCCTCCCCTCCCGCTCTGGTTGTGCGTCCCCACTTCCTGTGCAGAGGAAGTGGGCTGCGCTGTGTATCCTCCCTGTGCTTAGATATATATCAAGTGAAGAAGGAAGCGCTGGCGGTGCCTCACCACCGCATGCATAAGGCGCACACAGAAGTCATGCAAATAAAGTCGTGCACGAGTGCACATTCACACATTCACACATGCAGGCACAGCCACAGACATATGCGCTAACACGCATACACACATAAACACACACACACACACACACACACACACAGCAAAGGCTGGTTGCGAATCTCCTTGGTCTGAGGTTTGTGGGATTAAAACACATCGTTTTGGTAATTAAAATAGCAGATGTTTCAATAGGTTGCCCATTCTAGCTGGATTAGTCAGGGGATGGTGGTGCTGCAGTGAGAGGGAGATCCAACAGGGCAGGGCAGGGCAAGGTCAGCCTGCCTGCCATGTGAAGCCTCGGCCGGCCTGACAGGAGATGAACACCACCCAGCCCCGAGCTGTCAGGGAGCAGCCGGGGAACAGGGGGGGGGGGGGGGGGGGGGGGACGACACACGGGAGGAAAGAACAGAGGGAGGGATGGGTGAATAGTGAGATAGAGACAGGGAGAGAAGAGAAGGGCAGAGGGAGGGAGGGATGGATGGGGTGATGGGGTGATGGAGACAGATAGAGAGATATAGGAGAGAGGAAATGACAGTGAGATGAAGGGTGATTGAGAGAGAGAGAGAGAGAGAGAGAGAGAGAGAGAGAGGAAGCTAAGCAGGATGGCGACAGCTTTTCATGGGCAGAAAGTGCAGGTCGCCGGGTAAAGTGTTGAGGTGCCCTTGGGCAAGATCACCTGGACCTCTTACTGCTCCCATGAAGTTGCTTGTTGAAGAACCTTGCTCATCAACAACGGTGGAGCCGAAAGTGGGTGAGGCATTTATTGTAAAGAGCTTTGAGGGTCCACACCATCCAGAAAACTGGAGTGGAGAGACCAAGCAGGCAGAAGAGATGAGCAAGGAAGGGAGGTGGAGATGGAGAAGGAGAAAGAGAAATAAAGAGAGAGAGAGATGGAGAAACAGAGAGAGAGAGAGAGGGAGAGAGAGGGAGAGACAGAGAAAGGGAGGGAGAGAAAGGGAGAGAGTGAAAGGGAGAGAGAGGGAGAGAGATGGCGATGGAGAGAGAGAGTAAGAGAGATGGCGAGAGAGAGCGAGAGAGATGGCGAGAGAGAGCGAGAGAGATGGAGAGAGCGAGAGAGATGGAGAGAGAGAGAGAGAGAGAGAGAGAGAGAGAGAGAGAGAGAGAGCGAGTGAAGGGGGGACGGAGAATAATGGATATAAAAGGGGAAATTGATGGATGGATAAATGGATGAATGGATGGATGAGTGGTCACGGGAAGGGAGGGATGGGGGGAGATATAAATGGCCACTGCACCGTCTCTGGATGATGCAGAGGACAAAGACGTCAATGGGAAATATGGATGGATTATTCTCTGAGGAGGACCAAGGTTGAATGGCCCTTTCAGCGGCTACAGTGGGAGGAAGGGAGTGTGTGGTTATGCTGGCTTGGTGTCATGTTAAAGAGAGCTGTTTCACTGACAAGGTCACTGATAGCAGAGGCAGCCTTGATTCCGTATTAAAAGCAACAGAGGAAGGAGCGGAACAATGCTGCGGCGAGTACAACACTAACCTTGGTCTGCTGCTGTTAACCTGGAACCGGCTGACTTATTTGCTGGTTTGGTTTCTGAAACTCTAAACTCGCTTTTGAAAAAGGACGAGCTCCCTCCTGTCAACCAGAATTAAACCTTCATTACCAAACCACTATAGCAGCTTTATCAAACAGCTAATATGCTTTTCTAAACCCTTTCTTCAAGTATTACGGTACATAGGAAATACAATGACCTTCTACACTCCATTCACCTGATTCCCTAAGAAAGGCTTCTTCAACACTTAATAAAATGCAAAGATAAAATGGACAAACATATCGAAACCACAATGATCACTAGGGAATTGAAAGAGAAAGAAATCGTCACAATCTTCAAATGAGAGGAACAGATGAATAGGCATCAGGCAGCCAGGTTTAATAATACTTCTGATTGGTTGGGCACAACGAGTGAGCCCTGCCCTGCCTCACGGGCCGGTGATGAGGTCATAGGGGCTCATGTGTGGGGACAGCGGTGAGTCTGAACCATCCATCACTACATCTATCCTGGCTGCAGACTAGGCTCTGGTAGTCGGTGTGTGTGTGTGTGTGTGTGTGTGTGTGTGTGTGTGTGTGGGGGGGGATGTCTACAGTATATAGGAATACACCGTATAGATACAATTGTTGATATTTTGATCCATATAGCGATACAGCAATTGATATATCAATAGCAGGATGAATTGTTGGATAGAATTTTAGATAGAGGAATAGGGAAATATATAGAACTATAACATGATAGATAACACGCTAGAGAGACATTGAGAGACAGAGACAGACAAAGGCAGAGGCGGAGAGAGACAGAGACAGAAGGAGACTCAGAGACAGAAACAGAAAGAGCAAAAGGGATAGAGAGGAAAGCTCAGAGACACAAAGAGACAGACTGCAAATGAATTGCGTTATAATGCAGGGAGCAGTAATTCCAGTTCTAATGATGGCCATTAAGGCTCTGCTTATTTACTGGGGAAAATTAAGATAAGATTAACTGGCTGGAGCTCTCCCTCTCTTTTATAGGCCTTTCCCATCTGTCTGCGCATTACCGCCTGTAACGCGTTGCATAGCATAGTACCGCCTGTATGTTGAATGAAGCTAGCATTGTTCATCCCTTTCTCAAATAATGTATGCATTTTATTCATTCATGCATAGCCTTGCATTAATTTTACAAATTAAAAGTAAAAGGACATTTATAAAAACAATGTATTATTATATCTTCTTACTTTCTAATTAAAATTATGATCTTTCAAATGAACATCATTATGCCAGAAACTGGACTGAAAGTGCTTAGCAAAGGAATGCTGATATGAAGAGTGCACTCCCAAGTGAAGACTGTCAATACTCCCTACTGACGGCTCACAGATCAAAAACCGCCCCAACAACAAAGATGCAACACTAAGCATTTTCCAGTTTCCGGACTAAAAAGGTTAACGTCTTCCTCGCCACACACACTGAGGAGCTCAGGGAGTCGGTCTCCACGGTTGTGTACGTCGCGCCGGTGGTCACGCATGTGGCTCTAATCACGGTGGCACATGGCTGTCCTAAAATGTCACCCTGCCCTTTCCTCCTGCAGTCAGGGAGGAGCCGGTCACACGCGAGCCCCCAGGGCGACGCCTAATTACAGTTATCCATGTCTGTTTGGTTGGGCTAGGGGGGACTCTATGGGGATTTCTGTGTGTGTGTGTGTGTTTGTGTGTGGGTGTGTGTCTTTTTTGATGTGCCCATATTTGTGCGATGTGTTGTTGTTCATGTGTGCATGTGTGTGTAAGTGTGTGTATGTATGGTGTGTGTGTGTGTGTGTGTACGTGTGTGTGTGTGTGTTAGTGTGTGTGTGTGTGTGTGTGTTATCGTGTATGTTTGTGCATGGCAGCTGAAAGGTCAGGGTGAGCTTGTGCAGCAACAGCAGCTCCTAAGTGAGATGACAGGTGCACAACACACACACACACACACACACACACACAAACAAACAAATCAACAGCAACAAACTCTCACTGGCACACACCGCTGCACAAAGTGGAGGTAGACGCACGCGCGCACACATATACACACACACATACACACACGCACATACAAACACACACACAGTAAAGGTCAAAGGAGCGAAATTGAGTCTTAATCTTCAATATACATGCAATACAATATTCATCAATAAACCTCGTCCAAGCCATAAACCGTATCTGGCTCTTGTGGTCATGGATGGATGACTGGGAATCATCAGACCCAATCCATCATATAGGAAATAAGGGCTTCATATATCATTAATCAGATGAATCATACTTCATATCATTCTGGCCTCTGGGTGTTCGGTTATGAAGGGTTAGGTTGATTTGGATGTGGTTATGTTGACTATTGTTCACAAGGATTGTTTATAAGTTTATATATTTGTACTTAGGCCTACATTTAGCTTTTTGATCTAGGACATAGGATGGATGGATGGATGGATGCAGAACTCATGGATGTTCAATCACAATAAAGTAAATTTAATTTGAATGGATGATGATGTTAATTAATAATAAGTAAGAGTACGAGCATCTCAATCCATTTGCATCGTACCATACAGTTGCCAGTGTCATTCGACTCATGTCCATGCTTCTATCAGATCACATGTTCACCATTGTGTTTTTATAACTGCATTCCCTATACCGGTGTTACATTTAAATTCGTTTTATTGTTTGTTATATTGTTGCATTATTCTGTCTCTGCCTACATGTGTGACAGTATCAGCATGTGTGTGGTGACATGGAAGGTAATTGTGTGTGTATGTGTGTGTGTGTGTGTGTGTGTGTTTAGCACAGAGTGTGAGGTGTGCAAGTCAGCATAACCGAGGCTATGTGTTTAATGGGCCCACCATGACGAGAGCCTCCCCCGTGAACTACATTGCTAATTGCTATAACACCTTCCAATACCTGCTCCTACACACACACACAAGCGCGTGCACCAAAACACAACAAAAGGAGGAGGACACTGTTCTCAGCATTTTACTACTCTCACTTCTTTTTTTTCCTCTTTACTGCTCTCCTGTTGTTTAACTTTGAACTATTTTCATCTGTTCCTTCACAAACATGACCTCCAGCTTCCCCTCTCTCTCTCTCTCTTCCCTCATCAAAGACTCTTTCTTTCATCGCTGATCTCTCCGACCCCTCTCCCCCCTCCCTCTCTCCCTGCCTCCATCGACCTTGTCACCTTCTCCACCCTCTTCCCTCTTTCGGTCTCTCCCCCAAGGTGACACCTTGACCTCCTGCGCTTCTATCACTGGATCAGCCACGCCCACCAACCCCATGACCCCCGGGAAGCAGTTCCTGGGATTAACTCCCAAATTCACAGGGGTCGTGACCTCTCCCCATCGACCCGCCCGGCGAGATAGATAAACAAAGCGGGCTGTCGTGTTCCGGTCATGTCTTCCCTCGCAGAGGAACCTTGGCCTTGAGAATTAAATCAAGCGCCCACTTAAAAAACGATATACATCGAATGGGTGCGGGAAATGGAGATGGGCGTGTGATGTCTGTTTGCAACCACGCTTAAGCACCTGTGTGATTATGTGCATGTTTATCCTATGCACATATAAATGTGCTCTTTATATGTGCTTGTGTGTGTGCGTGTGTGTGTGTGTGTGTGTGTGTGTGTTTGTATGTTTGTGTGTGAGTGTGTGTGTGATAGTAACACATACACCCACACATGCTTGCACACACACACACACACACACACACACACACACACACAAACAAACACAAGTACACACAGATAGAATCTGACACGTACACCATCACATACACACATGCAAACACACACAGACACACAGAAACGCCGGGGCGGACAGACTAATAGGATTTGGAGAGAGCGATGTGGGCCTTGTTGGAGCGGCGTGGAGCGAGCGTGCGCCGTCCGCGGCCGCAATCAATTACAAAGTGTTGGGGCCCGCGTGTTCTAATCAGAGCCATGAATGTCAGCTCCTACCCCCGCACACGGCTCCATTTGCATCCATTAATACCTGGAGGAAAAGAGCAAGCGGTGGAAGGGCAGGGGCCGCAGACAGAGCAGTGGGGAGGGGGGGGGGGGGGGGGGTCCAATGTGATGATTTAGCCCCAAGGTGAGCTGCTCCATCACAGGTAAGCCGGGCCTCATTCAAATCTGAATCTGTGGGAAAGTGATACATTTTTTCTTTCTTCCTTCTCCTTTCTTTCGGTCTCAGTGAAACTGGTGGTCCATCGTTTCTTCTTTGTTCTGATGGAAAAAACGCTAGCAGGTAAACGATAGAAGGGGGGGAAGGAGAGATGTGTCTACCGTTGACCCTGTGTGTGGCCCAGGGGTGGGAACTGTACCTGCTCTCCATCTCTCTCCCTCTTCATCTCTCTCTCTCTCTCTCCTCTCTCTCTCTCTCTCTCTCTCTCTCTCTCTCTCTCTCTCTCTCTCTCTCTCTCTCTCTCTCTCTCTCTCTCTCTCTCTCTCTCTCTCTCTCTCTCTCTCTCTCTCTCTCTCTCTCTCTCTCTCTCTCTCTCAGATCAGTTCATTGTTCTCTTTTTCTGGTCGAAGCTAATATAAAATATAGAAATATAGAAAAAAGAGGAGGGAAGGTGATGAAAAATACATAGCTGGGAATAAAAAGAGGGGAGGTGAAGACCCGGAGAGAGAGGTCTATTAAAATGGCCCATTCTTCACCTTCTAAAGAGACAGGGAGTAAGAGAGATAGAGGGAGAGAGAGAGAGATGGTGGGAGAGAAAGAGGGAGATAAGAAGGAGAGAGAGAGGGAGAGAGAGAGATAGAGGGAGAGAGAGAGAGAGAGAGAGAGAGAGAGAGAGAGAGAGAGAGAGAGAGAGAGAGATGAAGATAAAGAGGACACAGCTGCAATAGCGATTAGACCCTTATGTATTAAACATACTCCTTGCAGGGAGCGAGGAGAGGAGCGGTAGAGAGAAAGGTAGGCGGGTGGTGGGTGGTGTCTGAATTCTTCTTTTCTCTCTCTCTCTCTCTGTCACTCTCTCCTTCAGCCTACACTAAACAAGGTTTAGCCACCCACCCCACCATAGCCTGGACCCAAAATGATTAAAAGTCTGACATGAGACACTTGTATGTGCTCACCACAGCTTGTAAACAGTCACATGCACACACACACACACACACACACACACACACACACGCACGCACGCACACACAAATGCACACAGATACACACACACACAGACACACACAGGGTCGAAGAGCACATCCTTGTAAAGCTACCGTTAGTTTGTTTCTAATTGATGTCCCATCTGTGGAACAGGGGTGGGCGCACGAAGCAGCACTTTGCGGATACAAAGCATAGAGCCCCGCAAATGGCTTTTAAATATACCAATAGATCTGTTTTGTACCGCCTGACTATTAGTAGATTACATACAACATGGGCTGCATGGGGCTTGGGCCGAGGTAATAAACAAGGCATTTAAAAAGGGAAAAACAACAACAAACAAAACATAATCAATCTTGCAAAGGTGGAAATCAATTAAAGAAAACAAACACATTGAAAACTAAACAAACATTGGAAACTTTCATTCATACACCCAAATTCACTCGTTCGCAGCTCACTCGCTTTAAGAGGGAGCGTGAAAATCATTTGGTTTCAAGAGCCGAGGTTGTGCACTGCTGAACCTCAGCCACGTTGCCGCCACGTGTGAAGCTTGATTACACCTCGGAGAGAGCAGAGGATGCTGCAGCACACTGCATGTTCATCAGCCACTAAACTAAGCTATGCTAAAACCTGTTACATGCTTCTACTGGTTAGAGTTTGTTTTAGTGGGACATGTGTGTTGGTGGAACGGCTTAGGCTAGTCAGAGATAAAATTAGAATTCATATTTAGATTTTCTTTATTATTCTTTTAGAAAATTTGAAGAAAAAAATAAGTATATGACCCCTAGAGACCAGGGATACATGCTACTGGACTGTAAAATAAAAAAAAAGAATGAAGACAAAGAAAACAATGATGGCTCATTTATGGATAATTTTTGTACTATCATTACAATTATATTATTTCTCTTGTGCAGATCATCACAAAAAAGCTTACGGCAAAAACGCTTGCCAATTTATTTGAATACCCAACAAACGCCTACTAGCGCTCATAGACATACACACACACACACACACACACACACACACACACACACACACACACACACACACACACACACACACAGGAAAAGCACTTTGAAACCCTATTCGGTTTGGCGGTTGTCTTTGCCGGCTTACGACCTAAACCCACCATTGTTGAATTAACCCCGGAGAGTGGGCTGGCTGGAGCCTGGGAGCCAGGCCCACGCCAACACAGTGAGAATAACACAACAACAACACAAACTAGCGCTTGGCAGGGGATGGGGTCGGGTTTTTTTGTTTGGTTTTCTCATTTCTCCAAAAACTGATTACCTTTCTCCCCTTCTCTGGCTTTCTCTCTTTCACTCACTCACGCTTCCCTCTCAATCTCTCACTCTTTCCCTCTCTCGATGTCTCTCTATCTCGCTCTGAGCCAAGCTGTTCCCTTGGCAGCTGTTCCCACAATGCGGCTCCCCAAGCCCGGGGGGTGGGGGTGGGTGTGGGGGGGGGGGGGGTAGAGATAGAGTGAGAAAAAGAGAAAAAATACAAGTGTTAGTGTGAGTGTGTGATTGTGTAGATCAGCTCCGTGTGCACATGCATGTATGTGTGTGTGTGTATGTGTCTCTATGTGTGTGTGTGTGAGCGATGGGGAGTGACCCAAGTGGCGGGAATGAAGAGGCGGTGTGGAGGTTAGTGGGTGCAGGGAGCGTATGCAGATCAGAAGTGGTCAGGGCTGCTCTCTGGATAGGGGGTGGGTGGGGGGCCTACTGGAAGGGAGCCTGATTAGCACTTGGCGTCGATGCCGCGATGCGGAAACACCCTCAGGTTTCTAAAGGGCTGACCTTATTTGGGGCCGACCTTTCCTGTTTGATAAAAAGAGACAGGCTCTGTCATCAGGGGTTTTCCAAGTGCGGGCTGCTGCCTCAACACAGACCGTGTGTGTTGCGCCTTGTTAAAGGGACTATGTGTAGGATTTTTACATGCCAAATCCCTTTAAATTACCAATATATGAACACATTTTATTTACCTTCCGCAACTGTCTCCGTTGGTAAGAATAGCCTGTGGGCTATTTGAACTGGGATGGTTTTGCCGGGTAAAAGTAAGGAAGTGACACCTAAGCGTGGCTAATGGCAAAAATGTTATTTCATATTTATTTTATTTGTACAACGTTGATTTATGTTTATAACCAACATTCGTTTATGATTGTTATTGTCTCAATCCACGGAGCTCGCAATTCACTGCTTTGAATGAATGAGCTTCAGCAGGCTGCAATTCATTTACTGACCAAAGGGGGCGGAAATTTGCAGGGATTTCTGATTCTTACACGTAGTATTTTTAAATTGCGAAAAAATGAAAATGAACCACCTATACAAGGTTATCTTTAACTAACATATCAATATCGCACATTCATACCTATCTGCATCTCTCAGCTCTATTCACTATTTTTTTACTATTTCATTTTTTATTTGCTCTCTTGGATACATCAGAAGAACAGAAAACGAATTAATAAACCTTTCTAATATGAACAAACCAAAACAAATCGGTGAAATGTGATCCTAGCATGAGCTATTAAACATTGATGAAGTGTGTGTCCGTGTGTGTGTGTGTGTGTGTGTGTGTGTACGTGCGCATGTGTCTGCGTGCCTGCATGTGTGCTTGTGCATGTGTGGGTGTGGGCATGTTGCGCCTTTATGTGTGTGTGTGTGTGTGTGTGTGTGTGTGTGTACAGGGGGTCAGTCCTCTCCTTTTAAATGTGAGTCAGCCGGGGCTGGGGAGCCCGCGGGCAGGAAACAAACATCATGAAGCTCGCCTATAATTGGGCAAATGGGAGCTGTTGTGGCGTCGTATGATGATGCTGAAGCAGATGGCGACAGAGCGAGGCGCAGTAAACATCCCTGCATATCGCTCCCCCCTCTCTCTCTCTTTCAATGTACTGCACCACCACAGCACCGTTACCAGGCCGATACACCACCTCAGCACCACTCTCTCTACATCGAAGTCGCTTGATCTCTCGCTTTTACACACACACACACTCACACACACACACGTGGAACAAACACATGCACATCCATCCCTACACATCCCCCCCCCCCGCTCCCCATAACCAAAGCAAAATCTCCCTCCCTTGAGTTCTCCTCAGAAGTCCTCCCTCCTCCCAGACCCCCTGCTGATGGAAGAGAGCAGAGAACCCCAGCCACCACCCTAATGCACAGTCAATCAGATTAAGGCTGTCGATGCAAGCCCGGAATTACTCACGTTATGACATGATGGGCCGATAATTTGATTGGAGGCGCATCTCCACTTCCTCTCCTTCTTCAGACCCCCCCCCCACCACCACCATTCCCCTGTCACACCCTTTCATGTGCTCTCTCTCTCTCTCTCTTCAGCCATCCATCAATTTATCTCTCTAATGATGGATGGATCTTGTATGGTTGACCTAGCAGTCGAGGTAAACACATGTCTGAAAGCAGGATAGTGAAGTGGTTAGGGAGTCTGACTCCCGGATGAAAAGTATTGGTTTCGATCCCCACAGCCTACAGCCTACCTGTAGGCACTCTTGAGCAAAACGCCTTACCCCTACTTGCCCCTGATTGACACACGTCTAAATTCCCTGAAGCCAGTTAATATTGGTACAGCATCGGTAAATATTAAATATTAAAAAGCAGTGAAAAACAAGAACATTCTCAGAAGGCTTTGCCGCTTTCATTTTGGCCCTATGCAGTGTGACAACCACCTTCACCTGTCTCAGTCATACAAATTTGTCATGTCGCTTCATTCAACATAAACAACATTATAACCCAAACCTTCCAACTCTATCAGACTTGGTACATTCCATGAAACTTATTTTCTAAGTTATCAAATCCTAAATTGGGTTTGACAGTCTCCAAAACACAACAGAGGAAAATAAAATTTATAATACCAATTCTAAATATAGAACATTTAATGATCATCTTTAAATGGAACACATTGGCTGATTAAGTTTGGCTGATTAAAATATAAATGAATACAAACAAACATAATAAAGCACTGAAATAGCACGACCAAAATTATATTATATTGCTCATTATCATTGTTATTTATGCTGCAATTGTACATTTTAAAGAGTAGTACTTACGTGCTTAAGCCACGTAAGTATATGATCCATCACCCTCAAATGTGAAGGTGTATAATAGACTAATTGCTCAAAGAATTTAGCTACAGATAATCACAATGTGCTGCATTCAGATCAGTGGATTCCATCTATTAGTCATAGCAGTAGTAATGGTCGTAGCAGATGAACAAGTCACAGCAGTATAGGTCGTTTAAGTAATATAAGCAGTTTTAACAGTAAAACAAATGTTAGACCAGTACTACTATTAAGAAGTAATATTGGTAGCTGTTAAATAATAAATTGTAGTAGAAGTACAGGTAGTTGGAGCGTCTACAGAGGTAATATAACAGGACTTATATATCCCTGTTGTTTTTAGTTGGTAGTCGATAGGAGGAGGCTGGCGGTGGCTGTTGGGTTCTCAGTGCCTGGCGCCTTAAAGGGTAGCCAAACACAAGACACTTTGTAGGGCAATCACAGGCCTGCTTTGCAAGGACAAGCCAGGCTCTGTTGAAAGCTTAAGCGACCTGCTGTTTAGACATCCTCTTGAGTGTGACTATGTACCCCCCTTTGCGCCAGTGACGGATGTAAACATCTTCATCGTGGATGATTCCAGTGAAAACAAGTGGAGCTAAAGGTTGCAGCGGGAGGCTTTGAAGACGAGGGGCAAACAACAAGCCTCAAGTATTGGATGGGTCTCTCCACTATTGTTCAACCACACAGTGCGGCTGAGCGGATGTGTGTGTGTACAGTATATATGTGTGTGTGGGTGTGTATACAATTTGTGTGTATGTGTGTACAGTATTTGTGAGCAGTAAATGTGTGTGTATGTATGTATGTGTGTACACAGTATGTGTCTATGTGTTCCTGCGTGTCTGTGTGTGTGTGTACACATTATTTGTGTGTTTATGTGTGTACACAGTTATGTGTGTGTATGTGTGTGTGTGTACAGTATGCATGTGGTATTTACATCCATATCAGATCCTCACAGAGGGAGATAAAGTGAGGCAAAGAAGAACACAGACAGATACATCCTCCTCCAACCTAATCTCTCTTCTTTCCTGAGATATCCTCTCTCTCGCTCACTCTATCTCTCAACCCTCCCATGGCAACATTTCTCTCGGCTGTCCAGAGACGTCGCTTAGAGAAAAGGAGAGAAATCATCTGGTGTGCATCAATCCCAGCTCTGTATTAAACATGGCAACACGACGAGCGCACACACACACACACACACCACACACATGCACACTTACACACACAAAAACACACACACACACACACACACAAGTGCACACAGACACGCATACACACACATGCACACACATATACAAATTGCTGCAAGGGTGTGTGGCCCTTGAAGACACAGGCGTGTGTGTCACGTCAGAGGCACGAGTGCGGGTGGAATCAAAGTATGTGTGTGTGTGTGTGTGTGTGTGGGGGGGGGGGGGGGTCTCAAGCAAAGTCAACCGTCAAAATAATACAAAATGAATAAATAAAAGCGCGTATGAAAATCTAAACTTTCGGAGACAAATCTACAAAGTCTTCATGCATCCATGCAAATGAATGTAAATGCATATTATGCACAGGGCTTGAAGATGAAACGTGCACATGGCACATACAAACTTCCAAGGGCACATGAAGAGAGCCGGAGCCCCTCTTCAAGTGCCACAGCCGGGCCCCCCGTCCGCCCCCAGCATCTTCACAGCCCATAAACAGTTTGGTTGCAAACAAACATGTTGGGGGGTGGGGGGTTCTCTCACCATCGTTGTCACGAGAGGATTTCTAAAGATCATCAAGATGGGGAGAAAGTGGCGGTAACCTTGATGGTAGCATCCGATAACATGAGGGCAACATGCTATCAGGAGATAAAAACCCAATGGATAACGTAAAGATAACGCCACGTTCGGACCTTACAAAACACAGCAACGGCATTACGATAACACACACACACACACACACACACACACACACACACACACACACACACACACACACACACACACACTCACATGTGAAATGCTCACATGCACACAGAAACACACAGAAACACACACATAAAAGCAACAAAACAGCCTGAAATTCAACAAAAACCGCAAAAAAAAAATATGTCAAGAAAGAAAAAGATGAAGGGATTTTGCGGGCTCATACTTCAAATATTACTGGTTAGCAAATACGACAGCGCTAACATAATGTTGCAGCGTGGAGCGCCGCCACGGCAATGGGAGGCAGACATAACAAAGATGAAATAAAATAACGAGGGCTGACACACAGAGAGCCACACCACCAAAAATAAGAAAACACACACACAGACAGACACAATCAGGGTGACAGCATGCAGGCAGACAAAATATTGACACTGTGCAGAAAGCACAGATAAACATGTGTACATTGTGTGCAAATGTGCACTTGTGTTTGAGTGTGTGTGTGTTTGTGTGTGTGTGTGTGTGTGTCAGTGTGTGTGTGAGTGTGTGTGTGTGTGTATGTCTAGGGAGGGTAAATAGGACCAGGAATCATGTCTAAATCATCTATGATGTCATATCAGATGACAATGGCCTGTGTGTTTGATAACATATAAGGTAAATAGAACTGTAGATAAAGAAAGGGAGAGAGTTTGAAATAGCACACAAAAAACACAACACTCCCGAGTCTGTAAACGGATCAGTAAAAGGCAATCTTTTATGAGGAATTCCGCAGTGTGCCGTAGCGTAGTGGCTTAAGGGAGCGGGAGCTTGCGTGTTTATGAGGATGTGCTGACTGTGTTTGTGAAGGTAAAATGCCCAGGAAGAGACCCTACCCTGCTACAGCACCCCAGTGAGAGAGCCAAGCCTCCTCTACACTATTTGAGCTACCTTTACAACCCCTCCACTCTCCCTTTCTCTCGGTCTCTCTCTCTCTTTGTCTTCTTAACACCTTTCTATCTACCTGTATTCCCTCTATACTCACTCCATCCTCCTCATCCCCTCTCTCCTTCTCATATTTTCTGTCCCTCATTCTCCTCGCCTCCTCTCTCTCTGAACTGTCTCTCACCCACCAAACGGACCTCAGAGAGGGAAACCAGCATGACTGGAGATCTCTTGACGTCTACAACCCCATCCTTCTCCTCCTCATCCACCTCTTCATCCTCCTCCTCTTTAAATCTCACTTTCATCCACTACAAAGTGACGGTGAGGCTATGCATGGCCTTGTGGAGAGCAACTCAATTAGGGCCGTGTAGCTCAGCCAAACTAAGAAGAATTCAAAATCCTGGAAAAAAGACGCTGCGTCTTGCATTTCTCAAGGACGCTCTCTGGCCACAGACCGCCAGGGGACGGTTTCGAAAAAATATGAAGACATTAGATTGGAATTAGGAGGATGAACCAATAACCCTTTTTTCACTGCAGGTCCTTTGGTTTTATTGTGTTGGCCAGTCACATTACGATCCGTTTACTTTTAATGAACAGTTTAAAGTTAGAGCAGTTGCCTGGTGACATTTTACTTCTTACAGACATCCAACTTTAGGAAGTTACATTTCTCTTATAGCAAGAAGTTCAACCTATGGATATAATTAGATTTTAATTATTATTATAATGGAGTCACTGTTTATAAGGTCGAATAGAGGCAAACTAAGGACTAATAATTTAGTTAATGAATAGCCTAAAGTTACATTGCATGTTGGTATCAGAGTAGGGAAGACTCCCTTTGTCCAAGTCTCACAATTTATCCAAATCAACTCAAACCTTTGCCTCCCTCCATTACTGACCTACACACACACACACACACACACTCACATACATGTACTGACAAATGCACAGGCACCCAGGGTTCCATCTCTCTCTGTCTTTCTCTCTATCTGCCTCTCTCTCTCCACCTATCTGTCTCTCTTCCCCCTCATTAGACAGACTAAAAGACCATGTTGGTGTCAGACCATTGGTACGTATTCAGCTGTCACTGCTGTCCTCTGACTCCCACCCGCACATCCACCCACCCCCATCTCCACCTCCACCCACCGCTCCCTCCTTGCCCTGCTTAACCTCTACTGTACTCCCCTCTGCTCTGCCTCAGTTTTCTCACACACACACAAAAACACGCACACTGCGGGCTCCCGTCTCGGTCTTGATGGAGGCGTGTGGAAATGGAAGCCGTCAGTGTAATTTAACATGGCACGGATGGAAAACTCATTAAGGAGAGTGGGAGGGCGCTGGTGAAAGAGAGAGTGGTGCAGAAAGGAGAGAAAGAGAGAGAGAGAGAGAGAGAGAGAGAGAGAGAGAGAGAGAGAGAGACGGAGAGAGAGTAAATTAAATGGCGGTTCATGGTTTGAGCCAGAAAGGGAGTGCATAGGTGGGGTCGGACTACCTTTGCATGGATGCTCAACTTCATATAAAGAGTGATGGGGCTGAAACATGAGGGCACCCATCTCTCTCTGGTCACGGTGGACCGGGCTGTGCTGTGGTGGGGCCTGAAAACGTTTTATTTTGTTGCTAGGAAACGCTGCTATTGAGCAGGGGTATAATTTTTTTGTGGGTATCAGCATTGTTGCGTTGCCTGACTATAAAAAAAGTACTGGAATAAAAATCTGCCTGTGGTTTTTATTACTCATACTTTGTTTTTATCCCATCATCAGCACATTCAGGTACAAGGTCAGAGGAAGCCATTGAGTAACAGGGCAATACTTGACATTTTAGCTAGCCATGTGTTAGCATTAGTGATGTATTAGCAGAGAGACAGTTTGAAATGGCAAGCACAAGCAGTCAACGAAAATTAGAATTTGATTATCTGTTTTTCGTAACAAGCCGTTGGAGCCGACAAAGTGTGGTGTTGAAGTCCCACAGACAGGCAGACAGAAACAGGGCAGATCTTTAGCATTGAACATAGAGAGCTATGCTTCTAAACTAATCACATTACTGCATCTAGCCCTGCATAGAGTGACATGTGTTTGCTTGTGTGTGGTTTGGACCCAGGGCAGACGTGTCAATCATTCATTAGTGGTTTGTTGACTTAATTTGATTTCTTGCTACTGGCATCAGGATGATGTTTCCAGGTTCTGTTATTGAGAAAGAGTTGTAGTGTCTGTATAGCACCATTCTTTGAGCTGATTTAAATAAGAGTAAACAAACATATTTATAGTAATTCCTGAGTAGCCAACATCTTCAACGAGTCAATGTTGAAATGCCCAATATAAACCTGTTATTGTAAAATGTGTTTCCTGAAATAGTAAAAAAGAAAAGAGAAAGGAATTCCTTTCTTTTCTGGTGGTGTGCTATGCTAACTGCTAACGTGGTTGGTAATTAGTATGGAGATGCAGACAGGGTTGATAGCTTATCACCATGGCCCTGTTGAGTTGTGGTCCTGAGTAGATAAACCCCTTAACAGTGTATTCCAGGTCAGGCAATATTACCATCACAATGTCTTTATTTCCTCTTCATAATATAATATTTATTTTTTTGTATCCTATCAACTACCTGTCTTCCATCTTATAACTAAAAATGTATTAAAATCTTGTTGTCTCTTTTAGCCTGGTGGAAGTAATTGCGGAACTGGTTACCATAGGAGACCTTGTTTTTTCTGGAGCATCTTACAGCGGTAAACAAAACTGAATATCATCAGCTAAAGGAATACAAATACGGCCTCGGCAGGAATTTTTAACAGAGTGCTGATCAAGGAGCCGACAGAGATTCACGGTGAGCACCTTCCTTTGAACTGGACTCCAACCACGGGAATATTTCCACAATATTCACACCTATTCACAAAATGTCTTCTCCCTGAGCCAGCTGAGCGAATGAATGCAAAGCGCTTCACCTGGTGTGTGTGTGTGTGTGTGTGTGTGTGTGTGTGCATGCATAAATGTGACAGTGTGTTTGTTTGTGTGTGTGTATAAGTGAGTGTGTGGGGGTGTCTCCTTTGAACGTCCTCTCCGTGGGCCTGCTAATGGAGCCAGATCAATTGACAGGGACAGCAAGCGGACCGCCACACAGTTGGCACATCAAAGAGATTCTAATAACTGCACACTGTGGCCATTACCGGGCCTGCACACACAAACAAGACACATTTTATGTTGGCTTCAAAGTGAGCACAACAGCATATTGAGCGCATACAGAATGCAGGGGCCTTCGCTAGACTTTCCCCGGCAAACACTTTTTCAACACAAGGTCATTCCACCGCGAATCAGGAGAACAGCCAACACACACGCACTTATACACACACACACACACACACACACGTACACACACACTTAGGCACAGACACAGACACAGACTGGAAACTGATGGTATTGTTCGTAAATGGTTATTCACATATATTCAACATTTTAAAATAACAAAAGAAAATTAATTGAAAAACTGTACGACCAATTTTATTTTGATTAAATTCTTCTTTTCAGATTGGGAAATGGAGGAAGCTCCTAACAACATACTTTTGTGGTCGTAATAACAAAACATAAAAAAATCCCACTAAATCAAGCACACTTCTTCTGTATCTTGGGGAAATGAAGCGAGGCGACAGTCCTACAGCAGCCAGTACTGCAGAAGGCACTGAGAAATAATGGCTGCCGGATTAGTCTTGCTGATCATGTCCATTTCACATCATGCTGCTTCTCCCTCTCTCCCGCTCTAAGTTGGTAACTTTGTTCATTAGCGCTGGCCTGTCTCCCGCTGCAGTGGCTGTCAGACATAACACCACGGCTGGCAGGCCCCTCCATCTTTCTCCTCACCCTTCTCTTTCCTCTCCTTTTCCATCCCCCTCTCTTACTGTCTCTCAGTTTTTTCTCTCTCTATCACTTACTCTGAATACTTGCGCTGTCCCCCCCACCTGCTCCTCTTCTCCTGTCGCCATTTTTCCACCTCCATCCACCGACCCCCCGTCCCTCTCTCTCTCTCTCTCTCTCTCTCTCTCTCTCTCTCTCTCTCTCTCTCTCTCTCTCTCTCTCTCTCTCTCTCTCTCTCTCTCTCTCTCTCTCTCTCTCTCTCTCTCTCTCTCTCTCTCTCTCTCTCTCTCTCATCTCGGCACGTCGCCGTGCGGCTCGGCAAAATAATTTACCGCACGCGGCGCTGGCGCGGATGATTGAAGCGTAATTAGACGGCAAAGACAGTGGTAGCCCAACGCCGGGGCCCAGGAGCCAGAGTCAGATGGTCTCGTCGTCTCGCTCTCGCCGGCTTTGCCCTTCAAAAGGTATCACTTCTGCTCGTGTGGGAGGGAGGGGAGTGAGGGGGGA
The DNA here is from genome assembly GCA_026745465.1 of Lota lota. Classification (NCBI taxonomy): domain Eukaryota; kingdom Metazoa; phylum Chordata; class Actinopteri; order Gadiformes; family Lotidae; genus Lota; species Lota lota. The sequence continues at coordinate 4,090,621 of JACYXH010000473.1, read as the reverse complement.
GGTGCAGCATCTAGCTTATACAGGTTTCAAACTACTAGACTGAAAGGCTGCTGTTTCTTTCCCAGTACATTGTGCCAAACAAGGTTTTCTGTGTCCCTACCTTGTTTTTCATTTGGTTTAAATGTAGCACAAATGTTTCAGGGAAATGATGAAAAAAAAAGTATGCAAACTGCTCCACAGAGAGCCATTGTAATATTAGAATCCCATCTAACAAAATCTGAAAAATACCAAAAACTGATATAAACGTAAGACTAAACTGCTTGTAGGCACTGGCAAAAGAAAACAGGCAAAAACATCCATAGCAAACGAAATGAAATACGCCAACCTGCCAAGTTTGTTAACGTCTGTGGATCGTTGTGAAGATTACTGCGCGGCAGAAGAAGACGAGAGCGTATTTTCAAAGAATAAAGATAGGTACCGGTAGCGTAAGAACGAACGTGTGTGCTCTATTGTGTCAGAGATCCACTCTGTCAACACTGAGGATGAATACGTTAGCTACAGTGGTTGTTGAGGCATCAGAAAATATGTGATAACAAAGGCATAGTGAAGGGTGTACACAATCCACTGACAATCTGCCTTGCACTTCATATCCAAACACACATACACACACACACACGTATATGCATTTAAGGTATGGAGCTGCTGACTAAATCATTCAGAAGAAAGGGAAAAATAAGACCGAGCCGTCGTGTCTGTCGTGTCGACAGTCGACAGACCAGGAATCGGTTGAACCCGGTGCTAATTGCTACAGCGGAATCTAAAACCATATCCCACATTTTTTCAGAGGATGGGAAAAAAGTGGAAGGATAGTAAGAGATGGGAGGGTTGCATCTGAGAAAAAAAAAAGAACAACAACAACCAAGAGGTGACTTGTGCTTGCTGAGTGGAGCTCCTGTACCGCCAAGGATTTCTCTCTAATTACCCCGGCTGGCTCCTCGCGGGACCGCAACAGCACCTCTGACACTCTCTCACAAAAGTGGGTGAAGTGGGTGAGGGTTGGGTAGCGTTGCTAGGCCACAGCACGAGGAAACAACACCACAGGAGGAGCCAGACTTTCGGAGGATGGGGGGACTGGAGGACGAGGACAACGATGGAGTCACCTTTAAAGGATAATCATGGTAGTATTGGAGGAAGGAAGGGGGGAGGGGGGGTGGTACCAGCTCTTCGTCGTATGAATATAAATGGTGTTATTGACGGGGGAAAAGAATACAAGGAGAGAAGAGGAAGGAATATGGAGACAAAATTAAAGTGTTCGGTGAGGGGGGGGGGGGGGGGAAGAGAGGAAGAGGGGGATGCTGAAAGGTAAAAGCGAGTATCAATGTACGAAATAAGGTAAATAAAGAAGGAGAAGGATTGGGAGAGTGTTAACAAATCACTACTGGATGACGGGCCGATGCAAGTGGTGTGCATAGTAAACATTTGCAAATCGGGCTTCAAAAGGAGAAAGTCCTTTAACAACGCTTTTAGCATAGCGTTCCCTTCCGTGATGCGAGCGACACGTGAAGGGCGATGTGTTTGGGGCCCCGCCGGATCCGTTGCCAGCACTGTGTAAATATTGGACGGTGGAACAAGGGCAGTGGTGGATTAAAGAGAGAGAGAGAGTGAGAGAGAGAGAGAAAGAGAGCTATGCCTTTACCTCGTGCCAATGGAACATTCTAGTTACAAATACTTAGACTCAATGGCTTATTTTGAATGACACTTACTTAGGTATTTAGTATTACGTTCAAGTGGTTACGATGGCTGGGAAGCAGGGGGTAAAAGGGTTCAGTCTGTTGCCCGAGGGGTGGAGGGTCTTTCTGGTTGTAGTTGGTATTCTAGTGACGCGCTGAAGATATGCTAGTTAACTTCTAGTGAACTGCTAATTAATTATGAATAATTAATTAATACAGAGAACGTGATACATCAACCCAATACATTATGTGTAATTGATTTTCTCAATTTAAATTACTCTTTGAAGACGTCTTTGGATTCCAGAACACTGAGCGCTCAAACATCATGTCACATGCTTTACCAACTGGTCTCTCTCTCTCTCTCTCTCTCTCTCTCTCTTTCTCTCTCTCTCCCTCCCTCTCTCTCTCTCTTTCTCTCTCTCAATTTCTCTCTCCATTTCTCTCTCTCTCTCTCTATCTCTGCAGTTAACCTACCAAATAGTTGCAACAAGAAGAGTTGGTAGTAAATCAAGCAATGGGTGCATGATTTATTCACCAAAATAAACAATAAACAACAGCAACAAATCATACTGCAAATATTACTATTATCTGCGACCGTGCAGAGTTATATCCACAAAGAATACAGGTAAAGGTAATTCACCTAAGCTGTACAGCACCTTGGTCAAACCTGGTTGTTTTGAAATGTGCTCATTAAATAAAGAAATGAACTGACTCGACTGGAAATGTGTCACTCAGGAAGAAGAGGAAAGAAGGGGAGGAAGGAAAAAAAACAGAGGGAAGAGGGAGAGAGATGAAGAAAAAGACGAAGAGGAAATGCGTTGTTTTGGTTGAGCGCTGTTAGTGGCGGTGGGGACATGGACGTGCAGCATAAGGACGAATGATTTCCATAAAGACTGGTTGTTGACTGAAGGCAAGCAGCTGTCAGCTGTCGGGATCGCCTCTCCGACACAAACACCACTATCCAGGTGCCCTTCCCATCATTCAGTGTGATTGGCTCAAGGGGAAAATGGCAGACTGCGGAGAGAGAGAGAGAGAGAGGTGTGTGTGGAGGGGGGGGGGGGGGGGGGGGGGGTTGCTTCCGCTTGACAGGCTTGGCGTCTGCGTTGAAGAGAAAGATCCGGGGCCGTGGCGTGCAGGGGAGGAGGTGTTTACCTGTTATCATTCCATCTCCTGTTCATGTCAGCTTCCCTGGCTCATGAGAGCCGCCTGAGCCAAATTACATGGAGGAAGAGGAGTAGTAGGAGGGAGGGACAAGGGGGGGGGGGGGGGGGGGGGGGGGGTTGAAGAGAGTAGGCATCGACTGGTAGTGTGTGCACACATAAAGACACACACAGGCACACGCATGAAGACATACAGACAGACACACACACACACACACACATAAAGACACACACAGACACACCCTTGAAGACATAGACACACACACAAAACACACACACATGCACTGACACAAACAGTAAACTCTCACACACACATATATATAAAAAGACACACACATGAAGACAGACACACACACACATTAAACAACACGCACACACACACACACACATTGAGACACAGATACACACCCTACACACAGATAGACAGACATACATAGACACACGCACACACACAACCAAACATACACACACAGTCTGAGATTCCTGAGCTCAGCGCTCTTAGCTGTAGCTGTGTGTGGAGGTGAGTGACAGGGAGTTGAAGAGAGTATGAGTGAGGGGGGGGGGGGGAGTTGAGGAGATGTGGAAGGGGAAAAGTGTCCTT